>CAJGYO010000003.1:118677830-119230396 GCA_904845875.1 Miscanthus lutarioriparius | reverse complement strand
ATCCGATTAAAAGCAATGCGTTCTCTGTTCACATCTCTTGGACAGTGCTCATATTGTTTCTGCTGGTGTTAATTACGTGTTGTGGAGTCAACTCCCTCCTCTCTACTAAAAGGACAAATGCACATGCCGGCAATCTGACACAGGTCGACGTTAATACCCTTGCTATAAGGATCATGCATCTTGCTTCTGATGATGCTGATGCTACATTGCATCTCCAAACCTTCATTTCGATCTGAACTACCATTTCACGGTATGTACACAGTACACCTCCTGGAAACGCTACATATATTAGCTGCTATTTCTATAAACCAAAATGATTTACTTTGTGCAAGTATGCAACACAACTTTTTTTTATCATCATGTTGTTTGATTGTCACCTTCCTTTTTATATAACACAACTTTGTTTAGCACTATGTTCTTTTCCCCTTTCATTTTGAGGAAATACCGGCAAAAATGCACTTTTTATACTAGAATCTGCCTGCTTTCAATACCAATAGGATAATTCATATGTTAGGAAACAACTGGCAAAATAAGTATGATCACAGTCATGAGAGACCTTGATTTGTGTGCAAATTCCTTCAGAAGAAAAGGCCATGAACGCACAAAGGTAATCTTCCACAATTTGTCACCTTCCTATAAAGCAAAAGGATTTACTTGATCTATATATGTGAACCACAATTTCACGGTATGTACACCTCCCTTGACATGATGCATATATTAGCTGGTATTCCTATAAAGCAAAAAAGGATTTACTTGATCTATATATGTGAACCACAATTTCGATCTGAACCACAATTTCACGGTATGTACACCTCCCTTGACATGATACATATATTAGCTAGTATTCCTATAAAAGCAAAAAATGATTTACTTTGTAACACCCTAAAATTTGCACTTTTGAAAATATGATTAAAATGATTTATTTATGAATTTTGTGCACATAAAATATAGGAGAAAGAATATTTTCATTAAATTAAAATTCACCATAGGAGTAGCAACATGGATGTGCATACATGCCAGTGCATTTGATTTATTTGGTTGAGTGCTTTTGGAAATAAATTAAACATGGCATGGAAATAAAAGAAAAGAAAATTTGAAAATAAAAGAATTTAAAAAGTTGAAAATTTTATTTCTGAAAACTTACCAAATTTTGTTCACTTTTATTTGAATGGAAAAGTATATTGAAACTGTATTTGAATTTGATTTGGATCATATTTGAATTTGGATTGAAAAAGGGAAATAGAAAAATGGAAACACTCCTCTCTCAATCGGCCCGAAGGCCTGCTTTCCCCTCGGCCCGGCCTGTTCCTCGCTTCTCTCTTCCATCGTTCGGCCCAAAGCAAGACCAGCACTGCATCGTTACGGCCCATTTTCTTCCCGCTGCGGCCCTTCCCTCTCTCTCAGAATCGCCCGGCCCAAGCCTCGACGCCTAGCCTACATGGCCGCTCTTGCCTACCCTCTACCTTTCGCCGCATGAAGTGGGACCCCTCTTGTCAACGTCCCACGACATCGTCTTCTTCCTATGCAGGCGTGCCCCGTGCTCACTCCGCCTTCTGCTGCCGAGTGTCCGCCGTCGCCACATCTCCACGTCTTGCCTTGCTGCCTTCATGATGCTTTTCGCCATAAATAGCCGCCCCCAGTGCCTCCTCCCTCAAGTTGCCGGCTTACGCTTCGCCTCGAAACTCACAGCCGCCGCCGAGCCAAAACCTAGCATCGCCGTCTGTCTGTCGCGCCCCTACCAAGCCGCCAAATGCTGTCTCCAGTGCTCTTCTTCTACGTCGAGAATACCATAGGTGAACTCGCCGTCATCTCCTCTTTTCTCCTGTTCTCTTTGTTTCGTTTCCCGTGGTCTATAGGTCGATCCCGTGAGTGCCTCCCGCCCGGCCATATGGCACCGCCGCCAGACTCGCCACCGCCGCCTCTCTCTCTCTCTCTCTCTCTCTCTCTCGCTTTCTAATCCGCTCGAATCTAATCCAACGGTGGAGATCTAGACCGCCCACTTCACGCTGGCGCCACGCCTAGTTTTGCCACTAGATTTATTTAGGCTATAACTTTATCATTTTAACTTCGGATTTGACCTGTTCAAATTGTGTTGGGTTCGTAATTCCATAATCTACATATTCATACTATTGTTAGATATGTTTTCAACTTTTAAAATTTGAGGTTAGATTTAATCTATTATTTTATTAAAGAAAATCTTGTTTAATTCATATCTTCTAATGTTTTAGCTCGATTTGATTTGTTCAAGTTACGCTAGATTCATTACAACGAGATCTACGTGTTAGTAACAATGTTTATCATATCACTATTTCTAGAATTTCAAGGTTTAAACTATAATTTGAATAATAATTATGCAACTGGAGTTTATAAATAAAATATGATTTGTTTTATTTTAGTTTTATAATTCAAATATAATTTGACTTAATTCAATTTATATTATTTATAAAATATCTTATATATATGAATTTATATAATTAAAATAAATGAAGTTTATAGTTTTTTTTCAACATATAGCAAAGCAAATCTATCGGAGATGTATTTTTTCACCGTAGTTCGATTAGCGCGTGCTTCTTCGCACTGCAGTGTGATTGTAGCAACGAAGCAGATTTGATTTCAAATTCTTTTCACCGATTGGTGTACTGTTCTAATTTAGATCTATTGTTTGCTTCATGTATGATTGCATGGATGCATGTGTGGTGTTTTATGATCATGTAAGTGGGGTGAGTTTTACGTGTTGATCATGAAGGAGTTCCTTTGAAGTTTTGGACTTGAAGAAGGATCGAGTTTAAGGCAAAGTACAGCATGGGATCTTCCTTGTTGTCCTATACACCTTTAATCATTTAATTTATATTGCATGTGTCTATCTTGATTGCCAATAAGGATATCCTAGATATTTGATATCTTGTACCTTGATTCCTATGGGTTTATGCATTAGGTCGATGATGCTAGTGCTCAACTAAAGCCATGATCTTGTAACTTGACCAATGGTATATGCAATAAACATTAAAATATGACTTTTTAGCAATATAGAAAACAGGAGGCCGGAGTGTTTAGCTACTTTCTAAATACTCTAGATTCCTCTCCCTAAGGACTTATCTATAAGTGATCATCCAGGACTTACAAGACAAATTGTGTGGCTATATGGCTCTCCGGCACCTTTCAATGATGAGGACCTTTTCTAGCTTTCGTTAGTGGTTACCTTTATGGCGCAAGAGGGGCTCCGACAGGTATGATCTCGGCCGCCAAGATGGTGCACTTTGGTTTCTTGGTATCTTGTTAGTCAGTCCTTGAGGGGCGGTTCATGCTTATTGATGGGAAAACCTTAGCGGCCCTAACTTTGTTAGACGAACCTTGAAAGGGCTTCATAGTGAACCATGCCGACCTTCCTTGGTAGTGGGTTAAGAGGCTCGCGACATCGGGCGAAAATAAATCACGCGACTCACAAAAGAAAAGAGTACAACTTTGCAGAGTGTAAAATCGGTATATTAGCCGTGCTCACATCGATCGAGCTGCCTTTGAACCTTTACTTACGAATAAATGATCATTAATGGTTAATGATGATGAACAACGATGATGATACTGATGATAAAGATGCTCATTAATGGTTAATTGTTTATGCTATTCATTATTCATATTTACCTGATCATGTGTTTATATGGGTTTGTGAATAAACTTTTTGCTACTCCTATGCTAAAATTGTGACCATTAAAAGCTAATCGCAGTTAAACCAATGTCAGCCTTTTGAGCCTCATGAACCCCATGTACGACATGTACTTACGCTTGCTTTACTTTTTAAATCTTTGAAAAAATCCGGATGGGTACCAGATTACTAGAGTTTGGAGGAATTAGGTTTGTGATCAACCACCGATTGTCCTGTTGAATTGGAGTCTTCACCAAGATCGGAGTTGTCTTTCCATTGTTTGCTGTATAAGGTTATATTCTTTATACTAAATACGTTATATATTAAGCATTGTCTTTTGATATTACCTTCCTTGTAGCTATATGTAAGATTTGACTTTACGGTCTCACATATGGTGTGTATCTGGTTTTGTTCTTAAAACAAACCGGGTGCTACATACTTGATCTATATATGTGATACTATACAACTTTTTTATCATCATGTTGTTTCATTTGTCACCTTCCTATAAGGATTTACTTGATCTAGGTGACTGCGGTTTCACAATTCTTTGTTACTGATTTTATGCAATGGATTTACAATGACTGGTTAATTCATCCTGAGTGAATTGCAAGTGCAAGTGTAGTTAAACGCTGAAACACATATGACATTCAACAGGATTATATAGGCTAGGCATGCATGTAACTCAAAACTTGAGTGGCTAAAAAGAAAGCTATGCATGCAACTGGTGAGTACGCTAACAGAAATGCCTCATCGATTTAGTACAAGCTATTTTTTGAGTGTCCAAAGGTGGGTGCATGTAGCATGTTAGTAATTCGGACCACAAATCAACAAACTCCACCTCGAGATGAATTCTCTCGTACAAATGAAGAATCACGAAGACAACTCCTTCAGTAATCTTAATGGTCGCCATGCTAGAAAATAAGCACGACCCAATTTGCTTGTATCTGGCATCATACCTCTTGTAGTTTTAAAATTAAAATTCTGCATTGCACCTATCCTATTAACATCACTGGTAGACTGCAACAGTATACGCCCAAGCATTCTCCGTGTCAGGAATTGGTCTCGTGTCGCTACCACCACAACCGCTGATGTTTTCATCGAAAGGCAAATATGCCTCTAACAGGACACCAGTGAACTCACACACAAGAAACACACACGAGCACAAGTGGTTTTGGTGGCCGGAAAGACTTAGCCTTTTCTGTTTTTCTCTTCTACTTATATAGCCAAACGTGAGCTACAAATCAGGCTGTGATAGAGCAATTCCTCACGAACAGCGCTCCCTCCTATTTTTATGGGCTTTTTATTATTTCTTCCCAATAACAATACACACATTGGAGGGAGGTTCAAAGAGTTACGTGTCCACATCGCCACTAGATCTTTTCATTTTTCTTTTCTTTTCTTTTTCTCTGTTGGATCTTTTCATTTTCATTTTTTCATTTTTCTTTTTCTTTTCTTTTCTTTTTTTCTTTCTTTCTTTTTTATTATTTCTTTTTCTGCATCAAATTATTTTTTTGTGTTGTGTGATTTTTATTCTTTTCATTTCCTATATTTTATCTTTCTTATATTTGTTTCTTTTTTTCTTTTTTTCTTTATTCTTTTTTAGTTCCGTGCTTCAATTTATTTAATTAATTTTGTTTTAAGTGAATTATTATCATTCTTTTCATTTTTTATATTTCTTTATTTTTCTTTTATTTCTTTTTACTTTTACCGTAATTAATTAATTTGTTTGTTTTATTTTATTTTTGTTTTGTGTTTTATTCTTTTTTGTTTTTCTTTCTTTTTCCTTTTTCTCTTTTGCCTTTATGTTTTCTATAGGTTTTTTACTTTCTTTTTTTCTATTTTACTCTAATTAATTATTTTATTTTTCATGTTTACTTTTTAATTTTTATGTATTCCATGAGATTTTATAATGTTCACGTAGTATACAATAATTTTCTATGATGTATTTTGTGATGTTCACATAGTATACATGTGATGTTCTATAATGTATTTTATAATGTTGATGTCGTATATATGTGATGTTCTATGATGTATTTTTGCGATGTTCATGTATTATACATGTGATGCTCTATGATGTTTTTTGTGATGTTCATGTGGTTATACATGTGATGTTCTTTGATGTATTTTATGATGTTCACGTGGTATACATGTGAGAAAATATTCACATGACCTATTAGATGTTTTGTGGTATATTTTAGGTTGTTCAAATAAGCATGTTGTTCTCTTTATTTTTCCTCTTTTACGTGGACTTTTTTCCTTTCTATTATTTTTGTCTTCCTTATGCCTTGTTCTATCTTTTATTATTTTTCTATTTTTGATATGTTAAGTTATTTATCTATTTCTATATATTTCATAGATTTTCTCATTCATTTTCCTTCTATTTTCACATATATTATAATACCATTCACATGAACATATATTGTTTTTTATCCTAAATGTAAAATATTATTCTCCTTACCTTAGAACATTTGTTTTATAATGACGGAATATTTTATCGTGGACCTAGAACATCGTTGTACTCAATAAAAAGAATTGTTCTATCTTCATGAGATAAATGTTCGTCGATAAAATTTTATTTAAATGTATCCATGCGAGGTTTTGTTTTGAAGAATTTATTGTAAGGAATACAATGGTGCAATCATATTTTAATTTCGATACTTGGTTTAGCAGCTATAACATTTTGTTTACTTCAAAAGCATTGGACATGTGTTGATGTCAGCAGTTTTGGATTTTTATGCATGCCATGTTGCCGGCGAAACAGCCCACTAAAGAAACGGCCCACTGACCAAAAAGTCTGCTCGCGCTGCAAGCATCGCGTATATTATTTGCCAGCCGGCGCAAGGATTATTTCAACATTCATCACTCTACTGTTGTTTGAATCCTTTGCAGTGCTTGAATTTCTACAGCTGCTGGTTTACTGGACGACCATTTGTGGCAAAAGTGTATTTGGCTTGTCACTCTGTCAGAGAGCAGCAAGCACTGAACAGTGAAGAGACTCCCTAGCAATATTATTATAGGATCGGTGCATCCATCTCAAACAAATATCACTACTGGTTTGGTCAAGAAAATGAATGCAACCGGCAAAACAAGCTTCGGATGTACTCGTTATTTGAATCAGAGCGCTACAATCCCAGTCGATCCTATTTCAGTACGTTCTCCCATGTAAAACCTTGGACTGGGAAACTGATAGAGTTGCCTGCAGAAGTGAAGGAGGCACTGCTCCAGTCCCTTGAACGTACTCAAGGTTTCCTTACAAATGCGGAATCATCACTGCTGTCCAGTGGAGCAGGTGACCTTTTGTGGGCTTGCAGGCATGACGAGATGAAGCTAGAATCTGGCACAAGCAGCGCCCAGGAAAGGGACAACAATCTGCAGGTGCATGTTATTTTGACTTGGCACGTTGCAACAGGTTACTGTGAAATAGGAGCAAATGCCCAAGGAAAACTCAACAGCCATCTTGACATTCTGACAAAACTGTCCAAGTACTGTGCATACTTTAGTGGCTTCTGCACCAGAGCTTCTTCCTGGGAATTACTATGGCACATCCTGTGTATTTCGGGCAACCCATTATCATATTTCTCTGCAATTTCATGATGCCACTTTATCTAAAGGCCCGACCAAGTCACTAAGCTCAGTCATAAAATGCAAAGCAAGAGTCCCATTACGTTGCCAAAGGCGGTGTCAAGGCCTTAAACTGCTAAGCCCATTTGCACCAGTCGAAGCTCTACACTTTCTTCTCTCTAGAATGCCAGCGTGGAAAAAGCAAGGCCCAAAGATGAGTCTGAAATTCTCCTCCATTTGCCAGGTGCTCGATATGAGCTTTTACATTGTGTGATGGAGCTGTGAATAGTATCATCTCAGTCTAGAAATCTGCTAGTATCTTCCAGCGGATGTCATCTCCCTATCTCTTCAAGCTTCCTTCCAAGCAGGATCCCTTTAATCAAAATTCGCTCATGATCAGACTGCTGTTCCTTATAATGCTTCATCCACACGTATTTTGCATGCAGTGTAGTGTCTTTAGACAACATATTATATGTGCTTCAAGTCTCACCTCCTGAAATGTGATTCTGGTATCTAATTCTTCGTCAGGCAGCAGCTCTGGGACAAATGCCATCAGATATGCACAGTAACTTGATAGTGTTGTGGAAATAGTACGATCGGGAACTGAACCATCTACTTCGTTTCCATCTGATGTTGCAATATCACAATATTCAGTCGCGACATGCTAAATCAACATGGTTTTGGTGTGATCAAATGCCCATCGAAGCTCACTCTGTTTGTTCCGTTGCAATGAGGATGCTCCATTTGATAGGCGACGCTTTTTGGCTTTTTTCAGAGTTCTGGCAATTGCTAGCTTCACTTCGATGGTCAACTGAATGTGGTATGGCCCTTGATGCATGAGTTTAAGATCCCTCTTGAGAATACCGGATGGAACTCAAGACACTTACCAAAATGAAACACCCAGACAACTGCCCAATCAGGATGAAGTCCTTGATCGAACTCAGTATTGTGACAGGATATATAACAGATTTAGCAATGCTCAGTAGAATGAAGCGCAGCTGGTGAAGAAGTGATCATGTGCAAAAGCCAGCTCTGCCTCAATCACCCTATATGCAGCTTCATAGTTTTCCTCTGCACGTAGCAATCCTTTGAAAACAAGGTGACAAGTTTTCTTAATCTTGGGTTTGGCCTCTGGACAAGCAAGCCCAAAGAAACGGCGCCACAACAGCCGAAACAAGGAAAACGAAAGGCATGCCTCCTTCAGCTGTTGGCCATCACTTGTGCCTAATGGGCCTTCATTAGAGCACCAGATCCTGTCTAGCGTAATTATTGCGTCTTCGTGGTCATAATAGTCCTCGTAGAATGGGTATTTGTAACCATGCAGGGTAACAGGATTATAGTTGGTTGATTTCGTGTGCTCACTCTTCATGTGAAGTTGAACATATCTCTGCTTTGTTTGTCCAGGAAACTGCTCGCAGTCATGCTTGCGTAATTCCTCCCCCCATTCACTGAGAGCAACAAAGCAGTCAAGAATAGATACAAGAGGGGCACAAGGAAACTGGAGCTTGTAAGAATCGTTTCGTTAGCTCTCCACATGGCGAAGAGGCTGAGCACACGAAGAAGCTGCTGGATGAAGTGCCTCATGTACTGCTTGTTGTCGTCAACACTGTAGGCTGTCATGGAGTTGGTGCTCCCCAGGGCCATGACGAACGGAAAAGCACACGCTGAAGCAACTGGCTCGCGGCAGAAGGCGGAGACGACCGTGCAAGCCCAAGAGTATAGATCACAAGAGGGGTGTTGATGGTGTAGGCCAGCCAGAGCGAGTGCTTGATGTATGCATTTGTAGAGCACCGCCGCCGCCAGCCCAAGACGACCTGAACCGCGTGCAGGAGAACCGATAGCACGAAGAACACTTGAAGCTGAGTGATGATGCCTCTTTCTGTGTGTAACCAAGAGGTGAAATCTTCAGCACCTGTTGACCCGTTCACTTTCGATTCACTTATTAGGTTCAAGATGTCTGATGTATCCACGGTCTGCTCAACGGCTCGACGCCCAGTCATTGTTGAAGGACAGACCAGCACAATTTCGTTTCGCCTAATAGCAACTAGCCTTCAATAAAGAGTGGTGACACCGTGCCCTTGTAATGTCTGTGGAGAATTGAAGCAAACATGTCAAAAGAAACAGGAATTGAGAATGAGGTCGTCTCAGCTAACAAGTACATGCATGTTCGAACGTGATCTCAGCCAACATGTTAACTTGGTACACAAGTAATAAATCCACAAAAACTAGTGCCTAATATATTAGGCAAGTCTTTTTTGGTTCGGCCCCGGATCCACAGTACTATAAATAAGAGGGAGCTCGCCTCAAACAAATACCTACGCACATCAAACCCAGAACCAATCTATTAGGCACCGGAGGGTTTCAGAAGCACGATATGCACGTCCAGGTTCCATTCAGATATTGATAACAATAATATATATACTTAACGATGTCCCCTTGATCATTCAGACATACCAGTTACCCTGTTCTTGTGCTGTCTTCAGGAGTTCATGTGCTTCCTTCACAAGAGAAGTAAGAGACCTCGCAGGCTTGATCACCTCACATTCATTCCCAGCAAAGAGCATGCAGTCATCAACCTCCGACATGGTTTCCAATGCCTCGGCCAGTGTTCCCTTGAAATTGTGTTCATTGAAATGTGCGATGCAGCTGGGTTTCACTTCAATCATGACTATAACCACCTGGCAGGTAAGCTTCACTATCCTCAAACACTGAGCCGTGCTCTGTTTGTTTACTTGTAATATTTCCTTGAGCTTCTTTGCCACTGCTCCATCTCGTGGGGTGGCGGTGGCACAAGCAAAATCTTCTTTACTGATCATATTTTCGTTGCATATCACCACGGCGAGGGATAACATGGCTGCCATAAATTTTCTTTCTTCAGATTGCTTTTCATTTTCCTGAATGGGAGGCTGTACACTGTCAGTGTCTGCATCTTCTTGGGGCTGGTTTTCTACGACAATCTCTACCGCATCTGCAGTTGTTCCCATTTTACTAGATAGTATTTTATGGAGAACCTGCAAGAAACATAATTTAATACAAATGATCAGCAATACTACGATCGTATCATACATGATACAGATTGATGCAATTCATCTCTAGTGAAACAAGCATGACATTTTATCTGTACGTAAATTATTGAGAGGAGTTAATGGATTATTTGAACAAATTAAGATGACCCTTGTAGTTTCGTATGCATACTACTATTACTAACTAGAGGTCCTAACAGAGCCTCTATGTTAATTCTCACCAGAAGCGGCTAGAAATTATCGCAATAATAAAATACATCTGGTCTTTAATTTAGTACGATCTAATCATCGTCGCCAATGATAACCATTACATCTATTCTGTTTTATAAAAAATACTCACATTTACCATTATGAAAAATACATTAAGTAAAACCCAAATTTGTATCAAAATTACCCTCCTCTGCTATTATGAAAGATAATTCAAGAACACTCTAAATTTGTATATAAATTACCCATCTATGTCATAACCCCCTAGATTTTCATCTAAATTGCCTACACCTGCCATTATGAAACATAATTCAAAATAAACCCCTAATATATACTACTAATATACTAATGATACCAACGAAGTGTTTAAAACAATATTAATAGCCATAGAAATTTAGATCTATTTTTACATTTTAACTATAATATTTGACATATCTTTATTGATGTTATAACTATTACTGCACATATAATTCCTTCATAAGAAAATTCAAACATCCGGAGAAGTGGAGAGGTTAATGCCGACTACAGGTGGCTATAATCTTCTTGGCATTTGAGATTTCTTTGGAATAACAAGTCATTATAAGACTTAAATTAATATCCTCTTTAATTTTAGCACTGCAACATTATTCTAAATCTCACTTCAAGCTCTACCACTAATCTTGAGCAATGTTATACCATCTTAGTACTCAAGAGTGTAATCTATGATCTAAAACCTTATTTTAAAAAATACTAAAGAACATAATAAAAGATACAATAAGGATACAAGTATTAACTTAACTTGAGGATAAAAATATGTATAGATTAAATTTGATAATTAAAATTTAAATTCATGATGTCATAAGATATGTGCTGAAATAAGAGCCACCATTATTTAAGTTAAGGTTATAACTAAATTCATGCTCAGAGGTGCCGTGTAAAATAAAAAAATAGATATAGATGAAAAAATATTGATTAGGAATTGATGAGTTTATCATAACTAGTTAGAGAGTACAAATTATCTATTATGTCTTGTGTTAGAAAATGACATAAGAGAAAAAACATGCAGATTAATACAAGTATTTTTAATTAGTCAGAGGTATTAAAAATGATATCTAATGTTTATATCTCCTAAGATTCTACCGGGCGTGCGAGAGTATGGTTTCATGAACTAGTGTAGTGTATCTGATGCCAATATCAGGTAGCAGCTTAAATGGTTATCGATGACCAAATTGCCTAGAAAACAACCTATATCACAGAGTACTCCCTCCATTCCAATTTATAAATCGTTTTTAACAAAATCTATGAACTCAGAAAATCCAAAACGACCTATA
Source organism: Miscanthus lutarioriparius (assembly GCA_904845875.1). Taxonomy (NCBI): domain Eukaryota; kingdom Viridiplantae; phylum Streptophyta; class Magnoliopsida; order Poales; family Poaceae; genus Miscanthus; species Miscanthus lutarioriparius. The sequence continues at coordinate 119,218,655 of CAJGYO010000003.1, read as the reverse complement.
ATTTGGAACGGATGGATTTATCTTAGTAAAATGGTGTATGTTTGGGATCGGAAGGGATACTAATGTCGACCCAAACACACTAAATGCGTATCAGCGTATGAACTGTGGGGGAAAGTATTTGGAACCTACAGAAATAATATGCTTAAGTGACATCTCAGAAACTGCAAACAAGATAACAAGCGATGCAGAGGCAAAGGTTGCGAGTTACCTTGTTCAATAAGTCGATCGCCTCTTGCTTGGAAATTATACCTCTTGCAGCGCGAACAGGAAGCAGTCTGGCCAGTGCTTCCCCTGCATTTCCCCTCAGTTTGGGTGCTCTCTCTGTGTCCGCTTGTTCCACTTGAGATGTAGCATTATTGTTGGGCTCTTGCTTTGTAATATTGTTGGTCTCTTTCTCGAGGAAGATACGTAGCAGGGCCTTGAAAAGCTTGTTAAAATCCAGTTCTTTGAAAGAATCATCGAATGCTAACTCTGTCAGGATCTCCAGGGCTTGTTCATGCAGTTTCTGGGCACCTTCACTGTCATTCTCCAAGATACCCATCAGATTGCTGACAGCTTCTGTGTTACTCGCCAGCTTCTGGTGCAGCCTTGTTACGTCATCTCCAGGACCGGTAAGTAGCCTGCTCAGCACTGTGAGTGACTTGCTTAGCATTTCAACCGTTGTGTTGTCGCTCAGCTTGGTGAGGAAGTCGCCATGGCTTGCGCTTCTCATCAGTGGTGACGTGATCTTAGATAGGAGCCTTTGGTCCTTACTTATCTCTGTACAGTTCCCTTGGTCCTGTGTGAGCCTCTCAAGAATCAGGAGGCCCTGAGAAATCAGCTCTTTGGCTCCTCTAGATTTATAGGAGCGGCGGTACTTGGATTCAGAATATTTCTTCAGCTCCTTGCCTAGTTGCAGGACCCTGATGATGGGAATATCCTCAAGGTCTTTCTTAATCTGTTTTGTTTTCCTCTTGGCGGCTAACCCGGAAGATGATGAACTGACGACGACTGCTTGTCGTTCCTCGTCAGTTTGGTCTGTGATGGTGGGCGCTACCATGTCCATGTGGGTACCATCGTCTTGATGCTCGGATGTTTCCAGTGACCCATGCTGATGATCATTTTCATCGGTAGGCAGTGTCGCCTGTTCATCAGGATTTCCCGACGGACAGGCATGCAACTTTGGTTCACAGTCACAGCTGCTAGTGCTTTCAAGTAGGGAACAAATGCACTGCAATGTACCCGGGAAGCTTGTTATATGGAGGTCACTGGCAAGGTGTGCAACAATGGTTGTGGTGCGCTCTCTGTTCTCCATGTCACCATCAGCTGCGCCTCTCCGACGACCAATCATGCCCATCAGATTCTGAATAGAGAGCCTGGAAGATAGCAGCTCCTGCCTTACAGATTTATCCTTGCCAGAGATCAGCTTGTCTAGTATCCTTGCTCCCCATCGGTGGTCATCGTCCCCAGATGCAGACTGGAGCAACTCAACGCCGTAGGTGAAGTTCCAATTGCCGGGCAGCTCCCCGTCCTACCTAAACTTCCTGCTTGTTTCTGAACGGTACATATCAACTAGCGTTAAACTCCATTCTTCACCTCCATATTGTTTGCTCGTCACAGCCGTGACTTCCCAAACTGACGAGTATAACATCACTTCAAGGGTAACCCAGTACAGGACGAATAGACTCTGCAACAGAACTAGAGCATAGAAGATGTCAAGTGCGGCATTCAGTTTTGCTCTGTTGGCAACATCTCCTCCGGCGTCGCCATAATCTCGTCGTACAAGACGCCGCACTGAGATCCCCAGGCTCACAAACGGCGCAACATTGAAGGACAGTAGCGCAAGGCAGCACAACAAAATGTACTTGGGTAATAACGCCATACCCAGCATGATTCTTTGACACATGGCCAGGGCCTCATCGATCCATTTCCTAAAATTCATGATTTTGGCCTCTTCCGTATAAATCCCTCTCTTAAACTCCTTGTCATAATTGTCAACCACCCTGTGGAATAGTATCAAATTTGCACTTTGGTCAGCGCGGCATAAGGCTGACTACGATACATGACAAGTATAATTGATGATATATATACACACACACATACACATACTTTAGCTCCCTGCACGCTAAATAGTATTCAACGCACTGACGGAGCGCTGCTGTATGCCGGTGAACTAATTACTATTTCTTAACTCCTGATATTTACTAGTACCTAGCCACGACCTTATGTTGTAGTATGCCATGCTGCAACTATGATAGTCTAATGCATTGCAACAGTAAAACCATCAATCAACGTAGTACTAGATATTTATGGCGGGTGAACGGAATTTTTTCTATTTAGTTTACGCCATTCACGTTCCTATCCTTCCAAATTTTGCAACAAATAAATAACTCTGACACCCTATCTATCCGTCATTTTTCTATCCTTGTATTTTCTCTCAACTCACATCTAGATCTCCACGGCGGTGGCCTAGGGTGTAGAACGGCACTACCGTGTGTGTGTATATCATCAATTATACTTGTTCTGTAGTATATAGGACTACTACCCTGAAGCTGACTATAAAATAACGTATTATGTAGCTACTTTACGATAATTACTATTTTAATTTACAAAATTATAGTAACTCCTTGCTAAGTGGTTTACTATAACGTTATGGTAAATATCCCCATATGTTATAGTAACCCAACTATCGTAAATTAGTATATAAAATTATCGTAAATGGAGGTGGCTACAGAATAACTTATTTTGTAGCTGGCTACTGAATATACTTTTCCTATATACATACGGTAAGGCTATTCTGCAGCTGGCCATAGAATAACTTATTCTATAGCTACCTTGGGTTACGATAATGTTTGTACTAATTTACGGTAATGACAATATACATTTACGATACATGGATTACTATAATTCAAGATGATACTTACCATAATGTTATACTAAATCACTTATATGGGAGTTATCATAATCTCGTAAATTAGTATAGTAATTATCGTAACTTAAAATGGCCACAGAATAAGTTATTCTGTGGCCAGCTGTACGTGTATATATATAGGGAGAGTATATTCAATAGCCAGCTACAAAATAAGTTATTCTGTAGCCACCTCCATTTACGATAATTTTATATACTAATTTACGATAATGTCAACACATATTTACGATAGTTGGGTTACTAAAACATATGGGGATATTTACCATAACATTATAGTAAACCACTTAGTAAAGAGTTACTACAATCTCGTAAATTAACATAGTAATTATCGTAACTCAAAGTAGTAATTATCGTAACTCAAAGTGGCTACAGAATAAGTTATTTTGTAGCTAGCTATAGGGTAGTATATATATATATATATATATATATATATATATATATATATATATATATATATATATACACACACACACACATATACATACTTGTGTCACTAACAAAGGAACTATTTCTCTGTATTCAGTAGCTAGCTACAGAATAAATTATTCTATAGCCACCTAATTTTTAAACTAATTTATGATAAAGTGAATACATATTTACGATAGTTCTGTTACTATAACACATGGGTTATTTACCTTAACATTATAGTAAATCACATAGCAAGGAGTTACTATAATATCATAAATTAGCATAGTAATTATCGTAACTCAAAGTGGCCACAGAAAAAGTTATTTTATAGCCAACTGTAGAACAGTAATTCTATACACACACATTTACTGTTCATCAATCAATACAATCATAAGTTCCATCCATTTCTCTCGCTTTCACACGCTTGCTTTCCAACAAATAGAATTGGCACAATCACGTATTCGTCACTTACACCACTTCTTATATGGTATTAGGCTTTGTAAGGAATTAAGGTTAACATGGGAAAGTATCTCTGCGCACATCATTGTGGTTAAAGCTCTGGAATACAAGCGCTAGCATAATGTTTCACTTAATAGTGAGGAGAAGGCCTAACAATGAGGAATCATCAACGTTGAATGTTGCATAGACTACTCACGCATATGCACGGTTCATCCTCGCTGCAAGTTTTCCCATGTTATTTGTTTCATTCATGGATATATCTATCTACATATAATATTAAAGAGCCAAAATTTCATCCTATTTTTTTCATCTTCCCCTAACTATTAGACAGTTAAGAGTTTCTTCTGTCCCACTTTTTTACTTCCCAAACTGTCTCGTATGTGACCCGGACTCATATGACCCGTGCTCGTATGAGTTACAACTTACGTCCATCGATGATTGATACAAAGTCTGATTCTAAGACACGTTTGCTAGTATATAGAAAAACAAAAAATGATAAGAAAAGAAAAAGAAAAGTTGCCAGTAACATAGGCGTCGGTTCCTTTAGTTTACGTGGGTACCTTTCCGAACAAATGCACCACACCTTCTCAATTCTCATTGGTCATAATACTAAATCGATCCAGTTCTGTGCCCATTAACTTTCTTCACCCGACGGCCGACACTATAAAACATGTCCGATCCACTGTTGTGCTAAATAGCTTTCCCTATATATTTCCTTACATAACTTGCACTTTGAAATCTATATTAATATATATTTGAGCCAATGCAATCATCAACAATATAAGTTAAAATTAGTTACTCTCTAACCACCCCAGCAACGTTCCGAAAATTCAACTAAGTATATAGTAAGGTATATATGTGAGCCCCTCAATTAATTTTCATTCAATATAAGTTAAAATTAGTTACTCTCTAACCACCCCAGCAACGTTCGGAAAATTCAACTAAGTATATAGTAAGGTATATAGAAATTCAACTAAGTATATAGTAAGGTATATAGCTTACTATATACCTTACTATATACTTAGTTGAATTTTCCGAACGTTGCTGGGGTGGTTAGAGAGTAACTAATTTTAACTTATATTGTTGATGATTGCATTGGCTCAAATATATATTAATATATGTAACAATAATTAAGGAAACAAGATAGAAGAATTGATAGGATGTACGAGAAGAAAGGGAAAATTAAGCACAATAAGAGTGCCATACGTGCAGTGTTAAGTTCCAGAGAGGATCGGAGATGCATGGCAAAACAAGATTTGGTGCATGCATACCTGCACGCCAGTAGGAAGCTGAGTAGGGTGAGAGTCCAAAAGTCCTTCATCCCCAGAACGGCGACGAAGCCTCCGAGGAGGACGACGGTGGACCACAGCAACGCCAGCGTCCCAAGACCGCTTGTAATGTTGGCTGTGGCCGTCATAAGCCTCACGTAGTGATTGATCAGCTCTTCCGGCCTTTCGACGACGTTGTCGTCGTCGTCGTCTTCCGGTTCCAAGCCGATTAGCTTTCTCAACGCAACCGGGAAGCAACGGCAACGCCCCATCGATCAGATCAGCCGCAATGGCTGGGCTGGCTGGTTGAATCTGTCTGTACTTTAATTTGGCGATGGGGATGGTGGCTGGACTAATTTGTCTTTACTTTGGCGAAGGGGATGATGGCTGGTTCACAGCAGTGGTCTCCGACAAACAGATAGCTAGCGCGCGACGCGATGGCGCAGGGTTTCTTTAATTTGTTGGGCCGGGGCCCGGGGCACCAGACCAGACCAAACCATTACATGGAGATTCTTTGGCAGGTTGAGATTCTTCAGCCTACGCTACCGGAAACAGTGACTCGACAAAGATCAAAAAAACACTCGGCAAAGGATTTGCCGAGTGTAACATTAGGCAAACAGCACACGACATCTACAGTGTCAGCAAACAGCTATTTGCCGAGTATTTTTTATCGCGCACTCGGCAAATGGTTTGCCGAGTGTCAAATTTGACACTCGGCAAAAAAAGTGGTTTGCCAAGTGTTTTTCCAAAATACACTCGGCAAAGGATTATTGTTTGCCGAGTGTTTTTGGGAATTACACTCGACAAACCTATTTTTCAAAGAAAAAAATATTTTTTTTCTCAGCATACCATTATTGTTTGCCGAGTGTTTTTAGGAATTACACTCGGCAAACCTATTTTTCAAAGAAAAAAATAATTTTTTCTCAGCATTTTTCAGTTTAATAGTTGTCATACAAAACACTTTTAGTACATCATATCTGCATGCACATCATGCTCCTCGCAACATAATTCTCATAATAACCATATAAGATAGTTCTCATTAAGTCGCGCCACATAATTATCAATGATGTCATGATACATCAGACAACCATCATTACAGTCTTCATATATAATTCAGCATAGCTAAAATTGTTCATAGATCAAGTTCCATCCTCAAGTTACATTATATGGTTCGAAAAATAAATGAAACCAACACAGATGCTACATTCGGGATGGCACAACCAAGAGCCAACACATAGGCTACATTCTACATGTGCCATAATGCTTACAGCTATTAACAAACAATTCTGCTACACAAAATACTTCCATCCATTGCTTCCAAGTAGGTTGAAGCATGAGAGGACCCATCTGTAATCCCTCTATATACAAAAAAAAAAGATAAAATGGGCCATTCATGAGAAAGACATTTTAAGCTTTGCTGTAAACAGCCTGACTATAGTTAACAATACTAGTATACAGATAACAGCCTCATATACAAAACAGTTTATTTCCAGAACAATTAGTGGATATTTGGTTATCTTTTTCTCATCTTGGCTAATATTATTGCTACAAGATCACACTGGAAGAGTGCTCTGAAACAACTACTTGCTGAGATAGTTCTACCTGTAAAGTTCTATGTAGAATTTGACATCTCTAACTCATTCAAATTGTGGATTGTGCAAGATTATGTACGTGTTACCATGAGATATGTTGGCATCACTCATCTAAATCAGGGACATGTAAATTTTGACCTCACATTATCTTGTTCTGTAGTTACCGTACCATCAACGATACAGGCAAATCATAGTGTGTTCTGTAGCACATTATAATCATAAAGATCTGTTTTGGTATGAATATGTGAGATACAAACATCAAGGTTGTGCAAAATAAATCTGAGGTATAAGAGAATGTTTCTTATATGATTCTCATGTGGAAATCAGGAAAGATACATATATGATATCTGAATCTATGAATATATTATTATTTCAGTTAAGGAATAAATCGTCAGTTCAAAGAACAAAGCAACCTTATATTAGCAATAACAAGTCAACTTGTAGTAAAGTATAAATACTGCACTGTTGGATTATATCTCATACATTGTGCACCTAAACCAGATGCAATGTAATTTTTGAGTGTGGCCACACATTACAGTTAGTGCTTCACAGTATCTTGTAATAGATGAGGCCAGTAAGTGTGTTTTGCTAAATTATCTGATTAGGTTTTCCTCTCCCACTAAATTGTCAATCCATTATCTAATCATATTTACGGTTACCAGTTATAAATCTGGTGGTATACACACAAATGAAAATCCATTATCTACTAATATTTGCATAAATGAAAATGTGTCTTATAAATTTGCAGATGAGCAGATTCAACAATTAAGCTGTACTACTAGAACTTGGAATATGTGAAATTCTCTCAACTTGGAATATCAGAGCAACAGAGTAGTGTGTTCTATCACTTGTTGACTGAAAAACAAATTTAAGATTTAGGCATTTAAACCAGAGAAAACAAAACTGCATGAGCATCAGATCCTGTACAGGTCAACAAAGAGCAAAAATGAAGTGAGAAGGACAATCTTACCATGTCAGATTCTTCTTCCTTAAGCATGTCATGTTGCATCTCTACATTTTTTCGTCAGCAATGACCTGCAAAAAATTAAGTAACAACATGATGGATATTTTGGACCTTTAATTGCAAACAGACATTTTGATAAATTAGATCAAATGATAATAGTAGTGCATACTTAGAGAGCTGTACAAAAAAAATCAGTTTTGTAACTCAAGTCTTCATTAACATTGTTGTACAAAGTAAAAAGCTGGAATTAGAAAGAAGCATACTCCTAAATAAAACAATTAATGTTTGTAATAGGCACAGTTCAGTGAGGAGTGAGAACAAACAAAAGTACATGTCAGTTCACCAAATGAGTGAAAAATGCAGGTGCCCAATAAAATTCAATGCCTAGATCAAATTCAATGTTCTAGCATTCTATGGGGTAGAGGAACCTGATGACAACTCTAACAAAATTTTTATATACGGACTAAAGCAATGACAGTTTTGATATTAGCAGTAACAGAGTAACCTGACATTAGCAGCAGCAGTGGGAAAATGCTGAGGCCGACCCAGGAAGCTAGCTCAAGGGAAATAGCACCAAAACCAAGTCCTTTCTCCTCTCACCTTGTGTACACACAAGCACACTTCTCAACATAATTTGATATAAGACATTTTCCCGTACAAGTATAAACGAAGTACATGCTAGACCATACCTCCAATCTTGCAAAAATCTGAGATCCGAACAGTTTGCTGCCGTCGCCTCTGCCACCACCCACCACGAACACACTAGCGTCGTCGCGGAAGGAGAAAGGGAAAAGAAGAAGCGGCACCCGTAGCCCATACGCCGCGTGGCGGTCGCCATGGCCGAGCTGCAGCACGCCACGGTGGCAGCGGTGGCCACCCGCGCCACCAGGTCCCCTTCCCAGGGCGACGCCGAGGCCGCGTCCGCATCCTCGCGCTCCCTCCTCGACCAGGATCCAGTAGGTCGCGTCCCCCCACGGCGGCGACAGCGGCGACGGCGGCGGCAAGGACGGGATCCGCCCCCACCAGGTGGTGACTCCCGCCCCATGTCCGCTCCCTCCTCGCGCTCGAGGACCCTAGGCCTAGGTCCCCCACCGCCTCCGCCTCCTACTGGATCCTGGTCGCCGCAATCGCATGCTTTGCCCTCGTTGCGCTCTTCTCTGCCCCTTCCGGGAAGTCAAGGGAAGGGATAAGTCACGGGTGGTGAAAAGAAATTTCTATTTTTTTATATTTACCAGGTACAACGAGTTTGCCAAGTGTCCTAGATCTGACACTCGGCAAACTCTGTCACGGGTGGTGGAAAGAATTTTTTTTATATTTATCTGGTACAACGAGTTTGCCGAGTGTCTTAGATCTGACACTCGGCAAACAAAAGAGTTTGCCGAGTGTTAGATATTAGACACTCGGCAAAGGATTTATTTATTTATTTTTCTCTTTTCATGGAGGGACACGCAGCGCGGTGTTTGTCGAGTGCCGTAATTTGCCGAGTGCCGGAGTTTGCCGAGTGTTTTTTAGTAGAATTGCCGAGTGTCAGAATGTTTGCCGAGTGTTTTTTATAAGTCACTCGGAGTTTGCCGAGTGTCAGAATCTTTGCCGACTGTTTTTAGTCTGGCACTCGGCAAAGAATATGACACTCGGCAAAGCCTTCGATTCCGGTAGTGCTAGCTAACCAGCGCACGCAGATCTACTTTACATATATAGAAGTACTAGTACATTGCGCGTGCCCTCGCGTGGCATGAATTAGCTGGTAAACCACTGAGTAAATAATATATGCTTAATCCTTGCATGGAAAGAGGATTAGGGAAATGAGGTTAATATAGTGTCACACCCGATTTTAAGGACAAAATCGTATGCACATCCCATGTATGCCAGGTTCTGTTTATTCATACATGCAATGACAAGTATAGTGATACATAGCAGTGTTTATTACAAAAACGATAACTTATTACAAAATGACCAGAGGGTCTAAACAGAAATTACATCAAAATTCTAGCGAAGCAGGGTCTTCATCCCCGCAGGCAGCCGACCGGGGGTACACCAGCCTAGCATCGACACTGTCTTCAGAAACACCGTCTTCCAGAAACTCCATCTTCTAGTCCGAAGAGCTAGGTACCAACACCACTGCAGAAGCCCCCCTTGTGCCAAACTAGAACTTGGAGGAAACTAATTAATTAGCCAGGTCCAGCCCATCCAAACCTCATGGTTGCGCTGTTAAGCTGCGTTACATGCTCCGAGAACCGATCCTTAGAATCCAAGCAGGAACGAGCACAAGCCCAAACATCCAACCACCATATCATAACACATCCATAACAATACCCACCATACCATGGCACAAACCAGCCTTAGCCAAACTTTCCATCCTACCAGATTTTTAATCACCATGTTGCTAAAAAGATTATCATCTAACGAGAGTCTAACATAGGGGTATGCTAAGTCCTCGGGAAGGGAAGCCGACCGACAGCACTTCCGACTGATCCTACAGACCGCCCAGGGGCTATACCCATCTGGTACGCTCGTGTGCACCCTATGGAACGAGTCAGGGAGAGCCCAAGCACGCTCGTGGCCGACGCTCGAGGCTCGGGGCTCGCCAAAGACCCCGGACTGCCGAAATGATGGCAGCCAGAGCTGACTCAACCCAACAGATACCCGACACCAATGCTCGGGTGATGAACCGACGCGTCGAGCCATGGATCAGGACCTACCTTGGGAAGCTGCCAGGCCGATGCGATGACAGACATCTGATGATGCGCGCGCCGTCGCCTGCTCAATCGGGCGTGAGGGCCCCGTCAGCCACTCCATCAGCAGGGTCACGCAACCGATGTGACACAACAGGACAAGAGACTCCACCAACTCTGAGGGCAAAGGTCTCCAGGGCCCACTCATCAGCCCCCCGTCCGGGGGGCTCCTTGCAGCCAAGAAAGCCTCGAGAAGGTTCACCCAGGGGAGTCCGTGCTGCAGCAGATAGCTCCCGATGGTCAAGTACCAGAATGGAGGCAGCGGCGTTAGGAGGCGGTTGTGGCTCCATCGACTCCTCCCTACGCGACAAGGCAAGGTCCATCCACGCCGCGACAGAGGACTTGGGCACCCGGTGCATAGACGATAGACTAGAACCCAAACCGACTTGTACACCGACCCTCCTCGGAATATAAGGGGAGGGACGACTCCTGTGGACAGGGGGGATGATTCCCAAGAGAACTAGAGAACCTCAGCTAGAGAAGGCCGGTTTCTTACTTGCTGATGAAGAACACCGACGAACACTAGGATAGCACCGAGCGATCCCCTACCAATCTCTCTCGATTTCCACGATTGTAACCCCCGATTGGGCACTCCTTTACACGAAGATCATTATACTGCTGGATGTAGGGCTTAGAAGCCTGAACAAGGATAAATCGTTGTGTCCCTTCCGTGTTTTGAGTGTCCGAGCCACCGGAGACCCACACATCGACTTTCGACGGACAACCATGATGCTCGTCGTGGTTACGAACCTGCGACAGCTGGCACGCCAGGTACACTACAAGGATTTTACCCTAAAGCCACGCCTAAGAATGGTTGCAATATGGGTGTTTTGGTTGCAATACATAACAAATGCTTCGAAGTCGATTTCGTTATGAGTCGTGGCATTTAAATATGTTGCAATAGGTTATTGCGACTCAATTTTGACGTGTTGCAAGTCCGAGGCTCTACTACTATTTCATTTCATTTTTAGAGGCGGTGGGTTGCCTTTGTAGAGGCGGTTGGCCCAACCAACTCTACTCTTCCATGTAGAGGCGGTTCTCTAATTGGTGGCTCCTCGACAAGTCCTCTGACATCACACACTCTCCACCTCTCGATGCACGCTGCAAACATATGTATATTATTACTACTAAAATAAGAGCATCTCCAATAGACTCTTTATATCTTTTCTAATTTACAGGAATAGAGATTTTGGTGAAAAAACACTCTCCAACAGCCTTTTCAATTTGATATCCAAAAATAGATATCATCTATTCTGGATTTCTCGCTAGCTAAAGATAGAGAGCGAGGATGGCTCTCTAGACCGTGCACAAGATATAAAAAAGTTGTTAGAGAGACATAGAAAACGATTTTTACTTAAATGACTCTCTAAATGATGATATATATCACTGAACAGAGCATGCAAGATGATGCACATGCACATGCATCAGAGTACGTAGTTGCGTATGCATGAGAGTACGTACCAGCTTAGCTTCTTTATTTCGAGATGCGCCCGTACGTCTTTGCCTGTCTTTGCCTCTCTATTTGGGGCTGTCTGCCTGCTGCTAGCTTTTGCCTGTCGAACGACCAACAGGCCATGCATATATCCTCCCTGTCCCTCTGCTCACCTGCTTTATGCATTGCTGTTCATTCACGTAATGTAATGTCTCGTCTCGCACACATGATGCCGCGACGACACGTACTACTTTTCTGCTTTTGCTTTTCTTAAATTGTTGTTGCAAGGTTTGGTTGCGTCGTACCAACAACAATACGAAAGTGCCAGACCCTGGGATCGCTCTTGCCGAAAGAATTGCCGCCGCGGAGCAGATCTCGAGAGCCACTGCACCCAGGCTCATATGCTTTGCTGACTTGTCCAAAGGTGTGCTACAGCTTCATGCACAATTAGGGGCCGTTTGGTGTCCCTCCGACTCCGTCTCCGGCTCTGAGCAGAAGCACCATTTCAGTGGCTTCACCTCTTTACACGTCCCTAATGATAAAATAACTCCAGATCTTTCTCCATGCCATCTAGAAGTGCTTCTCTCCCTGGGCCGTTTGGTGTGGAAATGGAGGTGAAATTACTTGATTCCGTTGGGTGTGTTTCGATCTATGCTTGACATGACAAAAAAAAAATGCTTACAACAGAGATGCAGTCCAAACGTACCCATCCAAATTGCAGTATGATTTCAGGTTCTTTTCCCCCTAGCGTTGTAGGTTATTTCGATTAATTTTCAGTAGTGACTGGGATGGCCGATCTGAAGAATCCGATTAAAAGCAATGCGTTCTCTGTTCACATCTCTTGGACAGTGCTCATATTGTTTCTGCTGGTGTTAATTACGTGTTGTGGAGTCAACACGCTCCCTCTCTACTAAAAAGGACAAATGCACATGCCGGCAATCTGACACAGGTCGACGTTAATACCCTTGCTATAAGGATCATGCATCTTGCTTCTGATGATGCTGATGCTACATTGCATCTCCAAACCTTCATTTCGATCTGAACCACCATTTCACGGTATGTACACAGTACACCTCCCTGGAAACGCTACATATATTAGCTGCTATTTCTATAAACCAAAATGATTTACTTTGTGCAAGTATGCAACACAACTTTTTTTTTATCATGTTGTTTGATTGTCACCTTCCTTTTTTATATAACACAACTTTGTTTAGCACTATGTTCTTTTCCCCTTTCATTTTGAGGAAATACCGGCAAAAATGCACTTTTTATACTAGAATCTGCCTGCTTTCAATACCAATAGGATAATTCATATGTTAGGAAACAACTGGCAAAATAAGTATGATCACAGTCATGAGAGACGCTGATTTGTGTGCAAATTCCTTCAGAAGAAAAGGCCATGAACGCACAAAGGTAATCTTCCACAATTTGTCACCTTCCTATAAAGCAAAAAGGATTTACTTGATCTATATATGTGAACCACAATTTCACGGTATGTACACCTCCCTTGACATGATGCATATATTAGCTGGTATTCCTATAAAGCAAAAAGGATTTACTTGATCTATATATGTGAACCACAATTTCGATCTGAACCACAATTTCACGGTATGTACACCTCCCTTGACATGATACATATATTAGCTAGTATTCCTATAAAGCAAAAATGATTTACTTTGTAACACCCTAAAATTTGCACTTTTGAAAATATGATTAAAATGATTTATTTATGAATTTTTGTGCACATAAAATATAGGAGAAAGAATATTTTCATTAAATTAAAATTCACCATAGGAGTAGCAACATGGATGTGCATACATGCCAGTGCATTTGATTTATTTGGTTGAGTGCTTTTGGAAATAAATTAAACATGGCATGGAAATAAAAGAAAAGAAAATTTGAAAATAAAAGAATTTAAAAAGTTGAAAATTTTATTTCTGGAAAACTTACCAAATTTTGTTCACTTTTATTTGAATGGAAAAGTATATTGGAAACTGTATTTGAATTTGATTTGGATCATATTTGAATTTGGATTGAAAAAGGGAAATAGAAAAATGGAAACACTCCCTCTCTCAATCTGGCCCGAAGGCATGCTTTCTCCCTCAGCCCGGCCTGTTCCCGCTTCTCTTCCACGTTCGGCCCAGCAGCACCAGCACTGCATCGTTGCGGCCCATTTTCTTCCCCGCGTGGCCCGCTTCCCTCTCTCTGTAACTGGCCGGCCCAAGCCTCGCACGCCCAGCTGCCGCGCTGCGCTGCTTGCCCTCTCTGCTCAGTCGCCGAGAAGTGGGACCCTCTTGTCAACGTCCACGACATCGTCTTCCTTGCGCGTGCCCGACGCGGACTCCGCCGCTGCTGCCGAGTGTCCGCCGTCGCCACATCTCCACGTCTTGCCTTGCGCCCCATGATGCTTTTCGGCCATAAATAGCCGCCCCCACAGTGCCTCCTCCCCTCAAGTTGCCGAAGCCGCTTCGTCTCGAGCTCACAGCGCCGCCGCCGAGCCAAAACCTAGCATCGCCGTCCGTCGTCGCCCTACCAAGCCGCGCGTCGTCTCCGTGCCTCTTCTACCGTCGAGAATACCATAGGTGAACTCGCCGTCATCTCCTCTTTTCTCCCGGTGTCTTTGTTTCGTTTCCCCATGGTCTATAGGTCGTATCTCGTGAGTGCCGCCCGCTCCGGCCATGGCACCGCCGCCTAGACTCGCCACCGGCCGGCCAGTTCTCTCTCTCTCTCTCTCTCTCTCTCTCTCTCTGTTTCTAATCCGCTCGAATCTAATCCAACGGTGGAGATCTAGACCGCCCACTTCGGCGTTGGCGCCGCCGCCTAGTTTTGCCACTAGATTTATTTAGGCTATAACTTTATCATTTTAACTTCGATTTGACCCGTTCAAATTGTGTTAGGTTCGTAATTCCATAATCTACATATTCATACTATTGTTAGATATGTTTTCAACTTTTAAAATTTGAGGTTAGATTTAATCTATTATTTTATTAAAGAAAATCTTGTTTAATTCATATCTTCTACGTTTTAGCTCTGATTTGACTTGTTCAAGTTACGCTAGATTCATTACAACGAGATCTACGTGTTAGTAACAATGTTTATCATATCACTATTTCTAGAATTTCAAGGTTTAAACTATAATTTGTTTTATTTTAGTTTTATAATTCAAATATAAATTTGACTTAATTCAATTTATATTATTTATAAAATATCTTATATATATGAATTTATATAATTAAAATAAATGAAGCCTATAGTTTTCTTTTCAACATATAAAGCAAATCTATCGGTAGATGTATTTTTTTTACCGTAGCTCCGATTAGCGTGCTCTTCGCACCTGTGTGATTGTAGCAACGAGCAGATTTGATTTCAAATTCTTTTTCACTGATTGGTGTACTGTTCTAATTTAGATCTATTGTTTGCTTCATGTATGATTGCATGGATGCTTGTGTGGTGTTTTATGATCATGTGAAGTCGGTGAGTTTTACGTGTTGATCATGAAGGAGTTCCTTTGAAGTTTTGGACTTGAAGAAGGATCAGAGTTTAAGGCAAGTACAGCATGGGATCTTCCTTGTTGTCCTATACACCTTTAATCATTTAATTTATATTGCATGTGTCTATCTTGATTGCCAATAAGGATATCCTAGATATTTGATATCTTGTACCTTGATTCCTATGGGTTTATGCATTAGGTCGTATGATGCTAGTGCTCAACTAAAGCCATGATCTTGTAACTTGACCAATGGTATATGCAATAAACATTAAAATATGACTTTTTAGCAATATAGAAACAGGAGGCTGGAGTGTTTAGCTACTTTCTAAATACTCTAGATTCCTCTCCCTAAGGACTTATCTATAAGTGATCATCCAGGACTTACAGTACAGCTGTGTGGGCTATATGGCTCTCTGGCTTTAGCTCAGTATGAGGACCTTTTCTAGCTCGTTAGTGGTTACCTTTATGGCGCAAGAGGGGCTCCGACAGGTATGATCTCGGCCTGCCAAGATGGTGCACTTTGGTTTCTTGGTATCTTGTTAGTCAGTCCTTGGAGGGGCGGTTCATGCTTATTGATGGGAAAACCTTAGCGGCCCTAACTTGTTAGACGAACCTTTGAAAGGCTTCATAGTGAACCATGCCGACCTTCCTTGGTAGTGGGTTAAGAGGCTCGCGACATCGGGCGAAAGGCTAAATCACGACTCACAGTGAAAGAGTACAACCTCTGCAGAGTGTAAAACTGGTATATTAGCCGTGCTCACAGTCACGAGCGGCCTTTGAACCCTTACGGAATAAATGATCATTAATGGTTAATGATGATGAACACTGATGATACTGATGATAAAGATGCTCATTAATGGTTAATTGTTTATGCTATTCATTATTCATATTTACCTGATCATGTGTTTATATGGGCTTGTGAATAAACTTTTTGCTACTCCTATGCTAAAATTGTGACCATTAAAAGCTAATCGCAGTTAAACCAATGTCAGCCTTTTGAGCCTCATGAACCCCATGTATGACATATACTTACGCTTGCTTTACTTTTTAAATCTTTGAAAAAATCCCGGATGGGTACCAGATTGCTAGAGTTTGGAGCAATTATGTTTGTGATCAACCAGTCAGTTGTCCCTGTGGAATTGGAGTCTTCACCTGAAGATCGGAGTTGTCTTTCCGCTGTTTGCTGTATAAGGTTATATTCTTTATACTAAATACGTTATATATTAAGCATTGTCTTTTGATATTACCCTTCTTTGTAGCTATATGTAAGATTTGACTTCCTGATCTCACATATGGTGTGTATCTGGTTTTGTTCTTAAAACAAACCGGGTGCTACATACTTGATCTATATATGTGATACTATACAACTTTTTTTATCATGTTGTTTCATTTGTCACCTTCCTATAAGGATTTACTTGATCTAGGTGACTGCGGTTTCACAATTCTTTGTTACTGATTTTTATGCAATGGATTTACAATGACTGGTTAATTCATCCCGAGTGAATTGCAAGTGCAAGTGTAGTTAAACGCTGAAACACATATGACATTCAACAGGATTATATAGGCTAGGCATGCATGTAACTCAAAACTTGAGTGGCTAAAAGAAAGCTATGCATGCAACTGGTGAGTACGCTAACAGAAATGCCTCATCGATTTAGTACAAGCTATTTTTGAGTGTCCAAAGGTGGGTGCATGTAGCATGTTAGTAATTCGGACCACAAATCAACAAACTCCACCTCGAGATGAATTCTCTCGTACAAAATGAAGAATCACGAAGACAACTCCCTTCAGTAATCTTAATGGTCGCCATGCTAGAAAATAAGCACGACCCAATTTGCTTGTATCTGGCATCATACCTCTTGTAGTTTTAAAATTAAAATTCTGCATTGCACCTATCCTATTAACATCACTGGTAGACTGCAACAGTATACGCCCAAGCATTCTCCGTGTCAGGAATTGGTCTCGTGTTGCTACCACCACAACCGCTGATGTTTTCATCGAAAGGCAAATATGCCTCTAACAGGACACCAGGAACTCACACACAAGAAACACACACGAGCACAAGTGGTTTTGGTGGCCGGAAAGACTTAGCCTTTTCTGTTTTTCTCTTCTACTTATATAGCCAAACGTGAGCTACAAATCAGGCTGTGATAGAGCAATTCCGCCGAACAGCGCTCCCTCCTATTTTTATGGGCTTTTTATTATTTCTTCCGGCCCAATAACAATACACCGCTGGAGGGAGGTTCAAAAGAGTTACGTGTCCACATCGCCACTAGATCTTTTCATTTTTCTTTTTCTTTTCTTTTTTCTCTGTTGGATCTTTTCATTTTTCATTTTTTTCATTTTTCTTTTTTCTTTTCTTTTCTTTTTTTCTTTTCTTTCTTTTTTATTATTTCTTTTTTCTGCATCAAATTATTTTTTTTGTGTTGTGTGATTTTTTTATTCTTTTCATTTCCTATATTTTTATCTTTCTTATATTTGTTTCTTTTTTTCTTTTTTTCTTTATTCTTTTTTAGTTCCGTGCTTCAATTTATTTAATTAATTTTGTTTTAAGTGAATTATTATCATTCTTTTCATTTTTTATATTCTTTATTTTTCTTTTATTTCTTTTTTACTTTTACTGTAATTAATTAATTTGTTTGTTTTATTTTATTTTTGTTTTGTGTTTTATTCTTTTTTGTTTTTCTTTCTTTTTCCTTTTTCTCTTTTGCCTTTATGTTTTCTATAGGTTTTTTACTTTCTTTTTTTCTATTTTACTCTAATTAATTATTTTATTTTTCATGTTTACTTTTTAATTTTTATGTATTCCATGAGATTTTATAATGTTCACGTAGTATACAATAATTTTCTATGATGTATTTTGTGATGTTCACATAGTATACATGTGATGTTCTATAATGTATTTTATAATGTTGATGTCGTATATATGTGATGTTCTATGATGTATTTTTGCGATGTTCATGTATTATACATGTGATGCTCTATGATGTTTTTTGTGATGTTCATGTGGTTATACATGTGATGTTCTTTGATGTATTTTATGATGTTCACGTGGTATACATGTGAGAAAATATTCACATGACCTATTAGATGTTTTGTGGTATATTTTAGGTTGTTCAAGTAAGCATGTTGTTCTCTTTATTTTTCCTCTTTTTACGTGGACTTTTTTCCTTTCTATTATTTTTGTCTTCCCTTATGCCTTGTTCTATCTTTTATTATTTTTTCTATTTTTGATATGTTAAGTTATTTATCTATTTCTATATATTTCATAGATTTTCTCATTCATTTTCCTTCTATTTTCACATATATTATAATACCATTCACATGAACATATATTGTTTTTATCCTAAATGTAAAATATTATTCTCCTTACCTTAGAACATTTGTTTTATAATGACGGAATATTTTATCGTGGACCTAGAACATCGTTGTACTCAATAAAAAGAATTGTTCTATCTTCATGAGATAAATGTTCGTCGATAAAATTTTATTTAAATGTATCCATGCGAGGTTTTGTTTTGAAGAATTTATTGTAAGGAATACAATGGTGCAATCATATTTTAATTTCGATACTTGGTTTAGCAGCTATAACATTTTGTTTACTTCAAAAAGCATTGGACATGTGTTGATGTCAGCAGTTTTGGATTTTTATGCATGCCATGTTGCCGGCGAAACAGCCCACTAAAGAAACGGCCCACTGACCAAAAAAGTCTGCTCGCGCTGCAAGCATCGCGTATATTATTTGCCGGCCGGCGCAAGGATTATTTCCAACATTCATCACTCTACTGTTGTTTGAATCCTTTGCAGTGCTTGAATTTCTACAGCTGCTGGTTTACTGGACGACCATTTGTGGCAAAGTGTATTTGGCTTGTCACTCTGTCAGAGAGCAGCAAGCACTGAACAGTGAAGAGACTCCTAGCAATATTATTATAGGATCGGTGCATCCATCTCAAACAAATATCACTACTGGTTTGGTCAAGAAAATGAATGCAACCGGCAAAACAAGCTTCGGATGTACTCGTTATTTGAATCAGAGCGCTACAATCCCAGTCGATCCTATTTCAGTACGTTCTCCCATGTAAAACCTTGGACTGGGAAACTGATAGAGTTGCCTGCAGAAGTGAAGGAGGCACTGCTCCAGTCCCTTGAACGTACTCAAGGTTTCCTTACAAATGCGGAATCATCACTGCTGTCCAGTGGAGCAGGTGACCTTTTGTGGGCTTGCAGGCATGACGAGATGAAGCTAGAATCTGGCACAAGCAGCGCCCAGGAAAGGGACAACAATCTGCAGGTGCATGTTATTTTGACTTGGCACGTTGCAACAGGTTACTGTGAAATAGGAGCAAATGCCCAAGGAAAACTCAACAGCCATCTTGACATTCTGACAAAACTGTCCAAGTACTGTGCATACTTTAGTGGCTTCTGCACCAAAGCTTCTTCCTGGGAATTACTATGGCACATCCTGTGTATTTCGGGCAACCCATTATCATATTTCTCTGCAATTTCATGATGCCACTTTATCTAAAGGCCCGACCAAGTCACTAAGCTCAGTCATAAAATGCAAAGCAAGAGTCCCATTACGTTGCCAAAGGCGGTGTCAAGGCCTTAAACTGCTAAGCCCATTTGCACCAGTCGAAGCTCTACACTTTCTTCTCTCTAGAATGCCAGCGTGGAAAAGCAAGGCCCAAAGATGAGTCTGAAATTCTCCTCCATTTGCCAGGTGCTCGATATGAGCTTTTACATTGTGTGATGGAGCTGTGAATAGTATCATCTCAGTCTAGAAATCTGCTAGTATCTTCCAGCGGATGTCATCTCCTATCTCTTCAAGCTTCCTTCCAAGCAGGATCCCTTTAATCAAAATTCGCTCATGATCAGACTGCTGTTCCTTATAATGCTTCATCCACACGTATTTTGCATGCAGTGTAGTGTCTTTAGACAACATATTATGTGCTTCAAGTCTCACCTCCTGAAATGTGATTCTGGTATCTAATTCTTCGTCAGGCAGCAGCTCTGGGACAAATGCCATCAGATATGCACAGTAACTTGATAGTGTTGTGGAAATAGTACGATCGGGAACTGAACCATCTACTTCGTTTCCATCTGATGTTGCAATATCACAATATTCAGTCGCGACATGCTAAATCAACATGGTTTTGGTGTGATCAAATGCCCATCGAAGCTCACTCTGTTTGTTCCGTTGCAATGAGGATGCTCCATTTGATAGGCGACGCTTTTTGGCTTTTTTCAGAGTTCTGGCAATTGCTAGCTTCACTTCGATGGTCAACTGAATGTGGTATGGCCCCTTGATGCATGAGTTTAAGATCCCTCTTGAGAATACCGGATGGAACTCAAGACACTTACCAAAGAAACACCCAGACATGCCTCCCATGATATCAGCGATGTATGATCGGCCATGCAAATCCTTTAGTAATGCGTGCTGGCCAACCTTATTTTGCCAATATCCCAATATCCTGGGAAGCTTATTGCAATGCCTATCAAGTCCAAGAAAATGAAGAGGCCAAACATTCCAAAACAAGTGTCTGCCCCAAAGATGGACCAGCGCTGTCTTATTTGTTCTGAGAAAAAAATATATAGACCGGCGAACAAGCTTTACCTTAGCCCAATCAGATGACAAATAAAGATAGAGCTGCAGCAGCTCCAGTGCTATAAGCACTACCATTACTACTAGTGCAGTAACGATGGGGTCAAATCCTACTCCGATTACTGTCCCCGTTGAGTCACTGCTCTTTTTTTTACTGTGGATGAAGTCCTTGATCGAACTCAGTATTGTGACAGGATATATAACAGATTTAGCAATGCTCAGTAGAATGAAGCGCAGCTGGTGAAGAAGTGATCATGTGCAAAAGCCAGCTCTGCCTCAATCACCCTATATGCAGCTTCATAGTTTTCCTCTGCACGTCGCAATCCTTTGAAAACAAGGTGACAAGTTTTCTTAATCTTGGCTTTGGCTTCTGGACAAGCAAGCCCAAAGAAACGGCGCCTCAACAGCCGAAACAAGGAAAACGAAAGGCATGCCTCCTTCAGCTGTTGGCCATCACTTGTGCCTAATGGGCCTTCATTAGAGCACCAGATCCTGTCTAGCGTAATTATTGTGTCTTCGTGGTCATAATAGTCCTCGTAGAATGGGTATGTAACCATGCAGGGTAACAGGATTATAGTTGGTTGATTTCGTGTGCTCACTCTTCATGTGAAGTTGAACATATCTGCTTTGTTTGTCCAGGAAACTGCTCGCAGTCATGCTTGCGTAAATCCTCCCCCCATTCACTGAGAGCAACAAAGCAGTCAAGAATAGATACAAGAGGGGCACAAGGAAACTGGAGCTTGTAAGAATTGTTTCGTTAGCTCTCCACATGGCGAAGAGGCTGAGCACACGAAGAAGCTGCTGGATGAAGTGCCTCATGTACTGCTTGTTGTCGTCAACACTGTAGGCTGTCATGGAGTTGGTGCTCCCCAGGGCCATGACGAACGGAAAAGCACACGCTGAAGCAACTGGCTCGCGGCAGAAGGCGGAGACGACCGTGCAAGCCCAAGAGTATAGATCACAAGAGGGGTGTTGATGGTGTAGGCCAGCCAGAGCGAGTGCTTGATGTATGCATTTGTAGAGCACCGCCGCCGCCAGCCCAAGACGACCTGAACCGCGTGCAGGAGAACCGATAGCACGAAGAACACTTGAAGCTGAGTGATGGTGCCTCTTTCTGTTAGCTAATCTACTGCCACCTTGTGTGAACACAGCAGAGGAAGGCGGTGCCGACTTTGCCCCCTGCTGTGATACTGTAGCCGCTGTAGGTACAGACGCCGCACGGCTCACCTGCAGCACTGTAGGCACATGCAGTGGCCGGCGCAGAGTCAGCCCTGTATGCTTATCTAGTTACTGTTACAGCATGTGCGCTGTACTTTAGTTAGATAGATAGAGTTGTATAAATAGGGCACCAAGACAACTCAGTAAAGAGAGCTCAGATTTGCCATCACACAGACAGGGCCACGGCCAACGTTGTTGCCTTGTATTGTGCGTGCTTGCTCTGTTCTCCCTTCTTCTTCTAGCTCGATCCGTAGTGTGTGGGTACGGACAAAGCCGGTACGGT
Organism: Miscanthus lutarioriparius; assembly: GCA_904845875.1. Lineage (NCBI taxonomy): Eukaryota > Viridiplantae > Streptophyta > Magnoliopsida > Poales > Poaceae > Miscanthus > Miscanthus lutarioriparius. The sequence continues at coordinate 119,196,299 of CAJGYO010000003.1, read as the reverse complement.
GGTCTGGGAGACTAGTGGTCTGGAGACTAGTGGTCTGGAGACCAGCGGTGGTCTGGGAGACTAGTGGTCTGGAGACTAGTGGTTTGGAGGCTATCTGTTTCACCGCCGTCAGCTTGTGATCCCGTGGGATAACACTTTCTGTGTGTAACCAAGAGGTGAAATCTTCAGCACCTGTTGACCCGTTCACTTTCGATTCACTTATTAGGTTCAAGATGTCTGATGTATCCACGGTCTGCTCAACGGCTCGACGCCCAGTCATTCTTGAAGGACAGACCAGCACAATTTCGTTTCGCCTAATAGCAACTAGCCTTCAATAAAGAGTGGTGACACCGTGCCCTTGTAATGTCTGTGGAGAATTGAAGCAAACATGTCAAAAGAAACAGGAATTGAGAATGAGGTCGTCTCAGCTAACAAGTACATGCATGTTCGAACGTGATCTCAGCCAACATGTTAACTTGGTACACAAGTAATAAATCCACAAAAACTAGTGCCTAATATATTAGGCAAGTCTTTTTTGGTTCGGCCCCGGATCCACAGTACTATAAATAAGAGGGAGCTCGCCTCAAACAAATACCTACGCACATCAAACCCAGAACCAATCTATTAGGCACCGGAGGGTTTCAGAAGCACGATATGCACGTCCAGGTTCCATTCAGATATTGATAACAATAATATATATACTTAACGATGTCCCCTTGATCATTCAGACATACCAGTTACCCTGTTCTTGTGCTGTCTTCAGGAGTTCATGTGCTTCCTTCACAAGAGAAGTAAGAGACCTCGCAGGCTTGATCACCTCACATTCATTCCCAGCAAAGAGCATGCAGTCATCAACCTCCGACATGGTTTCCAATGCCTCGGCCAGTGTTCCCTTGAAATTGTGTTCATTGAAATGTGCGATGCAGCTGGGTTTCACTTCAATCATGACTATAACCACCTGGCAGGTAAGCTTCACTATCCTCAAACACTGAGCCGTGCTCTGTTTGTTTACTTGTAATATTTCCTTGAGCTTCTTTGCCACTGCTCCATCTCGAGGGGTGGCGGTGGCACAAGCAAAATCTTCTTTACTGATCATATTTTCGTTGCATATCACCACGGCGAGGGATAACATGGCTGCCATAAATTTTCTTTCTTCAGATTGCTTTTCATTTTCCTGAATGGGAGGCTGTACACTGTCAGTGTCTGCATCTTCTTGGGGCTGGTTTTCTACGACAATCTCTACCGCATCTGCAGTTGTTCCCATTTTACTAGATAGTATTTTATGGAGAACCTGCAAGAAACATAATTTAATACAAATGATCAGCAATACTACGATCGTATCATACATGATACAGATTGATGCAACATCCCTAGTGAAACAAGCATGACATTTTATCTGTACGTAAATTATTGAGAGGAGTTAATGGATTATTTGAACAAATTAAGATGACCCTTGTAGTTTCAGATGCATACTACTATTACTAACTAGAGGTCCTAACAGAGCCTCTATGTTAATTCTCACCAAAAGCGGCTAGAAATTATTGCAATAATAAAATACATCTGGTCTTTAATTTAGTACGATCTCTAATCATCATCGCCAATGATAGCCATTACATCTATTCTGTTTTATAAAAAATACTCACATTTACCATTATGAAAAATACATTAAGTAAAACCCAAATTTGTATCAAAATTACCCTCCTCTGCTATTATGAAAGATAATTCAAGAACACTCTAAATTTGTATATAAATTACCCATCTATGTCATAACCCCCTAGATTTTCATCTAAATTGCCTACACCTGCCATTATGAAACATAATTCAAAATAAACCCCTAATATACTAATGATACCAACGAAGTGTTTTTAAACAATATTAATAGCCATAGAAATTTAGATCTATTTTTACATTTTAACTAAAATATTTGACATATCTTTATTGATGTTAAAACTATTACTGCACATATAATTCCTTCATAAGAAAATTCAAACATCTGGAGAAGTGGAGAGGTTAATGCGGACTACAGGTGGCTATAATCTTCTTGGCATTTGAGATTTCTTTGGAATAACAAGTCATTATAAGACTTAAATTAATATCCTCTTAATTTTAGCACTGCAACATTATTCTAAATCTCACTTCAAGCTCTACCACTAATCTTGAGCAATGTTATACCATCTTAGTACTCAAGAGTGTAATCTATGATCTAAAACCTTATTTTAAAAAAATACTAAAGAACATAATAAAAGATACAATGAGGATACAAGTATTAACTTAACTTGAGGATAAAAATATGTATAGATTAAATTTGATAATTAAAATTTAAATTCATGATGTCATAAGATATGTGCTGAAATAAGAGCCACCGTTATTTAAGTTAAGGTTATAACTAAATTCATGCTCAGAGGTGCCGTGTAAAATAAAAAAAAATAGATATAGATGAAAAAATATTGATTAGGAATTGATAAGTTTATCATAACTAGTTAGAGAGTACAAATTATCTATTATGTCTTGTGTTAGAAAATGACAGAAGAGACAAAACATGCAGATTAATACAAGTATTTTTAATTAGTCAGAGGTATTAAAAAATGGCATCTTATGTTTATATCTCCTAAGATTCTACCGGCCGTGCGAGAGTATGGTTTCATGAACTATTGTAGTGTATCTGATGCCAATATCAGGTAGCAGCTTAAATGGTTATCGATGACCAAATTGCCTAGAAAACAACCTATATCACAGAGTACTCCCTCCATTCCAATTTATAAATCATTTTAACTTTCTACATATATAGATTTTATTATGTACCTAGACATAATCTATATCTAGATACATAACAAAAATCTATGAACTCAGAAAACCCAAAACGACCTATAATTTGGAACGGGTGGATTTATCTTAGTAAAATGGTGTATGTTTGGGATCGGAAGGGATACTAATGTAGACCCAAACACACTAAATGCGTATCAGCGTATGAACTGTGGGGGAAAGTATTTGGAACCTACAGAAATAATATGCTTAAGTGACATCTCAGAAACTGCAAACAAGATAACAAGCGATGCAGAGGCAAAGGTTGCGAGTTACCTTGTTCAATAAGTCGATCGCCTCTTGCTTGGAAATTATACCTCTTGCAGCGCGAACAGGAAGCAGTCTGGCCAGTGCTTCCCCTGCATTTCCCCTCAGTTTGGGTGCTCTCTCTGTGTCCGCTGGTTCCACTTGAGATGTAGCATTATTGTTGGGCTCTTGCTTTGTAATATTGTTAGTCTCTTTCTCGAGGAAGATACGTAGCAGGGCCTTGAAAAGCTTGTTAAAATCCAGTTCTTTGAAAGAACCATCGAATGCTAACTCTGTCAGGATCTCCAGGGCTTGTTCATGCAGTTTCTGGGCACCTTCACTGTCATTCTCCAAGATACCCATCAGATTGCTGACAGCTTCTGTGTTACTCGCCAGCTTCTGATGCAGCCTTGTTACGTCATCTCCAGCACCGGTAAGTAGCCTGCTCAGCACTGTGAGTGACTTGCTTAGCATTTCAACCGTTGTGTTGTCGCTCAGCTTGGTGAGGAAGTCGCCATGGCTTGCGCTTCTCATCAGTGGTGACGTGATCCTAGAGAGGAGGCTTTGGTCCTTACTTATCTCTGTACAGTTCCCTTGGTCCTGTGTGAGCCTCTCAAGAATCAGGAGGCCCTGAGAAATCAGCTCTTTGGCTCCTCTAGATTTATAGGAGCGGCGGTACTTGGATTCAGAATATTTCTTCAGCTCCTTGTCTAGTTGCCGGACCCTGATGATGGGATTATCCTCAAAGTCTTTCTTAATCTGTTTTCTTTTCCTCTTGGCGGCTAACCCGAAGATGATGAACTGACGACGACTGCTTGTCGTTCCTCGTCAGTTTGGTCTGTGATGGTGGGCGCTACCATGTCCATGTGGGTACCATCGTCTTGATGCTCGGATGTTTCCAGTGACCCATGCTGATGATCATTTTCATCGGTAGGCAGTGTCGCCTGTTCATCAGGATTTCCCGACGGACAGGCATGCGACTTTGGTTCACAGTCACAGCTGCTAGTGCTTTCAAGTAGGGAACAAATGCACTGCAATGTACCCGGGAAGCTTGTTATATGGAGGTCACTGGCAAGGTGTGCAACAATGGTTGTGGCGCGCTCTCTGTTCTCCATGTCACCATCAGCTGCGCCTCTCCGACGACCAATCATGCCCATCAGATTCTGAATAGAGAGCCTGGAAGATAGCAGCTCCTGCCTTACAGATTTATCCTTGCCAGAGATCAGCTTGTCTAGTATCCTTGCTCCCCATCGGTGGTCATCGTCCCCAGATGCAGACTGGAGCAACTCAACGCCGTAGGTGATGAAGTTCCAATTGCCGGGCAGCTCCCCGTCCTTCCTAAACTTCCTTCTTGTTTCTGAACGGTACATATCAACTAGTGTTAAACTCCATTCTTCACCTCCATATTGTTTGCTCGTCACAGCCGTGACTTCCAAAACTGACGCGTCTAACATCACTTGAAGGGCAACCCAGTACACGACGAATAGACTCTGCAACAGAGCTAGAGCATAGAAGATGTCCAGTGCGGCATTCAGTTTTGCTCTGTTGGCAACATCTCCTCCGGCGTCGCCATAATCTCGTCGTACAAGACGCCGCACTGAGATCCCCAGGCTCACAAACGGCGCAACATTGAAGGACAGTAGCAAAAGGCAGCTCAACAAAATATACTTGGGTAATAACGCCGTACCCAGCATGAATCTTTGACACATGGCCGTGGCCTCATCGATCCATTTCTGACGCCTGACAAAACTCATGATTTTGACCTCTTCCGTATAAATCCCTCTCTTAAACTCCTTGTCATAATTGTCAACCACCCTGTGGAATAGTATCAAATTTGCACTTTGGTCAGCGCGGCATAAGGCTGACTACGATAGATGACAAGTATAATTGATGATATATACACACACACACACATACACATACTTTAGCTCCCTGCACGCTAAATAGTATTCAACGCACTGACGGAGCGCTGCTGTATGCCGGTGAACTAATTACTATTTCTTAACTCCTGATATTTACTAGTACCTAGACACGACCTTATGTTGTAGTATGCCATGCTGCAACTATGATAGTCTAATGCATTGCAACAGTAAAACCATCAATCAACGTAGTAGTAGATATTTATGGCGGGTGAACAGAATTTTTTCTATTTAGTTTACGCCATTCACGTTCCTATCCTTCCAAATTTTGCAACAAATAAATAACTCTGACACCCTATCTATCCGTCATTTTTCTATCCTTGTATTTTCTCTCAACTCACATCTAGATCTCCACGCTACCGTGTGTGTGTATATACATACATAGATATATACATACATACATACATATATATATATATATATATATATATATATATATATATATATATATATATATATATATATATATATATATATATATATATATATAGGACTACTACCCTGTAGCTGGCTACAAAATAACTTATTCTGTAGCCACTTTACGATAATTATTATGTTAATTTACGAGATTATAGTAACTTATTGCTAAGTGGTTTACTATAACGTTATGGTAAATATCCTCATGTGTTATAGTAACCCAACTATCGTAAATATGTATTGACATTATCGTAAATTAGTATATAAAATTATCGTAAATGGAAGTGGCTACAAAATAACTTATTTTGTAGCTGGCTACTGAATATACTTTCCCTATATATATACGGTAAGGCTATTCTACAGCTGGCCACAGAATAACTTATTATATAGCTACCTTGGTTTACGATAATGTTTGTACTAATTTACGGTAATGACAATATACATTTACGATACATGGATTATTATAATTCGAGATGATACTTACCATAATGTTATACTAAATCACTTATAAGGGAGTTATCATAATCTCGTAAATTAGTATAGTAATTATCGTAACTTAAAGTGGCCACAGAATAAGTTATTCTGTGGCCAGCTGTACGTGTATATATATAGGGAGAGTATATTCACTAGCCAGCTACAAAATAAGTTATTCTGTAGCCACCTCCTTTTACGATAATTTTATATATTAATTTACGATAATGTCAACACATATTTACGATAGTAGGGTTCTATAACACATGGGGATATTTACCATAACATTATAGTAAACCACTTAATAAGGAGTTACTATAATCTCGTAAATTAACATAGTAATTATCGTAACTCAAAGTGGCTACAGAATAAATTATTTTATAGCCAGCTATATGGTAGTAGTTATATATATATATATATACACACACACATACATACTTGTGTCACTAACAAAAGAACTATTTCTCTGTATTCAGTAGCTAGCTACAGAATAAGTTATTCTATAGCCACCTAATTTTTAAACTAATTTACGATAAAGAGAATACATATTTACGATAGTTCCGTTACTATAACACATGGGTTATTTACCTTAACATTATAGTAAATCACATAGCAAGGAGTTACTATAATCTCATAAATTAGCATAGTAATTATCGTAACTTAAAGTGGCCACAGAATAAGTTATTTTATAGCCAGATGTAGAACAGTAATTCCATACACACACATTTACTGTTCATCAATCAATACAATCATAAGTTCCATCCATTTCTCTCGCTTTCGCACGCTTGCTTTCCAACAAATAGAATTGGCACAATCACGTATTCGTCACTTACACCACTTCTTATATGGTATTAGGCTTTGTAAGGAATTAAGGTTAACATGGGAAAGTATCTCTGCGCACATCATTGTGGTTAAAGCTCTGGAATACAAGCGCTAGCATAATGTTTCTCTTAATAGTGAGGAGAAGGCCTAACAATGAGGAATCATCAACGTTGAATGTTGCATAGACTACTCACGCATATGCACGGGTTCATCCTCGCTGTAAGTTTTCCCATGTTATTTGTTTCATTCATGGATATATCTATCTACATGTAATATTATAGAGCCAAAATTTCATCCTATTTTTTTCATCTCCCCCTAACTATTAGACAGTTAAGAGTTTCTTCTGTCTCACTTTTTTACTTCCCAAACTGTCTCGTATGTGACCCGGACTCATATGACCCGTGCTCGTATGAGTTACAACTTACGTCCATCGATGATTGATACGAAGTCTGATTCTAAGACACGTTTGCTAGTATATAGAAAAACAAAAAATGATAAGAAAAGAAAAAGAAAAGTTGCCAGTAACATAGGCGTCGGTTCCTTTAGTTTACGTGGGTACCTTTCGGAACAAATGCACCACACCTTCTCAATTCTCATTGGTCATAATACTAAATCGATCCAGTTCTGTGCCCATTAACTTTCTTCACCCGACGGCCGACACTATAAAACATGTCCGATCCACTGTTGTGCTAAATAGCTTTCCCTATATATTTCCTTACATAACTTGCACTTTGAAATCTATATTAATATATATTTGAGCCAATGCAATCATCAACAATATAAGTTAAAATTAGTTAGTCTCTAACCACCCCAGTAACGTTCGGAAAATTCAACTAAGTATATAGTAAGGTATATATGTGAGCCCCTCAATTAATTTTCATTCATATGTAACAATAATTAAGGAAACAAGATAGAAGAATTGATAGGATGTACGAGAAGAAAGGGAAAATTAAGGACAATAAGAGTGCCATACGTGCAGTGTTAAGTTCCAGAGAGGATCGGAGATGCATGGCAAAACAAGATTTGGTACATGCATACCTGCACGCCAGTAGGAAGCTGAGTAGGGTGAGAGTCCAAAAGTCCTTCATCCCCAGAACGGCGACGAAGCCTCCGAGGAGGACGACGGTGGACCACAGCAACGCCAGCGTCCCAAGACCGCTTGTAATGTTGGCTGTGGCCGTCATAAGCCTCACGTAGCGATTGATCAGCTCTTCCGGCCTTTCGACGACGTTGTCGTCGCCTTCCGGTTCCAAGCCGATTAGCTTTCTCAACGCAACCGGGAAGCAACGGCAACGCCCCATCGATCAGATCAGCCGCAATGGCTGGGCTGGCTGGTTGAATCTGTCTGTACTTTAATTTGGCGATGGGGATGGTGGCTGGACTAATTTGTCTTTACTTTGGCGAAGGGGATGCTGGCTGGTTCACAGCAGTGGTCTCCGACAAACAGATAGCTAGCGCGCGACGCGATGGCGCAGGGTTTCTTTAATTTGTTGGGCCGGGGCCCGGGGCACCAGACCAGACCAAACCATTACATGTAGATTCTTTGGCAGGTTGAGGTTCTTCAGCCTACGCTACCGGAAACAGTGACTCGACAACACTCGACAAAGACCAAAAAACACTCGGCAAAGGATTTGCCGAGTGTAACACTCGGCAAACAGCACACGGCATCTACAGTGTCGGCAAACAGCTATTTGCCGAGTGTTTTTTATCGCGCACTTGGTAAATGGTTTGCCGAGTGTCAAATTTGACACTCGGCAAAAAAAAGTGGTTTGCCAAGTGTTTTTCCAAAATACACTCGGCAAAGGATTATTGTTTACCGAGTGTTTTTGGGAATTACACTCGACAAACCTATTTTTCAAAAAAAAAATAATTTTTTTCTCAGCATACCATTATTGTTTGCCGAGTGTTTTTAGGAATTACACTTGGCAAACATATTTTTCAAAGAAAAAAATAATTTTTTCTCAGTATTTTTCAGTTTAATAGTTGTCATACAAAACACTCTTAGTACACCATATCTGCATGCACATCATGCTCGTCGCAACATAATTCTCATAATAACTATATAAGATAGTTCTCATTAAGTCGCGCCACATAATTATCAATGATGTCATGATACATCAGACAACCATCATTACAGTCTTCATATATAATTCAGCATAGCTAAAATTGTTCATAGATCAAGTTCCAGCCTCAAGTTACGTTCTATGGTTCAAAAATAAAGGAAACCAACACAGATGCTACATTCGGGATGGCACAACCAAGAGCCAACACATAGGCTACATTCTACATGTGCCATGATGCTTACAGCTATTAACAAACAATTCGCTGCACAAAAATACTTCCATCCATTGCTTCCAAGTAGGTTGAAGCATGAGAGGACCCATCTGTAATCCCTCTATATACAAAAAAAAAGATAAAATGGGCCATTCATGAGAAATACATTTTAAGCTTTGCTGTAAACAGCCTGACTATAGTTAACAATACTAGTATACAGATAACAGCCTCAGATACAAAACAGTTTATTTCAAGAACAATTAGTGGATATTTGGTTATCTTTTTCTCATCTTGGCTAATATTATTGCTACAAGATCACACTGGAAGAGTGCTCTGAAACAACTACTTGCTGAGATAGTTCTATCTGTAAAGTTCTATGTGAAATTTGACATCTCTAACTCATTCAAATTGTAGATTGTGCAAGATTATGTACGTGTTACCATGAGATATGTTGGCATCACTCATCTAAATCAGGGACATGTAAATTTTGACCTCACATTATCTTGTTCTGTAGTTACCGTACCATCAACGGTACAGGCAAATCATAGTGTGTTCTGTAGCACATTATAATCATAAAGATCTATTTTTGTATGAATATGTGAGATACAAACATCAAGGTTGTGCAAAATAAATCTGAGGTATAAGAGAATGTTTCTTATATGATTCTCATGTGGAAATCAGGAAAGATACATATATGATATCTGAATCCATGAATATATTATTATTTCAGTTAAGGAATAAACCGTCAGTTCAAAGAACAAAGCAACCTTATATTAGCAGTAACAAGTCAACTTGTAGTAAAGTATAAATACTGCACTGTTGGATTATATCTCATACATTGTGCACCTAAACCAGATGCAATGTAATTTTTGAGTGTGGCCACACATTACAGTTAGTGCTTCACAGTATCTAGTAATAGATGAGGCCAGTAAGTGTGTTTTGCTAAATTATCTGAATATGTTTTCCTCTCCCACTAAATTGTCAATCCATTATCTAATCATATTTGCGGACACCAGTTACAAATCTGGTGGTATACACACAAATGAAAATCCATTATCTACTAATATTTGCATAAATGAAAATGTGTCTTATAAATTTGCAGATGAGCAGATTCAACAATTAAGCTGTACTACTAGAACTTGGAATATGTGAAATTCTCTCAACTTGGAATATCAGAGCAACAGAGTAGTTTGTTCTATCACTTGTTGACTGAAAAACAAATTTAAGATTTAGGCATTTAAACCAGAGAAAACAAAACTGCATGAGCATCAGATCCTGTACAGGTCAACAAAGAGCAAAAATGAAGTGAGAAGGACAATCTTACCATGTCAGATTCTTCTTCCTTAAGCATGTCATGTTGCATCTCTACATTTTTTCGTCAACAATGACCTGCAAAAAATTAAGTAACAACATGATGGATATTTTGGACCTTTAATTGCAAACAGACATTTTGATAAATCAGATCAGATGATAATAGTAGTGCATACTTAGAGAGCTGTACAAAAAAAATCAGTTTTGTAACTCAAGTCTTCATTAACATTGTTGTACAAAGTAAAAAGCTGGAATTAGAAATAAGCATACTCCTAAATAAAACAATTAATGTTTGTAATAGGCACAGTTCAGTGAGGAGTGAGAACAAACAAAAGTACATGTCAGTTCATCAAATGAGTGAAAAAATGCTGGTGCCCAATAAAATTCAATGCCTAGATCAAATTCAATGTTCTAGCATTCTATGGGGTAGAGGAACCTGATGACAACTCTAACAAAATTTTTATATACGGACTAAAGCAATGACAGTTTTGATATTAGCAGTAACAGAGTAACCTGACATTAGCAGCAGCAGTGGGAAAATGCTGAGGCCGACCCAGGAAGCTAGCTCAAGGGAAATAGCACCAAAACCAAGTCCTTTCTCCTCTCACCTTGTGTACACACAATCACACTTCTCAACATAATATGATATAAGACTTTTTCCCGTACAAGTATAAACGAAGTACATGCTAGACCATACCTCCAATCTTGCAAAAATCTGAGATCCGAATAGTTTGCTGCCGTCGCCTCTGCCACCACCCACCACGAACACACTAGCGTCGTCGCGGAAGGAGCAAGGGAAAAGAAGAAGCGGCACCTGCAGCCCATACGCCGCGCGGCGGCGCCATGGCCGAGCTGCAGCACGCCACGGTGGCAGCGGTGGCGACCCGCGCCACCAGGTCCCCTTCCAAGGGCGACCCCGAGGCCGCGTCCGCATCCTCGCGCTCCCTCCTTGACCAGGATCCAGTAGGTCGCGTCCCCCCACGGCGGCGACGGCGGCGGCAAGGACGGGCTCCGCCTCCACCAGGTGGTGACTCCCGCCCCACGTCCGCTCCCTCCTCGCGCTTGAGGACCCTAGGCCCAGGCCCCCCACCGCCTCCTCCTACTAGATCCTGGTCGCCGCAATCGCCTGCTTTGCCCTCGTTGCGCTCTTCTCTGCCCCTTCCGGGAAGTCAAGGGAAGGGATAAGTCACGGGTGGTGGAAAGAATTTTCTATTTTTTTATATTTATCAGGTACAACGAGTTTGCCAAGTGTCCTAGATCTGACACTCGGCAAACTCTGTCACGGGTGGTGGAAAGAATTTTTTTTATATTTATCAGGTACAATGAGTTTGCCGAGTGTCTTAGATCTGACACTCGGCAAACAAAAGAGTTTGCCGAGTGTTAGATATTAGACACTCGGTAAAGGATTTATTTATTTATTTATTTATTTTTCTCTTTTCATGGAGGGACACGCAGCGCGATGTTTGTCGAGTGCCGTAATTTGCCGAGTGCCGGAGTTTGCCGAGTGTTTTTTTAGTAGAATTACCGAGTGTCAGAATATTTGCCGAGTGTTTTTTATAAGGCACTCGGAGTTTGCCGAGTGTCAAAATCTTTGCCGACTGCTTTAGTCTAGCACTCGGCAAAGAATATGACACTCGGCAAAGCTTTCGATTCCGGTAGTGCTAGCTAACCAGCGCACGCAGATCTACTTTACAAATATAGAAGTACTAGTACATTGCGCGTGCCCTCCCGCGCGGCATGAATTAGCTGGTAAACCACTGAGTAAATAATATATGCTTAATCCTTGTATGGAAAGAGGATTAGGGAAATGAGGTTAATATAGTGTCACACCCGATTTTAAGGACAAAATCGAATGCACATCACATGTATGCCAGGTTCTGTTTATTCGTACATGCAATGACAAGTATAGTGATACAGAGCAGTGTTTATTACAAAAACGATAACTTATTACAAAATGACCAGAGGGTCTAAACAGAAATTACATCAAAATTCTAGCGAAGCAGGGTCTTCATCCCCGCATGCAGCCGACCGGGGGTACACCAGCCTAGCATCGACACTGTCTTCAGGAAACACCGTCTTCCAAAAACTCCATCTTCTAGTCCGAAGAGCTAGGTACCAACACCACTGCAGAAGCCCCCCTTGTGCCAAATTAGAACTTGGAGGAAACTAATTAATTTGCCAGGTCCAACCCATCCAAACCTCATGGTTGCGTTGTTAAGCCGCGTTACATGCTCCGAGAACCGATCCTTAGAATCCAAGCAGGAACGAGCACAAGCCCAAACATCCAATCACCATATCATAACACATCCATAACAATACCCACCATACCATGGCACAAACCAGCCTTAGCCAAACTTTCCATCCTGCCAGATTCTTAATCACCACGTTGCTAAAAAGATTATCATCTGACGAGAGTCTAACATAGGGGTATGCTAAGTCCTCGGGAAAGGGGAAGCCGACCGACAGACCCCCCCCTGACTGATCCTACAGACCGCCCAGGGGCTATACCCATCTGATACGCTCGTGTGCACCCTCTGGAACGAGTCAGGGAGAGCCCAAGCACGCTCGTGGCCGACGCTCGGGGCTCGGGGGCTCGCCAAAGACCCCGGACTGCCGAGCGATGGCAGCCCGAGCCTGACTCCAACCCAGCGCATACCCCGACCAGTGCTCGGGTGATGAACCAACGTCCCGAGCCATGGATCAGGACCTACCTTGGGAAGCTGCCAGGCATCCGATGCCTGACAGATACGGAGATGCCGCGCCGTCTGCCCATTCAATAGGCGTGAGGCCCCGTTAGCCACTCCGTCAGCAGGGTCACGCAATCGACGTGACACAACAGGACAAGAGACTCCACCAACTCCGAGGGCAGAGGGCTCCAGGGCCCACTCATCAGCCCCTCCGGACGGGGGGCTCCTTGTAGCCAAGAAAGCCTCGAGAAGGTTCACCCAGGGGAGTCCGCGCTGCAGCAGATAGCTCCCGATGGTCAAGTACCAGAATGGAGGCAGCGGCGTTAGGAGGCGGTTGTGGCTCCATCGACTCCTCCCTACTCGACAAGGCAAGGTCCATCCACGCCGCGACAGAGGACTTGGGCACCCGGTGCATAGACGATAGACTAGAACCCAAACCGACTTGTACACCGACCCTCCTCGGAATATAAGGGGAGGGACGACTCCTGTGGACAGGGGGATGATTCCCAAGAGAACTAGAGAACCTCAGCTAGAGAAGGCCGGTTTCTTACTTGCTGATGAAGAACACCGATGAACACTAGGATAGCACCGAGCGATCCCCTACCAATCTCTCGATTTCCACGATTGTAACCCCCTATTGGGCACTCCTTTACATGAAGATCATTATACTGCTGGATGTAGGGCTTTGAAGCCTGAACAAGGATAAATCGCTGTGTCCCTTCCGTGTTTTGAGTGTCCGAACCACCGGAGACCCACACATCGACTTTCGACGGACAACCATGATGCTCGCCGTGGTTACGAACCCACGACAGCTGGCATGCTAGGTACACTACAAGGATTTTACCCTAAAGCCACGCCTAAGAATGGTTGCAATATGGGTGTTTTGGTTGCAATACATAACAAGTGCTTCGAAGTCGATTTCGTTGTGAGTCGTGGCATTTAAATATGTTGCAATAGGTTATTGCGACTCAATTTTGACGTGTTGCAAGTCTGAGGCTCACTACTACATATTTCATTTTTAGAGGCGGCTGGGTTGCCTTCGTAGAGGCGGTTGGCCCAACCAACTCTGCTCTTCCATGTAGAGGCGGTTCTCTAATTGGTGGCTCCTCGACAAGTCCTACGACGACACACTCTCCACCTCTCGATGCACGCTGCAAACATATGTATATTATTACTACTAAAAATAAGAGCATCTCTAAGAGACTCTTTATATCTTTTCTAATTTACAGGAATAGAGATTTTGGTGAAAAAACACTCTCCAACAGCCTCTTCAATTTGATATCAAAAATAGATATCATCTATTCTGGATTTCTCGCTAGCCAAAGATAGAGAGCGAGGATGGCTCTCTAGACCGTGCACAAGATATAGAAAAGTTGTTAGAGAGACATAGAAAACGATTTTTACTTAAATGACTCTCTAAATGATGATGATGCACATGCACATGCATCAGAGTACGTAGTTGCATATGCATGAGATTACGTACCAGCTTAGCTTCTTTATTTCGCTTCTTTCTTTCGAGATGCGCCCGTACGTCTTTGCCTGTCTTTGCCTCTCTATTTGGGGCTGTCTGCCTGCTGCGAGCTTTTGCCTGTCGAACGACCAACAGGCCATGCATATATCCTCCCTGTCCCTCTGCTCACCTGCTTTATGCATTGCTGTTCATTCACGTAATGTAATGTCTCGTCTCGCACACATGATGCCGCGACGACACGTACTACTTTTCTGCTTTTGCTTTTCTTAAATTGTTGTTGCAAGGTTTGGTTGCGTCGTACCAACAACAATACGAAAGTGCCAGACCCTGGGATCGCTCTTGCCGAAAGAATTGCCGCCGCGGAGCAGATCTCGAGAGCCACTGCACCCAGGCTCATATGCTTTGCTGACTTGTCCAAAGGTGTGCTACAGCTTCATGCACAATTAGGGGCCGTTTGGTCTCCCTCCGACTCCGTCTCCGGCTCTGAGCAGAAGCACCATTTCAGTGGCTTCACCTCTTTACACGTCCCTAATGATAAAATAACTCCAGATCTTTCTCCATGCCATCTAGAAGTGCTTCTCTCCCTGGGCCGTTTGGTGTGGAAATGGAGGTGAAATTACTTGATTCCGTTGCGTGTGTTTCGATCTATGCTTGACATGACAAAAAAAAATGCTTACAACAGAGATGCAGTCCAAACGTACCCATCCAAATTGCAGTATGATTTCAGGTTCTTTTCCCCCTAGCGTTGTAGGTTATTTCGATTAATTTTCAGTAGTGACTGGGATGGCCGATCTGAAGAATCCGATTAAAAGCAATGCGTTCTCTGTTCACATCTCTTGGACAGTGCTCATATTGTTTCTGTGGTGTTAATTATGTTGTGGAGTCAGCACGCTCCCTCTCTACTAAAAAGGACAAATGCACATGCCGGCAGTGGCGGATGCACGACGCGGGATAAGGGGGGGCTAAAACAATAGAGATATTGATTTGCATGAAGATTTAATGGTAAAATCAAGCTTTTGCTACAGTGATTAGGCTTGAAATCAAGACATTAGGGGGGGCTGGAGCCCCCCCAGCCCCCCCCTTTGGATCCGCCGCTGCATGCCGGCAATCTGACACAGGTCGACGTTAATACCCTTGGTACAAGAAATCCGTCTCCTTGCTATAAGGATCATGCATCTTGCTTCTGATGATGCTGATGCTACATTGCATCTCCAAACCTTCATTTCGATCTGAACCACCATTTCACGGTATGTACACAGTACACCTCCCTGGAAACGCTACATATATTAGCTGCTATTTCTATAAACCAAAATGATTTACTTGATGTGTATATGTGATACAATTGTCACCTTTCCATTTGTGCTAGTATGCAACACAACTTTTTTTTTATCATGTTGTTTGATTGTCACCTTCCTATAAGGATTTACTTGGTCTAGGTGACTGCGGTTTCACAATTCTTTGTCTGTTACTGATTTTTATATAACACAACTTTGTTTAGCACTATGTTCTTTTCCCCTTTCATTTTGAGGAAATACCGGCAAAAATGCACTTTTTATACTAGAATCTGCCTGCTTTCAATACCAATAGGATAATTCATATGTTAGGAAACAACTGGCAAAATAAGTATGATCACAATCATGAGAGACGCTGATTTGTGTGCAAATTCCTTCAGAAAAAAGGCCATGAACGCACAAAGGTAATCTTCCACAATTTGTCACCTTCCTATAAAGCAAAAAGGATTTACTTGATCTATATATGTGAACCACAATTTCACGGTATGTACACCTCCCTTGACATGATGCATATATTAGCTGGTATTCCTATAAAGCAAAAAAGATTTACTTGATCTATATATGTAAACCACAATTTCGATCTGAACCACAATTTCACGGTATGTACACCTCCCTTGCCATGATACATATATTAGCTAGTATTCCTATAAAGCAAAAAGGATTTACTTTGTAACACCCTAAAATTTGCACTTTTGAAAATATGATTAAAATGATTTATTTATGAATTTTTGTGCACATAACATATAGGAGAAAGAATATTTTTCATTAAATTAAAATTCACCATAGGAGTAGCAACATGGATGTGCATACATGCCGGTGCATTTGATTTATTTGGTTGAGTGCTTTTGGAAATAAATTAAAAGTGTCTTGGAAATAAAAGAAAAGAAAATTTGAAAATAAAAGAATTTAAAAACTTGAAAATTTTATTTCTGGAAAACTTACCAAAATTTGTTCACTTTTATTTGAATTGAAAAGTATATTGGAAACTATATTTGAATTTGATTTGGATCATATTTGAATTTGGATTGAAAAAGAGAAATAGGAAAATAGAAAACACTCCCTCTCTCAATCTGGCCCGAAGGCCTGCTTTCTCCCTCAGCCCGGCCTGTTCCCGCTTCTCTTCCGCATTGGGCCCAACAGCACTAGCACTGCGTCGCTGTGGCCCATTTTCTTCCCCGCGTAGCCCGCTTCCCTCTCTCTATAACCGGCCGGCCCAAGCCTCGCACCGGCCTAGCTGTCGCGCTGCGCCGCTTTCCCTCTCTCCCGCGCAGTCACCGACAAGTGGGACCCTCTTGTCAGCGTCCACGTCGTCGTCTTCCTCTCGTGTGCCCGACGCGGACTCCGCCGCCGCCACGTCTCCACGTCTTGCCTTGCGCCCCATGATGCTTTCCGGCCATAAATAGCCACCCCCACCGTGCCTCCTCCCCTCAAGTTGCCGAAGCCGCTTCGCCTCGAGCTCGCAGCGCCGCCGCTGAGCCAAAACCTAGCGCCGTAGTCCGCCGTCACCCCGCCAAGCCGCGCGTCGTCTCCGTGCCTCTTCTGCCATTGAGAATACCATAGGTGAGCTCACCGTCATCTCCTCTTTCTCCCGATGTCTTCGGTTCGTTTCCCGTGGTCTATAGGTCGTATCCCGTGAGCGCCGCCCGCTCCGGCCATGGCGCCGCCGCATGGACTCGCCGCCGGTCGTCCAACTCTCTCTCTCCCTGTTTCTAATCCAGACCGCTCGAATCTAATCCAACGGTGGAGATCAGCCCGTACCCCTTCGCCGGTCGTTTTTGCAAAAAGGCCATTACAACTATTTAGGTCTTAACCCGCCGTCCTTGTATTTTTCTAAATAACCCCTTGAATTTTTTATTATCGAGGCGCTGAGGTCGCCGTTTTGATCTGGCGACGCGCGCGGACGGCCGTCGGATTTCATCCAACGACTGGAACATCATCGGACCAAATTGAGCCCAAGCGGGAGCGCGCAGCGGGCCACTTTGCTGGCCCAGGCCCAGGTTGCGGCCTGGGAGGCGCCGCGGGCGCGCGCGGAGGTAGTTGGGCCGGGCCGTTTTGCCGGCTGTGCTGAAGAACAGTGTTCAGTTTGAATCAATTTTTGTTTTTCTTTTTCCAGTAAAAGTTTTATTTCCTGGAAAATGGATAAATGGCTTAAAGAAAATAGAAAAGAGAATTTTTCTGTGGGTAAAATTCATTAAATTGAATTATTTTTCCGCTGTAATGTTAAAGTTAATGATCTTCTAATTAAATTCGAACCAACGGGAGAATTTAATTTAAAGAGTAGTCAATTTGAATCAGTAAATTATAATATTGTTATTTTTCTGACCAACGTTGATAATAGCAATATTATAAGGTTTAATCATAAGTTTTCAATGCATTAATTCTATTTCTGCCCAACGATGATGTAGAATTAGTGTATAAGAACAGTTGTATGTTTTAATTTTGACCAACGTTGGAATCAAGGCATGCAATTGTTGTTATTATTTATGTTCTCACTCTATGAATTGTGTTTTCAGGCGGATACAACTTGATGGGTTGTATCAAAGAGATCCCCACTCTCAAAGGTGACAACTACACAGAGTGGAAGAAAAAGATTGACCTGGCCTTCATCTTGGCTGAGGTGGACTAGGGAGTCACCTCACCGTGTCCCACTGAGCCTGTGGCACCGGTGAGGGTGACAAACGAGGCTGATGCCGCTTAGGCAACTAGAGAGAGGGATTTTGCATCCCAAAAGATGTCCTATGACCTTGAGCATAGGAAGTGGGTCACTGCCAACAAGAAATGTTTGGCTGTGATAAAGAACACGATTGAGCCTGCAATTGTGGGCTCAATCCTAGAGTGTGACACGGTCACCGAGTACCTCGATAGAATAAAAAATCAGTTCACCGGCTCTTCAAAGGCATATGCTACCCAGCTGATAAAGCAGCTGATGATAGAGAGGTACTCTGGAAATGGTGGCATAAGAGAGCACATACTAAGGATGAGCAATTTGGCATCTAAGCTAAAACCAATGGATCTGGCTCTCAAGAAAGAGTTCCTTATCTATCTGATTTTTGCTTTCTTGCTAAAGGAATTTGACACTTTTGTTATCAACTACAACATACAGCCCAAGAAGTGGGACTTAGAGAGGCTCATGGCTATGTGTGTGCAAGAGAAGGAGAGAATGAAAGCTACCAATGGTGGCACTATCAATTATGCGAAAGACAACAAGAAAAAGAATAATAATGCTAACTCCTCCTCAAAGTCAAAGGGAAAGGGTCCCATGCTGCATCAGCCTTAGTAGAACAAGTTCATAGTAGAGAAAGACCAGTGTCTCTATTGCAAGAAGACGAGACATTATAAGAAAGATTGTCCCGATTACTTAAAGATGATTATGGCAAAGAAAGGTGAGAACATTATTACGTTCATAAATGAATCCCTGTATGTACAGTATTCAAAATCTTCTTGGTGGATTAACTCAGGTGCAACTATTCATGTTTCTAATTCTTTATAGGGATTCCGTTCGACGAGGACTACGCAAAGAAGAGAAAGACACGTTAAAGTTGGAAATGGAGTCTGAGCAGATGTTGAAGCCGTTGGCGATCTTTCTCTAGAGCTTGCTGATGGCTTCACACTTTTACTTAGAGATGTACTTTATGTTCCCTCTTTACAGAGAAACTTGATTAGTGTTTCATGCTTGGACAATGATGGATAGGATTGCCATTTTGGAAATGACAAATGTAAGATAACATTTAATAATGCATGTGTTGGTCTTGCTATCTTACAAAATGAGATTTATTTGTTATCACTACGTGATGATGTGAATGTTGTATGCGATGATGAGAACGTTGCGTGCGATAATGAGAATGTATTCTCGTCTGCGGATGTAAACAGAAAACGAAAGAGAGCTCATGATGCGTCGTCAAAATTATGGCACTGTCGTTTAGGCCATATTTCGAGGGGGAGAATAGAAAGACTAGTTGAGAATGATATTCTTCCTCCATTAGAGTTTTTAGATTTAGAACAATGCAGAGAATGCATAAAAGGAAAGTATGTAAAGAAAATTAAGAAAGATGCCAAACGAAGCGCAGGAATTTTACAGATTATTCACACAGTCATCTGTGGTCCATTTTTCTGTAAAGAGTGTGGATGGTTATGATTCGTTCATAACATTCACAGATGATTACTCCTGTTATGGCTACATTTATCCAATCAAAGAAAGAACAGAAGAATTGGATAAATTTAAGATATTTAAGGCAGAAGTTGAAAACCAACATAATTTAAAGATTAAGATAGTCAGGTCCGACCATGGGGGGGAGTACTACTGTCGGCATACGCCAAGTTCCTGGACCTTTTACAAGGTTCTTACAGGAGAATAGCATAGTAGCCCAGTATTCTACACCGGGCGAACCTCAGCAGAATGGAGTAGCTGAAAGACGCAATCGTACCCTGATGGATATGGTGCGCAATATGATAAGTTACTCCACCTTACCATTGAGCCTGTGGATGGAGGCGTTAAAAACCGCCATTCATATTCTCAATAGAGTACCAAGTAAGTCGGTGCCCAAAACACCGTATGAGTTGTGGATAGGAAGAGTACCCTCACTAAACCACTTACGTGTGTAGGGGAGTCCTGCTGAGGCTAAAGTATTTAACCCAAACATTGGGAAGCTAGATCCTAAAATAGTAAGTTACCATTTCATTGGCTACCTAGAAAAGTCAAAAGGTTTTCGTTTCTACTGTCTAGACAGACATACAAAGTTTGTGGAAACAAGACACACTGTCTTCCTAGAGGATGAAATGATGAGGGGAGCGTGGTAGCTCGAGAAATTGACCTTGAAGAGAAGCGGGTGTATGCTCCCACTCCAATGATTCATGAGCCATTTTTCTCACTACCTACTGTCGCTGCACCGACAGTGCAAGATACTGTGGTGCCAGCACCTGTTGTTATTCTGCCTGTGGCAACAATGAATTACGATGAGGAACCTGTTCTTCAGGATCCTGTAGAACCTATCGCCACACATGAGGGGGGCAACAACAGTCTCAAACAGAAGATGTGCCAAATGTGGAGGTCCCTAGAAGGTCTCAAAGAGTTAGAAAATCAGCTATTCGTGCTGACTATGAAGTATACAACACTGAGGAATTTCAAATGGAGGATGATCCCACCTCATTTGAAGAAGCCATGAGAAGTGATCATTCATCAAAGTGGCTTGAGGCCATGGAAGATGAAATGAAATCTATGAATGCCAATAAAGTTTGGGACTTGGAAATAATTCCTAAAGGAGTCAAAACAGTAGGCTATAAATGGGTCTACAAAACAAAACTTGACTCTCAAGGGAATATAGAGAGATATAAAGCGCGACTTGTGGCAAAAGGCTTTACGCAAAGAGAAGTCATTGATTATAATGAGACCTTTTCTCCAGTCTCATGTAAGGATTCCTTCATAATCATAATGGCATTAGTGACACATTACGATTTAGAATTACATCAAATAGATGTAAAGACGGCATTTCTCAACGGGAACTTGGAGGAAAATGTTTACATGGCACAACCGAAAGGTTTTGTCATGGAAGGAAAAGAACGAATGAGATGCCGACTAAAGAAATCCATTTATGGATTAAAACAAGCTTCAAGACAGTGGTACTTGAAGTTTGATCAGACAATAAGAAATTTTGGGTTTAAAGAGAATGTAGAGGACAATTGTGTCTATACAAAGTTTAAGAATGGGAAGTTTATCTTCCTTGTCCTGTATGTGGATGATATCTTACTTGCTAGTAGTGATATCAGTCTACTACTGGAGACAAAGAAGTTTTTGTCCTCAAAATTTGATATGAAAGATCTTGGTGAAGCTTCGTTCGTTCTAGGGATCAAGATTCACCGAGATAGAAGTAAAGGGGTATTAGGACTGTCACAAAAGGCATACATAGAAAAGATCTTAAAGAAATTCAATATGCACAAATGTAGTCCCTGACCTGCTCCTATAGTCAAGGGCGACAGATATGGGGATTTTCAATGCCCCAGGAATCAGTATGAGATCGATCAAATTAAAACGGTTCCATATGCTTCAGCTGTCGGAAGCTTACAATATGCTCAAGTATGTACGCGCCCTGACTTGGCATTTGTTACCGGGTTACTTGGCAGATTTCAGAGCAATCCTGAAACAGAACACTGGAAATTAGTAAAGAAAGTCTTACGTTATTTGCAAGGAACAAAAAGCCTCATGATGACGTATAGAAGATTAGATTCACTCCATATAGTGGGATATTCAGAATCTGATTATGCGGGAGATGATAGGAAATCCATGTCTGGATATGTATTCACTTTCGTAGGGGGAGCTATTTCATGAAAAAGCTTAAAGCAAACCGTCACTACATCGTCCACAATATATGCCGAGTTTGTAGCGTGTTATGAGACAATGGGGCAGATGAACTAGCTAAAGAAGTTCATACCCGGTTTGAAGGTGGTTGACGACATCTATAGACCACTTAAGTTATACTATGATAATAATTCGGCAGTACAGTATGCTCACAACAATAAATCAAGTGGTGCTGCCAAACATATTGACATAAAGTATTATGTTGTGAAAGATAAAGTCCGGGATTATGTCATAAGTCTTGAGCATATAAGTACCGAAAAGATGCTCGCGGATCCGCTTACAAAAGGCTTACCACCCAACGTATTCAGAGAACATGTAGCCGGCATGGATTTAAGGGAAATCCTATAATTGCTAGACAGAAGAAGGCCCAAAGTTTAGTATCTATTTCAGAACAGAGTGGTGTGTTGTAGTTGTTAAATCTATCGGCAATCGACCGTGGCGATGAAACATGCTCTATGCGCTAATCTGTAATGGAATGAACAAAAGTAAATGATATGAAATTGAAATATGGTAGGAGATCCAGGGGGGAGATTGTTAGATTGATCTCTAATCCCAAACTGGGCCCAACGGCCCAGTTGGGCCTTTGATCTGCGCCCTGATCGGGGGCGCCCAGCCCACTATGACTGGAGGGCCCCTGTCACACTGCGCAATATATAGAGGTAGGGGATGGCGGCTCTGAGTACTAGGTTCGCCTGAGCCGAGCTCCCCACCGAAACCTAAACCCAAATCCCGATCAGAGAGGGGCACAGCCAGTGACGGGAAGCCACCAGCCGCGCCACCCCGCTCCACCGACGTCAATGACTTCATCGACCTCTTTCCCGAACATCGCTGTCCGTGCGCAGACTTCACCGACGAACGAGATGGCGGCTTCTGGACCATCTCCCTCTGTGGTGTCAGGTTCGACATGTTCTTCTCCCTTCCCTCTCTGTCTCTCTAGTTCTACATGTATTAGGATGTGCTGCATCTTTTATCCTGAATAGAACCACTCTACCGCCTAGATCTATGCTCCTAATGATCCTATATAACTAACAGCGACATGCTAAATCAACATGGTTTTGGTGTGATCAAATGCCCATCGAAACTCACTCTGTTTGTTCCGTTTGAATGAGGATGCTCCATTTGATAGGCGACGCTTTTTGGCTTTTTTCAGAGTTCTGGCAATTGCTAGCTTCACTTCGATGGTCAACTGAATGTGGTATGGCCCCTTGATGCATGAGTTTATGATCCCTCTTGAGAATACCGGATGGAACTCAAGACACTTACCAAAGAAACACCCAGACATGCCTCCCATGATATCAGCGATGTATGATCGGCCATGCAAATCCTTTAGTTATGCGTGCTGGCCAACCTTATTTTGCCAATATCCCAATATCCTGGGAAGCTTATTGCAATGCCTATCAAGTCCAAGAAAAGTGAAGAGGCCAAACATTCCAAAACAAGTGTCTGCCCCAAAGATGGACCAGATGGACCAACGCTGTCTTATTTGTTCTGAGAAAAAAATATATAGACCGGCGAACAAGCTTTACCTTAGCCCAATCAGATGGCAAATAAAGATAGAGCTGCAGCAGCTCCAGTGCTATAAGCACTACCATTACTACTAGTGCAGTAACGATGGGGTCAAATCCTCCTCTGATTACTGTCCCCGTTGAGTCACTGCTCTTGCTTTTACTGTGGATGAAGTCCTTGATCGAACTCAGTATTGTGACAGGATATGTAACAGATTTAGCAATGCTCAGAAGAATGAAGCGCAGCTGGTGAAGAAGTGATCATGTGCAAAAGCCAGCTCTGCCTCAATCACCCTATATGCAGCTTCATAGTTTTCGTCTGCACGTAGCAATCCTTTGAAAACAAGGTGACAAGTTTTCTTAATCTTGGCTTTGGCTTCTGGACAAGCAAGCCCAAAGAAACGGCGCCTCAACAGCCGAAACAAGGAAAACGAAAGGCATGCCTCCTTCAGCTGTTGCCATCACTTGTGCCTAATGGGCCTTCATTAGAGCACCAGATCCTGTCTAGCGTAATTATTGTGTCTTCGTGGTCATTATAGTC
This sequence comes from Miscanthus lutarioriparius, assembly GCA_904845875.1. Taxonomy (NCBI): domain Eukaryota; kingdom Viridiplantae; phylum Streptophyta; class Magnoliopsida; order Poales; family Poaceae; genus Miscanthus; species Miscanthus lutarioriparius. The sequence continues at coordinate 119,172,210 of CAJGYO010000003.1, read as the reverse complement.
CTCGTAGAATGGGTATTTGTAACCATGCAGGGTAACAGGATTATAGTTGGTTGATTTCGTGTGCTCACTCTTCATGTGAAGTTGAACGTATCTGCTTTGTTTCTCCAGGAAACTGCTCGCAGTCATGCTTGCGTAAATCCTCCCCCCATTCACTGAGAGCAACAAAGCAGCCAAGAATAGATACAAGAGGGGCACAAGGAAACTGGAGCTTGTAATAATCGTTTTGTTATTTGGTGCCCCTGGTGGATATATGGTGGCGGTAGCAGCGGGCGGCTCCATGGGCTACCTGCTCGATCCCCACGAACTGAATGCCAAGGTGAGCTCTCTGTTCCTTCAAGACGTCCGTCTCCAGATTTGAACGCACAGCAGCACGAAAGCCATGAGCAAGCCTGCAGGTCTCCAATCTTGGGGTGCCATTAGTATGTTAGTTGATTGCTGAGTTCATTTGCTTCTAAAAGATTTTGTGTCCAGATTATGAAATCAAGTAGGAAATCCAACAACATTGCTTTCCCCAATGCTCTTATGTGCTGAAATAATATTCATTCACTAGATTTTCATTTAATTTGTTACGTGCTCTGGCGCTAGATGTTTTTTCTTCTAGATTGAGGAAACTGACAAAGCAAGGGGCAAAAACTCAATGCTAAAGGAGATTTCATCATCTCAATTCTGGTACTAAATTAAAGAACATCAGGGAATAAATGGTGCCTCTGATCATGTGAGTTTCCTTCATGGTCTACTAAATTAAAGTAACGTTACATCCAAGCTATTTATGGTGGTTTCCCATGCCAATAATTTTGCAGGAGCAAATTCAGTTGAGGTGAAGCAGGAATTTCTCTACCAAGGAAATTTTTTGTGCTTCAATTGCCGCTCTGGATTGTCAAACAACTTCAGGTCAGGCTCAACAGGTCCAGTCTTTTGATTGAAAAGTTTTGTGACTGCTTAACCCTCTCCTTCCTATATTTATATTCATGAGGATGCTCTGTTTGCCAGTATGTGTGAAGGTGTCAGGAGAGACAATTAAAAGTTTTCAAATCACAGTATAAATCTCATATGTTCATGGAATTTCGTCCTTCTGTTTTTCCTTCTCTGATTTGAAGTTTGTTGAATTGTTGTGAGCATAGCATGTGTAACTTAGAACAAATAAAGTGTGCAGTACTTGTAACTAATTGGTAAGGTTATACTTTCTTTATTGCAATTGAAAAAGAAAAAAAATCTTGCATCATTTTTTTACCATTGGTTATGGCGTCCAGTTGGACTGGATTTCAATCTTCTTAGCCAATTTCCCTGAAGTATTCAATGTCCCTAAATTATTATAGCTGAAGTTTAGAACCATTTCTGACATATCACTGTTTTTGACTCTTTGGACTACAGGAGCTGGGGGAATAATTTCATTGACTATTGCTTATTTCTGGCAACTGTACACGCTCTGGATCCTAGTGAAGCTTAATGAGGCTGTCCCAGGCAGGAGGTACAACAGATATGTGGACCTTGCACAAGCTGCATTTGGTGAGACATTCTCTCAACTATTTTTTGCCAGTTCACTCACGTGCAATCTCCTCTCTTTTTTGCAGCATCAATCGGGGGCGGCGTCGAACCATGTCGAAGGGTCGCCGGCATCGCACGTCGGGCCATCCCCACGGACCGTCAGCGGGATCGCCTGACGCATTGGGGCGTCCCCACCCTCACACATCGCCGTGAACCGTCTTCGGAGTCGTTTTTATGTATTGAACTTGTGAACTTGGAATAGTGTGTACTTTTAAACGTGTGGTTTGTAATATATTGTGGATTTCGGACAAATTTGATCGTTTGTGATATATAAATGTGGTTTGTGACATATTGGTGTTGATTTGTGGTTTGTGATATATATATATCCTTTGTTGTTTGCATGGAAAAGCAAAAAACAAAAAAAAAAGAATTTTAGAGGTGGCTTCCCCGAGTGCCTGTGCTGTGGCACTCGGGAAAGAGGGATTTTAAAAAAAAAAACAAATTTCTTTGCCGAGTGCCTGAGCTGCGGCACTCGGCAAAGAGTATTTAAAAAAAAATAAAAAATCTTTCCCGAGTGTTGCACTCCAGGAAGAAAATAAAAAAAAAAGGAAACGGCGTCGGCCGTCGGCCAACGGTGTCACTCGGTAAAGCCTTCCCCGAGTGCACGATTTTCGACACTCGGGGAAGGCGCCTTTCCCGTGGGAGGATTAGCCGGAGGCTCTTTCCCGAGTGTTGCACTCGGGGAAGGCTTCCCCGAGTGCAACTGGGCCTTCCTCGAGTGCAACTGGCACTCGGGGAAGCCAGCAGTTCCTGTAGTGAGGAGTAATAGGCTGATTAGTTGGGTTATATTCTGCATTAATTTGGAGGCTATCACAGGGGCGCTGCTAGGGTCCGTGCTAACGGACCGACCGGCAAATAATATACGCGATGCTTGCAGCGCGAGCAGACTTTTTGGTCAGTGGGCCATTTCTTTAGTGGGCTGTTTCGCTGGCAACATGGCATGCATAAAAATCCAAAACTGCTGACATCAGCACATGTCCAATGCTTTTTGAAGTAAACAAAATGTTATAGCTGCTAAACCAAGTATCGAAATTAAAATCCGATTGCACCACTGTATTCCTTACAATAAACTCTTCAAAACAAGATCTCACATGTATACATTTCAATAAAATTTTATCGACCAACTTTTATCTCATGAAGATAGAACAATTCTTTTTATTGAGTACAATCATGTTCTAGGTCCATGATAAAATGTTCCGTCATTATAAAACAAATGTTCTAAGGTAAGGAGAATAATATTTTACATTTAGGATAAAAACAATATATGTTCATGTGAATGGTATTATAATATATGTGAAAATAGAAGGAAAATGAATGAGAAAATCTATGAAATATATAGAAATAGATAAATAACTTAACATATCAAAAATAGAAAAAAAAATAATAAAAGATAGAACAAGGCATAAGGGAAGACAAAAATAATAGAAAGGAAAAAAGTCCACGTAAAAAGAGGAAAAATAAAGAGAACAACATGCTTACTTGAACAACCTAAAATATACCACAAAACATCTAATAAGGCCCTGTGAATATTTTCTCACCACTACAAATGTACATGATTTGTCTCAATTATAAAATATTTATACTATTATAAACCATATCAGACCATCATAGAACATCACAAAAAATACATCATATAATATCACATGTATACCACATGAAGATCACAAAAATACATCATAAGACATCACATGTATACTACATAAACATCACAGAATACATCATAAACCATCACATATATATACCACGCGAACATCAAAAAAAATAGCATAGAACATCACATGTATACTACATGAGCATCACAAAAATACATCATAGAATATCACATGTATACCACGTGAATATAAAAAAAATACATCATAAAACATCACATGTATGCTACGTAAACATCACAAAACATATCATCGAACATCACATGTATACCACGTGAACATCATAAAATATATTATAGAACATCACATATATAACCACGTGAACATCACAAAAAGCATCATAGAGCATCACATGTATAGTACATGAATATCGCAAAAATACATCATAGAACATCACATATATACGACATCAACATTATAAAATACATCATAGAACATCACATGTATACTACGTGAACATCACAAAATACATCATAGTATATTATTGTATACTAGGTGAACATTATAAAATCTCATGGAATACAAAAAAATTAAAAAGTAAACATCAAAAATAAGATAATTAATTAGAGTAAAATAGAAAAAAGAAAGTAAAAAACCTATGGAAAACATAAAGGCAAAAGAGAAAAAGGAAAAAGAAAGAAAAAAAACAAAAAAGAATAAAACACAAAACAAAAATAAAATAAAACAAACAAATTAATTAATTACAGTAAAAGTAAAAAGAAATAAAAGAAAAATAAAGAATATAAAAAATGAAAAGAATAATAATAATTCACTTAAAACAAAATAAATTGAAGCACTAAAATAAAAAAGAATAAGAAAAATAGAAAAAAATATCAGAAAGATAAAAATATAGGAAATGAAAAGAATAATAAAAAATCCCATAAAACAAAAAAAATAATTTGATGCAGAAAAAATAAATAATAAAAAGAAAAAAAGAAAAAAGAATGAAAAATGAAAAGATCCCGCGAAGAAAAAAGAAAAGAAAAAGAAAAATGAAAAGATCTAGTGGAGATGTGGACACGTAACTCTTTTGAACCTCCCTCCAGCGGTGCATTGTTATTGGGCCGGAAGAAATAATAAAAAGCCCATAAAAATAGGAGGGAGCGTTGTTCAGCCAGCGTCTTCCGTCCGGTCGTTCGGACGCAAAGAATTCCTCTATCACAGCCTGATTTGTAGCTCACGATTGGCTATATAAGTAGAAGAGAAAAACAGAAAAGGCTAACTCTTTCCGGCCACCAAAACCACTTGTGCTCGTGTGTGTTTCTTGTGTGTGAGTTCCTGGTGTCCTGTTAGAGGCATATTTGCCTTTCGATGAAAACATCAGCGGTTGTGGTGGTAGCAACACGAGACCAATTCCTGACACGGAGAATGCTTGAGCGTATACTGTTGCAGTCTACCAGTGATGTTAATAGGATAGGTGCAATGCAGAATTTTAATTTTAAAACTACAAGAGGTATGATGCCAGATACAAGCAAATTGGGTCGTGCTTATTTTCTAGCATGGTGACCATTAAGATTACTGAAGGGAGTTGTCTTCGTGATTCTTCATTTTCTACGAGAGAATTCATCTGGTCCGAATTACTAACATGCTACATGCACCCACCTTTGGACACTCAAAATTAGCTTGTACTAAATCGATGAGGCATTTCTGTTAGCCTACTCACTAGTTGCATGCATAGCTTTCTTTTAGCCACTCAAGTTTTGAGTTGCATGCATGCCTAGCCTATATAATCATGTTGAATGTCATATGTGTTTCAGCGTTTAACTACACTTGCACTTGCAATTCACTCAGGGATGAATTAACCAGTCATTGTAAATCCATTGCATAAAAATCAGTAACAAAGAATTGTGAAACCACAGTCACCTAGATCAAGTAAATCCTTATAGGAAGGTGACAAATGAAACAACATGATAAAAAAGTTGTATAGTATCACATATATAGATCAAGTATGTAGCATCCGGTTTTAAAAACAAAACCAGATACACACCATATGTGAACCCAGGAAGTCAAATATCACATATAGCTACAAATAAGAGTAATATCAAAAGACAATGCCTAATATATAACGTACTTAGTATAAAGAATATAACATTATACAGCAAACAACGGAGAGACAATTCCAATCTTCAGCTGAAGACTCCAATTCCACAGGGACAACTGACTGGTTGATCACAAGCCTAATTCCTCCAAACTCTAGCAATCTGGTACCCATCCGGGATTTTTCTAAAGATTTAAAAATTAAAGCAAGCGTAAGTACATGTCGTACTCAACAAATATAACATGGGGTTCATGAGGTTCAAAATGCTGACACTGGTTTAACTACGATTAGCTTTTAATGGTCACAATTTTAGCATAGAAGTAGCAACAAGTTTATTCACAAGTCCATATAAACACATGATCAGGTAAACATGAATAATGAATAGCATAAACAATTAACCATTAATGAGCATCTTTGTCATCAGTATCATCAGTTTTCATCATCATTAACCATTAATGATCATCTATTCCGTAAGGGTTCCAAGGCTGCTCGTGACCGTGCGCACGGCTGATATACCAGTTTTACACTCTGCAAAGGTTGTACACTTTCACTGTGAGTCGTGATTTAGCCTTTCACCCGAGATCACGAGCCTCTTAACCCACTACCAAGGAAGGTCAGCAGGGTTCACTATGAAGTCTTTCAAAGGTTCATCTAACAAATTAGGGTCGCTAAGGTTTTCCCATCAATAAGCATGAACCCCCCTCCAAGGAGTGCCTAACAAAATACCAAGAAATCAAAGTGCACCCTCTTGGCAGGCCAATATCATACCTGTCGGGGCCCCTCTTGCGCCATAAAGGTAACCACTAACGAGTTAGAAAAGGTCCTCATACTGAGCTAAACCAGAGCCATATAGCCATTACAGTTGTACTGTAAGTCCCGGATAATCACTTACAGATAAGTCCTTAGGAAGAGAAATCTAGAGTATTTAGAAAGTAGCTAAACACTCTAGCCCACTGTTTCCATGTTGCTAAAAAGTCATATTTTAATGTTTATTGCATATACCATTAGTCAAATTACAAGCTCATGGCTTTAGTTGAGCACTAGCATCAACTACCCAATGCAAACCCATAGGAATCAAGGTACAAGATATCAAATATCTAGAATATCCTTATTGGCAATCAAGGTAACACATGCAGTATGAATTAAATAATTAAATATGTATAGGACAACAAGGAAGATTCCATACTATACTTGCCTTAAACTCTTATCCTTCTTCAAGTCCAAAACTTCAAAGAAACTCCTTGATCAACACATAAAACTCACCGACTGGACATAATCATAAAGCACCACACAAGCATCCATGCAATCATACATGAAGCAAATAATATATCTAAATTAGAACAGTACACCAATCAATGAAAAAGAATTTGAAATCAAATCCGCACGTTGCTACGATCACACAGACGCGAAGAACACACTAATCGGAGCTACGGTGAAAAAGCTACATCTACAGATAGATTTGCTTTATACGTGGAAAAGAAAACTATATGTTTTATTTATTTTAACTATATAAATTCATATATATAAGATATTTTATAAATAATATAAATTGAATTAAGTCAAATTTAGATTTGAATTATAGAACTAAAGTAAAACAAATCATATTTTATTTATAAACTCCAGTTGCATAATTATTATTCAAATTAGAGTTTAAACCATGAAATTTTAAAAATAGTGACATGATAAACATTGTTACTAACGCGTAGATCTCGTTGCAATGAATCTAGCATGACTTGAACAAGTCAAATCAGAGCTAAAACGTAGAAGATATGAATTAAACAAGATTTCTTTAATAAAATAATAGATTAAATCTAACCTTGAATTTTAAAAGTTAAAAACATATCTAAGAATAGTATGGACATGTAGATTATGGAATTATGAACCTAACACAATTTGAACAGGTCAAATCAGAGTTAAAACGACAAAGTTATAGCGTAAATAAATTTAGTGGCAAAACTGTAAATAACTGAAAACGTATTTTTTAAGTCAACCGAACAAAATACGCTTTTAAAAGAAGAAGGCATAATCTATGAAATACGCAATGGACTATGGGTTCGATAATAAAAAACTCAAGGGGTTATTTAGAAAAATACAAGGACGGCGGGTTAAGACCTAAATAGTTGTAATGGCCTTTTTGCAAAAACGACCGGCGAAGGGGTACGGGCTGATCTCCACCGTTGGATTAGATTCGAGCGGTCTGGATTAGAAACAGGGAGAGAGAGAGCTGGCCGACCGGCGGCGAGTCTAGGCGGCGGCGCCATGGCCGGAGCGGGCGGCGCTCACGGGATACGACCTATAGACCACGGGAAACGAACCGAAGACACCGGGAGAAAGAGGAGATGACGGTGAGCTCACCTATGGTATTCTCGATGGCAGAAGAGGCAAATTTTAGGGTGTTACAAAAGTGCAAATCATTTTAATCCTATTTTCAAAAGTGCAAATTTTAGGGTGTTACAAAGTAAATCCTTTTTGCTTTATAGGAATACTAGCTAATATATGTATCATGTCAAGGGAGGTGTACATACCGTGAAATTGTGGTTCAGATCGAAATTGTGGTTTACATATATAGATCAAGTAAATCTTTTTTGCTTTATAGGAATACCAGCTAATATATGCATCATGTCAAGGGAGGTGTACATACCGTGAAATTGTGGTTCACATATATAGATCAAGTAAATCCTTTTTGCTTTATAGGAAGGTGACAAATTGTGGAAGATTACCTTTGTGCGTTCATGGCCTTTTTTCTGAAGGAATTTGCACACAAATCAGCGTCTCTCATGATTGTGATCATACTTATTTTGCCAGTTGTTTCCTAACATATGAATTATCCTATTGGTATTGAAAGCAGGCAGATTCTAGTATAAAAAGTGCATTTTTGCCGGTATTTCCTCAAAATGAAAGGGGAAAAGAACATAGTGCTAAACAAAGTTGTGTTATATAAAAATCAGTAACAGACAAAGAATTGTGAAACCGCAGTCACCTAGACCAAGTAAATCCTTATAGGAAGGTGACAATCAAACAACATGATAAAAAAAAAGTTGTGTTGCATACTAGCACAAATGGAAAGGTGACAATTGTATCACATATACACATCAAGTAAATCATTTTGGTTTATAGAAATAGCAGCTAATATATGTAGCGTTTCCAGGGAGGTGTACTGTGTACATACCGTGAAATGGTGGTTCAGATCGAAATGAAGGTTTGGAGATGCAATGTAGCATCAGCATCATCAGAAGCAAGATGCATGATCCTTATAGCAAGGAGACGGATTTCTTGTACCAAGGGTATTAACGTCGACCTGTGTCAGATTGCCGGCATGTGCATTTGTCCTTTTTAGTAGAGAGGGAGCGTGCTGACTCCACAACGTAATTAACACCAGCAGAAACAATATGAGCACTGTCCAAGAGATGTGAACAGAGAACGCATTGCTTTTAATCGGATTCTTCAGATCGGCCATCCCAGTCACTACTGAAAATTAATCGAAATGACCTTCAACGCTAGGGGGAAAAGAACCTGAAATCATACTGCAATTTGGATGGGTACGTTTGGACTGCATCTCTGTTGTAAGCATTTTTTTTTGTCATGTCAAGCATAGATCGAAACACACGCAACGGAATCAAGTAATTTCACCTCCATTTCCACACCAAACGGCCCAGGGAGAGAAGCACTTCTAGATCGCATGGAGAAAGATCTGGAGTTATTTTATCATTAGGGACGTGTAAAGAGGTGAAGCCACTGAAATGGTGCTTCTGCTCAGAGCCGGAGACGGAGTCGGAGGGACACCAAACGGCCCCTAATTGTGCATGAAGCTGTAGCACACCTTTGGACAAGTCAGCAAAGCATATGAGCCTGGGTGCAGTGGCTCTCGAGATCTGCTCCGCGGCGGCAATTCTTTCGGCAAGAGCGATCCCAGGGTCTGGCACTTTCGTATTGTTGTTGGTACGACGCAACCAAACCTTGCAACAACAATTTAAGAAAAGCAAAAGCAGAAAAGTAGTACGTGTCGTCGCGGCATCATGTGTGCGAGACGAGACATTACATTACGTGAATGAACAGCAATGCATAAAGCAGGTGAGCAGAGGGACAGGGAGGATATATGCATGGCCTGTTGGTCGGTCGACAGGCAAAAGCTAGCAGCTGGCAGACAGCCCCAAATAGAGAGGCAAAGACAGGCAAAGACGTACGGGCGCATCTCGAAATAAAGAAGCGAAATAAAGAAGCTAAGCTGGTACGTACTCTCATGCATACGCAACTACGTACTCTGATGCATGTGCATGTGCGTCATCTTGCATGCTCTGTTCAGTGATATATATCATCATTTAGAGAGTCATTTAAGTAAAAATCGTTTTCTATGTCTCTCTAACAACTTTTCTATATCTTGTGCACGGTCTAGAGAGCCATCCTCGCTCTCTATCTTTGGCTAGCAAAAAATCCAGAATAGATGATATCTATTTTTGATATCAAATTGAAGAGGCTGTTGGAGAGTGTTTTTTCACCAAAATCTCTATTCCTGTAAATTAGAAAAGATATAAAGAGTCTCTTAGAGATGCTCTTATTTTTAGTAGTAATAATATACATATGTTTGCAGCGTGCATCGAGAGGTGGAGAGTGTGTCGTCGTAGGACTTGTCGAGGAGCCACCAATTAGAGAACCGCCTCTACATGGAAGAGCAGAGTTGGTTGGGCCAACCGCCTCTACAAAGGCAACCCAGCCGCCTCTAAAAATGAAATATGTAGTAGTGAGCCTCAGACTTGCAACACGTCAAAATTGAGTCGCAATAACCTATTGCAACATATTTAAATGCCACGACTCACAACGAAATCGACTTTGAAGCACTTGTTATGTATTGCAACCAGAACACCCATATTGCAACCATTCTTAGGCGTGGCTTTAGGGTAAAATCCTTGTAGTGTACCTAGCGTGCCGGTGTCATGGTTCGTAAGTAACCACGGCGAGCATCATGGTTGTCCGTCGAAAGTCGATGTGTGGGTCTCCAGTGGCTCGGACACTCAAAACACGGAAGGGACACAGCGATTTATCCTTGTTCAGGCTTCTAAGCCCTACATCCAGCAGTATAATGATCTTCGTGTAAAGGAGTGCCCAATAGGGGGTTACAATCGTGGAAATCGAGAGAGATTGGTAGGGGATCGCTCGGTGCTATCTTAGTGTTCATCGGTGTTCTTCATCGCAAGTAAGAAACCGCCTTCTCTAGCTGAGGTTCTCTAGTTCTCTTGGGAATCATCCCCCATCCCACAGAGTCGTCCCTCCCTTATATTCCGAGGAGGGTCGGTTGTACAAGTCGGTTTGGGTTCTAGTCTATCGCCTATGCACCGGGTGCCCAAGTCCTCTGTCGCGGCGTGGATGGACCTTGCCTTGTCGCGTAGGGAGGAGTCGATGGAGCCACAACCGCCTCCTAACGCCGCTGCCTCCATTCTGGTACTTGACCATCGAGAGCTATCTCTGCCGCAGCCAGACTCCCTGGGTGAACCTTCTCGAGGCTTTCTTGGTGCAAGGAGCCCCCGTCCGGAGGGGGGCTGATGAGTGGGCCCCGGAGCCCTCTCGCCTCGGAGTTGGTGGAGTCTCTTGTCCTGTTGTGTCACGTCCGGTTGCGTGACCTGGCTGACGGAGTGGCTGACGGGGCCTCACGCTTTGTTGAGCAGGCGACGCAGGCGCGGCATCTCCGTGATCTGTCTGTGCATCGGATGCTGGCGGCTTCCCAAATAGGTCCCGATCCATGGCTCGGGGCGTCGGTTCATCACCCGAGCACTTTGGTCGGGTATCGCTGAGTTGAGTCGGGCTCGGGCTGCCATCGCTCGGCGGTCCGGGGTCTTTGGCGAGCCCCGAGCCCGAGCGTCGACCACGAGCGTGCTTTGGCTCTCCCGACTTCGTTCGGAGGGTGCACACGAGCGTATCGAGATGGGTATAGCCCCTGGGCGGTCTGTAGGATCAGTCGGGGGCGGGGGTCTGTCGGTCGGCTTCCCCTTTCCCGAGGACTTAGCATACCCCTATGTTAGACTCTCGTCAGATGATAATCTTTTTAGCAACATGGTGATTAAGAATCTGGCGGGATGGAAAGTTTGGCTAAAATTGGTTTGTGCCATGGTATGGTGGGTATTGTTATGGATGTGTTATGATATGGTGGTTGGATGTTTGGGCTTGTGCTCGTTCTGCTTGGATTCTAAGGATCGGTTATCGGAGCATGTAACGCGGCTTAACAAATGCTAACCATGAGGTTTGGATGGGTTGGACCTAGCTAATTAATTAGTTTCCTCCAAGTTCTAGTTTGGCACAAGGGGGGCTTCTGCAGTGGTGTTGGTACCTAGCTCTTCGGACTAGAAGATGGAGTTTTTGGAAGACGGTGTTTCCTGAAGACAGTGTCGATGCTAGGTGGTGTACCCCGGTCATTTGCATGCGGGGATGAAGACCACCTTCTCTAGAATTTTGATGTAATTTCTGTTTAGACCCTCTGGTCATTTTGTAATAAGTTATCGTTTTTGTAATAAACAACGCTCTGTATCACTATACTTGTCATTGCATGTACGAATAAATGTAACTGGCATACATGTGATGTGCATTCGATTTTGTCCTTAAAATCGGGTGTGACACTATATTAACCTCATTTCCTAATCCTCTTTCCATACAAGGATTAAGCATATATTATTTACTCGTTGGTTTACCAAATAATTCACGCCCATGCCAGAGGGCACGCAAGCAATGTACTAGTACTTCTATATTTGTAAAGTAGATCTGCGTCTTACCGGTTAGCTAGCACTACCGGAATCGAAGGCTTTGCCGAGTGTCATATTCTTTGCCGAGTGCTAGACTAAAGCAGTCGGCAAAGATTTTGACACTCGGCAAACTCCGAGTGCCTTATAAAAAACACTCGGCAAACTCCGGCACTCGGCAAATTACGGCACTCGACAAACATCGCGCTGTGTGTCCCTCCATGAAAAGAGAAAAATAAATAAATAAATAAATAAATCCTTTGCCGAGTGTCTAATATCTAACACTCGGCAAACTCTTTTTTTTGCCGAGTGTCGATCTAAGACACTCGGCAAACTCATTGTACCGATAAATATAAAAAATTCTTTCCACCACTGTGATGAGAGTTTGCCGAGTGTTAGATCTAGGACACTTGGCAAACTCGTTAATACCTGATAAATATAAAAAATAGAAAATTCTTTCCACCACCGTGACTTATCCCTTCCCTTGACTTCCGGAAGGCAGAGAAGAGCATAGCGAGGGCAAAGTAGGCGATTGCGGCGACCAGATCCAATGGGAGGAGGAGGAGGCGGTGGGGACCTGAGCCTAGGGTCCTCGGCGCGCGGAGGAGGGCGGGCGACGGGGCGGGAGTCACCACCGGTGGAGGCGGAGCCGTCCTTGCCGCCGCCGCGCCGCCGCCCGTGGGGGACGCGACCTCTTTGATCCTCGGTCGAGGAGGGAGCGAGGATCTTGGACGCGCCCTCGGGTCGCCCCTTGGAAGGGGACCTGGTGGCGCTGGGTCGCCACCGCTGCCACCGTGGCGTGCTGCAGCTCGGCCATGGCGCCGCCCATGGCTGTGTATGGGCTCTTGCAGGTGCCGCTTCTTCTTTTCCTTGCTCCTTCCATGACGACGCTGTGTTCGTGGTGGGTGGTGGCAGAGGCGACGGCAGCAAACTATTCGGATCTCAGATTTTTGCAAGATTGGAGGTATGGTCTAGCATGTACTTCGTTTATACTTGTACGGGAAAAAGTCTTATATCATATTATGTTGAGAAGTGTGCTTGTGTGTACACAAGGTGAGAGGAGAAAGGACTTGGTTTTGGTGCTATTTCCCTCGAGCTAGCTTCCTGGGTCGGCCTCAGCATTTTCCCACTGCTGCTGCTAATGTCAGGTTACTCTGTTACTGCTAATATCAAAACTGTCATTGCTTTAGTCCGTATATAAAAATTTTGTTAGAGTTGTCATCAGGTTCCTCTACCCCATAGAATGCTAGAACATTGAATTTGATCTAGGCATTGAATTTTATTGGGCACCTGCATTTTTTCACTCATTTGGTGAACTGACATGTACTTTTGTTTGTTCTCACTCCTCACTGAACTGTGCCTATTACAAACATTAATTGTTTTATTTAGGAGTATGCTTATTTCTAATTCCAGCTTTTTACTTTGTACAACAATGTTAATGAAGACTTGAGTTACAAAACTGATTTTTTTTGTACAGCTCTCTAAGTATGCACTACTATTATCATCTGATCTGATTTATCAAAATGTCTGTTTGCAATTAAAGGTCCAAAATATCCATCATGTTGTTACTTAATTTTTTGCAGCTCATTGTTGACGAAAAAATGTAGAGATGTAACATGACATGCTTAAGGAAGAAGAATCTGACATGGTAAGATTGTCCTTCTCACTTCATTTTTGCTCTTTGTTGACCTGTACAGGATCTGATGCTCATGCAGTTTTGTTTTCTCTGGTTTAAATGCCTAAATCTTAAATTTGTTTTTCAGTCAACAAGTGATTGAACACACTACTCTGTTGCTCTGATATTCCAAGTTGAGAGAATTTCACATATTCCAAGTTCTAGTAGTACAGCTTAATTGTTGAATCTGCTCATCTGCAAATTTATAAGACACATTTTCATTTATGCAAATATTAGTAGATAATGGATTTTCATTTGTCTGTATACCACCAGATTTGTAACTGGTGTCCGCAAATATGATTAGATAATGGATTGACAATTTAGTGGGAGAGGAAAACCTATTCAGATAATTTAGCAAAACACACTTACTGGCCTCATCTATTACTAGATACTGTGAAGCACTAACTGTAATGTGTGGCCACACTCAAAAATTACATTGCATCTGGTTTAGGTGCACAATGTATGAGATATAATCCAACAGTGCAGTATTTATACTTTACTACAAGTTGACTTGTTACTGCTAATATAAGGTTGCTTTGTTCTTTGAACTGACGGTTTATTCCTTAACTGAAATAATAATATATTCATAGATTCAGATATCATATATGTATCTTTCCTGATTTCCACATGAGAATCATATAAGAAACATTCTCTTATACCTCAGATTTATTTTGCACAACCTTGATGTTTGTATCTCACATATTCATACCAAAATAGATCTTTATGATTATAATGTGCTACAGAACACACTATGATTTGCCTGTACCGTTGATGGTACGGTAACTACAGAACAAGATAATGTGAGGTCAAAATTTACATGTCCCTGATTTAGATGAGTGATGCCAACATATCTCATGGTAACACGTACATAATCTTGCACAATCTACAATTTGAATGAGTTAGAGATGTCAAATTCCACATAGAACTTTACAGATAGAACTATCTCAGCAAGTAGTTGTTTCAGAGCACTCTTCCAGTGTGATCTTGTAGCAATAATATTAGCCAAGATGAGAAAAAGATAACCAAATATCCACTAATTGTTCTTGAAATAAACTGTTTTGTATCTGAGGCTGTTATCTGTATACTAGTATTGTTAACTATAGTCAGGCTGTTTACAGCAAAGCTTAAAATGTATTTCTCATGAATGGCCCATTTTATCTTTTTTTTTGTATATAGAGGGATTACAGATGGGTCCTCTCATGCTTCAACCTACTTGGAAGCAATGGATGGAAGTATTTTGTGTAGCAGAATTGTTTGTTAATAGCTGTAAGCATCATGGCACATGTAGAATGTAGCCTATGTGTTGGCTCTTGGTTGTGCCATCCCGAATGTAGCATCTGTGTTGGTTTCCTTTATTTTTCGAACCATAGAACGTAACTTGAGGCTGGAACTTGATCTATGAACAATTTTAGCTATGCTGAATTATATATGAAGACTGTAATGATGGTTGTCTGATGTATCATGACATCATTGATAATTATGTGGCGCGACTTAATGAGAACTATCTTATATAGTTATTATGAGAATTATGTTGCGACGAGCATGATGTGCATGCAGATATGGTGTACTAAGAGTGTTTTGTATGACAACTATTAAACTGAAAAATACTGAGAAAAAATTATTTTTTTCTTTGAAAAATATGTTTGCCAAGTGTAATTCCTAAAAACACTCGGCAAACAATAATGGTATGCTGAGAAATTTTTTTTTTTTGAAAATAGGTTTGTCGAGTGTAATTCCCAAAAACACTCGGTAAACAATAATCCTTTGCCGAGTGTATTTTGGAAAAACACTTGGCAAACCACTTTTTTTTGCCGAGTGTCAAATTTGACACTCGGCAAACCATTTGCCGAGTGCGCGATAAAAAACACTCGGAAAATAGCTGTTTGCCGACACTGTAGATGCCGTGTGCTGTTTGCCGAGTGTTACACTCGGCAAATCCTTTGCCGAGTGTTTTTTGGTCTTTGTCGAGTGTCTGTGGCACACGGCAGAGTCACTGTTTCCGGTAGCGTAGGCTGAAGAACCTCAACCTGCCAAAGAATCTACATGTAATGGTTTGGTCTGGTCTGGTGCCCCGGGCCCCGGCCCAACAAATTAAAGAAACCCTGCGCCATCGCGTCGCGCGCTAGCTATCTGTTTGTCGGAGACCACTGCTGTGAACCAGCCATCATCCCCTTCGCCAAAGTAAAGACAAATTAGTCCAGCCACCATCCCCATCGCCAAATTAAAGTACAGACAGATTCAACCAGCCAGCCCAGCCATTGCGGCTGATCTGATCGATGGGGCGTTGCCGTTGCTTCCCGGTTGCGTTGAGAAAGCTAATCGGCTTGGAACCGGAAGGCGACGACAACGTCGTCGAAAGGCCGGAAGAGCTGATCAATCGCTACGTGAGGCTTATGACGGCCACAGCCAACATTACAAGCGGTCTTGGGACGCTGGCGTTGCTGTGGTCCACCGTCGTCCTCCTCGGAGGCTTCGTCGCCGTTCTGGGGATGAAGGACTTTTGGACTCTCACCCTACTCAGCTTCCTACTGGCGTGCAGGTATGCATGTACCAAATCTTGTTTTGCCATGCATCTCCGATCCTCTCTGGAACTTAACACTGCACGTATGGCACTCTTATTGTCCTTAGTTTTCCTTTCTTCTCGTACATCCTATCAATTCTTCTATCTTGTTTCCTTAATTATTGTTACATATGAATGAAAAATTAATTGAGGGGCTCACATATATACCTTACTATATACTTAGTTGAATTTTCCGAACGTTACTGGGGTGGTTAGAGAGTAACTAATTTTAACTTATATTGTTGATGATTGCATTGGCTCAAATATATATTAATATAGTTTTCAAAGTGCAAGTTATGTAAGGAAATATATAGGGAAAGCTATTTAGCACAACAGTGGATCGGACATGTTTTATGGTGTCGGCCGTCGGGTGAAGAAAGTTAATGGGCACAGAACTGGATCGATTTAGTATTATGACCAATGAGAATTGAGAAGGTGTGGTGCATTTGTTCGGAAAGGTACCCACGTAAACTAAAGGAACCGGCGCCTATGTTACTGGCAACTTTTCTTTTTCTTTTCTTATCATTTTTGTTTTTCTATATACTAGCAAACGTGTCTTAGAATCAGACTTCGTATCAATCATCGATGGATCGTAAGTTGTAACTCATACGAAACACGGGTCATATGAGTCCGGGTCACATACGAGACAGTTTTGGGAAGTAAAAAAGTGGGACAGAAGAAACTCTTAACTGTCTAATAGTTAGGGGAGATGAAAAAAATAGGATGAAATTTTGGCTCTATAATATTACATGTAGATAGATATATCCATGAATGAAACAAATAACATGGGAAAACTTACAGCGAGGATGAACCGTGCATATGCGTGAGTAGTCTATGCAACATTCAACGTTGATGATTCCTCATTGTTAGGCCTTCTCCTCACTATTAAGAGAAACATTATGCTAGCGCTTGTATTCCAGAGCTTTAACCACAATGATGTGCGCAGAGATACTTTCCCATGTTAACCTTAATTCCTTACAAAGCCTAATACCATATAAGAAGTGGTGTAAGTGACGAATACGTGATTGTGCCAATTCTATTTGTTGGAAAGCAAGCGTGCGAAAGCGAGAGAAATGGATGGAACTTATGATTGTATTGATTGATGAACAGTAAACGTGTGTGTATAGAATTACTGTTCTACATCTGGCTATAAAATAACTTATTCTGTGGCCACTTTGAGTTACCATAATTACTATGCTAATTTATGAGATTATAGTAACTCCTTGCTATGTGATTTACTATAATGTTAAGGTAAATAACCCATGTGTTATAGTAACCGAACTATCGTAAATATGTATTCTCTTTATCGTAAATTAGTTTAAAAATTAGGTGGCTATAGAATAACTTATTCTGTAGCTAGCTAATGAATACAGAGAAATAGTTCTTTTGTTAGCTAATTGATCCTTGCTTGAGAGATCTGAATTCTTCCTGCTTCAGTTCCACTAGTCCATCAGGAATATGGTATGACCGAAAACTGTCCTTAAATTCCTGCCAAGTGATAGCAGGAGCATTGTTGGGACGTCCAAACTGGAATGATTCCCACCAATCCTGAGCAGCTCCTTGGAGTTGCCCGGAAGCGTACAACACCTTCTCAAGGTCGTTGCATTGTGCTATGTTCAGTTGTTTCTCCACAGCACGCAACCAATCATCTGCCTCCATAGGGTCTGAGGCATGGGTGAACACCGGTGGACGACCTTTCATAAACTCTCCACGCTTATCTCTAACCTGGACAGGCGGTGGCCCTCTTGCAAGTTCATTGTCCAAGCGCTGCATCATAGCTTGCATCAGCTGCGCTTGCATTCCCAATATCTGTTCCATGGTCACAGGTGGCGGTGGTGGTGGATTTATGAGAGCATCACGTCCACGACCACGGCCTCTGCCTCTTCCTCCTCTTGTGGCCATCTGTTTTCCAACAAATGTGCAAAATTTAGAGATTTTCCAATTATAGAGAGTTTACAAAAGATAAGAAACAATGCTGAGAATTTTCTGGACTAGATTCAAATTCAGCAGTTCAGTAAAACTGTTATAACTCGAGTTTCCGAGATCCAACAGAGGTGCACCAAGATTTGTTAGAAAGCTTAGGAGACCAGCTACAACTTTCATTTAGATCACTTTTACAGATTCTGACTCACACTTAGTCTAAAGTAGGGCTAAACCGAAACTGTTCTGGGTTCCAGACAGCGCAGGAACATCAACTTGTGACAGCTAGATCTCCCAAATCTGAACAGCTATTGACGTGATTCCAAAGACACTTGAAAGATACAGAGGTCTAGTTATCTCCACAAAAAATTCAGAATTTTTATCATCCCAGATTTCGACATACCAGATAAAGAACACAGGCTGCTCCAGAAATCAGCACAGCAGAGATAAGATAAAACGAAACATCTGCATTAAGATTTCATTCTAAATTTAAAGTTCCCATCTAAGGAAGTTGTGGACATGCCCACAAACTTCCAGCAATCAAGCAAAATACCAAATCAACCAAGTTCACAAATCAAACATCTAATCAACCAAGTTCACAAGACCAACAAGACTAAATAAGGACACGAACTAACGATGTGATAATCTAGATCAGGGCACCTAACACCTATGGAGCGGTGTCAATCATGGTGAAGGAACGGCGCTTCTTCTTGTAGATGGAAGGTTGTCCAAGTTGTGCTCGAAGTTCATCCACTTGCTTCTGGAGGCGTCTCTGAGCCCTCTGAGATGCACACAGTTCTCCTTTGACTTCCTCATCCACTCCCTGCATAGCGTGGACATGCTGCACCGTTGCCTCCAGAGTTGGGTCATTCTCTGGTGGAGCCAAAACCTGCCAAACACCCTCATGATCATTTCGAGGAAGGAACCTGAAGCGGTCCTCCCTCATGGCCTCGAAGCGACGACCATGGTAGTGGATGTAGGCATTCATGCAGCATCCTCCATGCCATCCAAAGCATGGGCTCTCCCGGCAGGGAGCACAAGTGGGCCGATCTCCACCTCATGTCCATTAATGATATCGTTCCATGCGGTGACCACCAGCTCTACCTTCCAAGGTAGCCTCTAGTGGGTGCTTGTACTCAAAGCAGATGGTAGCTGATGGAGGCTGCAAGTCGGGAAGTAGTCGTCCAACACGTGGGTGAGGAGAGTGTGTAGTAGTAGGCTGTCTCTGGAGCTGGCTTGAAGTAGTACTTGCACTTCCAGCCAATCTCCTCGTCCTCCACGGGGGCAGCTGGGGAGGGTGCAGGTGTAGGAGAAGTAGCCGTCGACTCCTCAGGTGTAGCTACCACAGGATAGACTGGCACGGCAACTGGTGTAGGAGTAGGTGTAGCCATCTCCTCGTCGTCGGAGATGATCACAATCTCCCTCTCCGCCTGTGGGGCACGCGGGGTGAACATGGCACGATAGCCGGCGGTGCTGAGTCGAGCAGTCTTCGGATTGTGAGACATCTATAGATTTAAAGTGAGATGAAATTAGAATCAACAATTTTAAATAATAGATTAAGGTATGAAAAGCATAAATGTTTTAATAAAATAACAAGAATAAGTCAGTAAGCAAGAAACCAGAGGAGCAAAGATGCTAAAACGACCATTTTCTAAATAGGCTTGCGTCCTACAGTCAACACGGCTTTGATACCAATTTGTCACACCCAATTTTAAGGATAAAATTGAATGCACAAAACTCGTGTGTGCCCAGGAATCAATCACACACACAAGCTGACAAATTACATAAAGTATCATCACGGTGTCTCATACATCGAGTTATAATAAAACTTAGTCTCATACATCACAAATGAATACTAAAAGATAATAAAACTCTCATGGCCGTCATCACGGGGAAGGTCAACTGGTTGACCACAAGCCTAATAATCCTCCCGAAAATCCTCATAGCCGTTTGTCATCATTTACCCATCCGGATTTTTATCCAAGTAAAGAAAATAAACAAGTGTAAGTACATTCCGTACTTAGCAAGATAACATGGGGTTATGAAGCTCAAAAAGGATAGACTCTGGTTTACTGCACTTAGTATTTTTAATAGGTCAAGCTTTTATTCTCAAGTATTACCAAGTTATGCTTAAGCTCCCATTTAATTCCCATAAGAACATATATCGGGGTCAAGTGTACCATATATCATCATTGAACAACTTTAAATTATCATCAACAAGTAACCAGTTATTCTGTGAGTTTTCCGGGCCGCTCGTAACCGTGAGCACGGCTGTTATAACAGTTTGTTACCCTCTGCAGAGGTGGTGCACATTCACCGCGAGTCGTGATCCCCATATGCCCGGGTTAATTACTCCCATGTCATTTCCAAGGTGAGCGGGCAGGGTACACTATGAAGCCATTTCATAGGTTTCCCTAACAAGTTAGGGCCGCTAGGTTTCCTTGGCAGGCAGATGTAGGAACCCCCCTTTCCTATGGCACATATCCATCGCGGCTATACACATAGGAACAGAGGCAGCCCTATACCCAACGTGGCAAGCCCCATTTGCGTCAAAAAGGTAACCCCTAACTAGCTAGAAAAGGTCCTATTACTGAGCTAAAGTCAGAGCCATATGACTCTCCCGGTTGCACTGTCAGTCCCAGCTTTTGCCGACAGATAAGTCCTTATGGAGGGCCGGGAGCAACATGAACAAAGGTCATTTGCACTTTCGGCCTATGGAACAGTTGTTATAAATCATGTTACTCACTTTGTTCCATAGTATCATTCATCAACAGGTATATCAAGTTCAGTTAGAGCACTAGCAATCTACCCATATGCATTTAACCCATAGGAGACAAGGAACAGGATAAACAATCACTAGGATGTCCTTACGGGTATCAAAATTAGACACATGCAAATGAGTAATTGATTAAAGTGAGATAGGACATCAAGGAAGGCCCGTGTTATACTTGCCTTGGTTCACAAACTCGTGCTGGTCCTGCTGGTCGTCGAAGAGTTCTTGGTCTCCCACGTTTTCCTCACCGTCTGAACGCGATCAACACAGCAACATACAACATTCCAAAAGCATTCATGCAAAGCAAACATTCCTATCATTAGAACAGTACACCAACAGTATTGAAATCAAGATAAAATGTTTGTAAAACTAATCTACGTCTCGCTACGATCACGTCAACGCGAAGTTCACGAAAAACGGAGCTAAAATGCGAAAGTTATGATTTAAACGGGTTTTCCTATAGCCATATATTTAATTAAATCTAATCATGAAATTAAAAAGTTCCAAACTTGACTAACAATAGTTCCAACACGTAGCTTATGAAATTACGAAGCTAACGCGATTTGAATGGATCAATTCGGAGCTAAAACGACAATTTTATAAGCAAAACAGTTCAAATGGCATTTCTGTAATTACTGAAAACGTATTTTTGACTTAAGCCGTGGAGTTTACGCTTTCCAAACGGGATTGCGCGTTTGGGAAATATGCTTTGGGCTGTGGGTTAGGACTTAGAAAAGTCCAGGGACTCTTTAGCAAAATTACCCGCAAAGGGGTAACTTCTAATCCTGGCTGTTGATCTCGCGATGGGCGGCTAGGATCGGATTGGGGAGGGACGGCCGGCCGGAACAGTGTCACCGGCGGCTAGGTACCATTGCCGGCGACGTGGAGGTCATGGTCGCGCGTGGTTAGGGTCTAGGGTTCACCAAATGGACATCCAAGGGCACCGGTGAGCGCGGGGGAAGAAGGGGGGTCGCGGCCATGCCGTTTCGGCGGCTGGGAACGGCGGCTAGCGCGGTGACCGCCATGGCCGGCGACCATGGCTCGCGGAGCTTGCGCCAAGGCTCAAGAAGCCAACAAAACGAGAAATAAACTACTCGGGGAGATAGAGGGGAGGACGGCGAAGCTCACCAAGGGGGAAATGGAGACGGAGGCGGCTCGGAGGAGGCTGTCCGCGCGGAGGGGCGGTCGACGGAGCTCGGAGACCTCGGGGCGACGGTTGCGGCCTTCCTCGGTGCTCGGCAAGCGCAAAAATGAGAGCGGGGGAGGCAGCCGGGAGCGCGCGGGGTCGAGCTGCTATTTGAAGCGGCCGAGGCACCAGGGGGGCGCTCCCACGACGCCGTTCGTGGGCGACGGTTGCGGCCTCGCGACTAAACCAGCGCGGGGTGAGCGGGAGGTTGGGGGCGGCGCCGACAGGTGGGGCCAGGTGTCAGCGGCAGGGCACGGGGGGGGCGGTTGCCTGGCGCGGCTGCTAGGCTCAGCGGTTGCTGGGCTGGCGACGCCGAGGCGCGCGGCTGGCTGCGGTGCCGGGCTCGGCGCGGCTATTGGGCCGAGCGCGGAAAGGGGAGGGGAAGGGCGAACGGGCCGCGGTTGCCAGGGAAATGGCCTGCGGGCTATAACCAAGGAAGGGGGAGATGATCATTTTCACTTTTTATTTTCCAAACAAATTTTCCCAAAAGCATTTTCAAATAATTTTTGATTTCATTTGAACTCTAATTCAAGAACAATCATCACATGAATAAATAGTGCAGCAGCATGTATGCATCAAAAGTTTCAAACTTATAATTGATTTTTAATTCCCCAAAAATTATTAATTTCCTATAATTGAATGCACACTTAATAACATAATTAAATCAAAATTACTTATTTTAAAGAATGAAAAATTTTGGGTGTCACAATTCTACCCCCCTTAAGATGAATCTCGTCCTCGAGATTCGGGAGATTGCTTACTCAAACAGTTGGGGATAAGTCTTTCTCAGATCCTCTTCTCTTTCCCAAGTATCCTCATCCTCTGTATAACGATTCCACTGCACCTTGCACATCTTTACTGTTTGGCTTCTCGTAACTCTTTCGGCAGTTTCCAAAATCTTTATCGGATACTCTTCATAAGTAAGATCTTCCTTGACAACAAGTTCTTCCAAAGGAATTTGTTCTTCTAGTACCCTCAGACACTATTTCAACTGGGAAACATGGAACACGTCGTGCACACCGGACAAACTCTCAGGCAGTTCCAACTGATAAGCTACTTCTCCACGTCTCTCTAGGATCTTAAAAGGTCCTATATACCTTGGTGCTAACTTTCCCCTCATATTGAATCTTCTCACATTTCTCATTGGTGACACTTTCAAGTACACATAATCACCAATCTCGAAAGTCAGCTCTTTTCTGCGGGTATCAGCGTAACTCTTCTGTCGAGACTGAGCTACTCTCAAATTGTCTCTAATCATTCTCACTTGTTCTTCTGCGTCTCTAAGGACATCGGGTCCAAACACTTGAGTTTCTCCGGTCTGATTCCAGAACAAAGGCGTTCTACACTTACGTCCATACAACGCCTCGAAAGGTGCCATCTTGAGACTCTTCTGATAACTGTTGTTGTACGAGAACTCTGCGTAAAAGCGCACTCTTATCCCAACTATCACCATCTTGAAGTGCACAGGCTCTCAACATATCTTCCAAAATCTGGTTGATCCTTTCATCATCCATCGGTTTGTGGGTGGTAAGCGAAATCTGAAATTCAGCTTTGTTCCCAAAGATCTATGTACTTTATGCCGAAATTGCGATGTAAACCGAAAGCCTCTATCCGACACAATTTTCTTGGGAACACCATGTAAGCACACTATTCTTTCCATGTACAACTCTGCTAATCTTGCACCATTATAGGTAGTCTTGACTGGTAAAAAGTGAGCAACCTTGGTGAGTCGATCCACTATTATCCATATCGAATCATAACCTTTTTTGAGTGCGGGGCAGGTCCTACAATAAAATCCATACCAACTTCTTCCCATTTCCATTCAGAATCTTCATTGGTTGTAGTAACCTGCAGGTCTTTGATGCTCAGCTTTCACTCTTTGACAAGTGTCACACAACGCCACATATTCTGCCACATCTCTCTTCAAACCATACCACCAGTACTTTTCTTTGAGATCCAAGTACATCTTGGTACTTCCGGGATGTATAGAATAAGCAGACTCATGGGCCTCTTGCAGAATTGCATCTCGGATAACTTTCACTTCCGGTACACATATCCTTTTCCCGAACCAAAGAGTTCCATTCTCATCCATTCTGAATCCGGGTGCCTTTCCAAGCACTACATTCTCTGCTATCTCCTTAAGTTTTTCATCCTCCAATTGTCCTTTGCGTATCTCCTGCTCCAATGTAGGCTCTATCACCAATTCCATTGCATTAGTGACCAGGCTCAAGTTGAGATACTCCATTTCAGCACACAACTTTGCTGGCATAGATGTTATCTGAATTCCATTGGCATAGCTCTTTCTACTAAGTGCATCAGCTACGACGTTTGCCTTTCCCGGGTGATAATGCACTTCCAAATCATAGTCTTTGATCAATTCCAACCAACGACGTTGTCTTAGATTCAGATCTGATTGGGTGAAGATATACTTGAAACTCTTATGATCAGTATAGATATCACTCTTATGTCCAATCAGATAATGTCTCCAGATCTTTAAAGCATGAACCACAGCTGCCAATTCCAAGTCATGAGTAGGATAATTCAACTCATGCTTCCTTAGTTGTCTAGATGCATATGCAACCACTCTTCCTTCTTGCATAAGCACACATCCAAGGCCCAAACGGGATGCATCACAATATATAGAGAAGTTCTTGCTTAAATCGGGCAAGATTAATACTGGAGCTGTAGTCAATCTCTTCTTTAGCTCTTCAAAGTTTGCCTGGCATTTATCCGACCATACATACTTAGCATTCTTTTCCAACAGAGCTGTCATAGGCTTGGCTAGCTTGGAAAAACCTTCAATAAACCTTCGGTAATATCCAAATAATCCCAAAAAGTTACTGAATCTCACTTACGCTTGTTGGTGGTTTCCAATTCAAGACATCTTGTACTTTGCACCGGATCCACTCGCTATTCCACCATTGGAGACAACATGACCCGGAAAAGAGACTTCCTTTAACTAAAACTCACACTTGCTCCGCTTAGCGTACAACTTATGTTCTCTAAGCTTTTGCAAGACCATCCTTATGTGTTCCGCATGTTCTTCTTCGTCTTGGAGAATATTAGTATGTCATCTATGAATACTACCACAAATTTATCCGAAACTCCATAAACACCTTATTCATCGATACATGAAGTATGCAGTGCATTGGTCAATCCAAAAGACATAACGGTGTACTCATATAGTCCATACCGTAGTGAATGCTATCTTGGGTATGTCCGAGTTCAATCTTAAGCTGATGATAACCAGATCGGAGATCAATCTTGGAGAACACATGAGCTCCTCTCAACTGATCAAACAAATCATCAATCCTAGGCAAAGGGTATTTATTCTTGATGGTAACCTCATTAAGTGAGCGGTAATCCACACACATCCGTTGACTACCATCCTTCTTATCCACAAAGATCACAGGTGCCCCCATGGGGAAGAACTGGGGCGTATGAAACCTTTTTCTTGCAACTCTTTTAGTTGTTTCTTAAGCTCTTCTAATTCATTAACTCCCATTCTATATGGACGTTTAGCTATTGGTGCAGTTCCAGGTAATAATTCAATAATGAATTCAATGTCTCGGTCAGGTGGCATACCTAGCAAGTCATCGGGGAAGACATCCGGGAACTCCTCCACGACACGATCTTGTTCATTGACTTCACCATCTAGCTGGTTCACTGTGGCTGTAGGCTGAGCTCGCACTACTACTTCTACATAGATTCTATCCCCATTGAGTGATGTCACAACCACAGATTTCTCCTGACACTGAATCACTGCCCGATGTTGTTTCATCCAATCCATTCCCGAATAAGATCGATTCCATTGTTCTCAACACAATAGGCTTCACTTTGAAGTCTACCCCCCTTAAGGAAATGCTAGTTGAGGGGCTCCAATAAGAAGCGGGCATACTACCTCCCGGGGAATTCACTAGTATGGGGTTTTTCATGGCACACAACGGTATGCTATGCATTCTAACAAAAGCTTGAGAGATAAAAGAATGCGAAGCACCGTAATCAAAAAGTACGGTAGCGAAATAGAGTTGATGTTGAACGCATTACCAACATGACCTCAAGCGTCTCTGAGCTGCATCGATGACACATAGTTCACCTTGACGTGTGAGGTGGTCGGGCGTTGAACTTCGATTGTTGGTCCGGTTACGAGGTGCTTGTTGGTTCTGCTTCTTAGGACACTGATGAGCATAGTGACCTATTTCTCTGCATCGGTAGCAGGCATTGGGATTGTTGGGTGCACCACTCTTCACAGGAGCATTGTTGGGCACTCCTGGCGTGTTGCGAGATTGCTAGTCTGCTATGCGGGGACGCTGATTTCCAAACTGTTGTTGGTACTTTGAGGGCGTTCTTTGGAACGGGTTCCGCCCGAGGATACCGACCACGCTTTCCACGGTGAGTTGGTCCTTGATTCCTCTGCTGGAAACCTTCTTTGGGGATAGCACGTGGCGAGAGTGTTGCTTCCGAAGATTGCCCTTGGAGCCTTCTCTTCTTAGCTTCCATCTCCTTGCGCTTATCATCAATCACGATTGCGCGATTCACCAAAGACTGGAAGTTAGGATAAGTATTAGACATCAGCTGGAGCTGCAGTCCATCATAGAGTCCCTTGAGGAAATGGCGTTGCTTATCCTTGTCATCCGCTACATCATTAGGAGCGTAGCGTGATAGTTGTCTTGAACTTGTCCCGATACTCCGCCACAATCATTGATCCTTGCTTGAGAGATCTGAATTCTTCCTGCTTCAGTTCCACTAGTCCATCAGGAATATGGTATGACCGAAAACTGTCCTTAAATTCCTGCCAAGTGATAGCAGGAGCATTGTTGGGACGTCCAAACTGGAATGATTCCCACCAATCCTGAGCAGCTCCTTGGAGTTGCCCGGAAGCGTACAACACCTTCTCAAGGTCGTTGCATTGTGCTATGTTCAGATTGTTTCTCCACAAAGACGCAACCAATCATCTGCCTCCATAGGGTCTGAGGCATGGGTGAACACCGTGGACGACCTTTCATAAACTCTCCACGCTTATCTCTAACTCGGACAAAGTGGTGGCCCTCTTGCAAGTTCATTGTCCAAGCGCTGCATCATAGCTTGCATCATCACAAAGGCTTGCATTCCCAATATCTGTTCCATGGTCACAGGTGGCGGTGGTGGTGGATTTATGAGAGCATCACGTCCATGACCACGGCCTCTGCCTCTTCCTCCTCTTGTGGCCATCTGTTTTCCAACAAATGTGCAAAATTTAGAGATTTTCCAATTATAGAGAGTTTACAAAAGATAAGAAACAATGCTGAGAATTTTCTGGACTAGATTCAAATTCAGCAGTTCAGTAAAACTGTTATAACTCGAGTTTCCGAGATCCAACAGAGGTGCACCAAGATTTGTTAGAAAGCTTAGGAGACCAGCTACAACTTTCATTTAGATCACTTTTACAGATTCTGACTCACACTTAGTCTAAAGTAGGGCTAAACCGAAACTGTTCTGGGTTCCAGACAGCGCAGGAACATCAACTTGTGACAGCTAGATCTCCCAAATCTGAACAGCTATTGACGTGATTCCAAAGACACTTAAAAGATACAGAGGTCTAGTTATCTCCACAAAAAATTCAGAATTTTTATCATCCCAGATTTCGACATACCAGATAAAGAACACAGGCTGCTCCAGAAATCAGCACAGCAGAGATAAGATAAAACGAAACATCTGCATTAAGATTTCATTCTAAATTTAAAGTTCCCATCTAAGGAAGTTGTGGACATGCCCACAAACTTCCAGCAATCAAGCAAAATACCAAATCAACCAAGTTCACAAATCAAACATCTAATCAACCAAGTTCACAAGACCAACAAGACTAAATAAGGACACGAACTAACGATGTGATAATCTAGATCAGGGCACCTAACACCTATGGAGCGGTGTCAATCATGGTGAAGGAACGGCGCTTCTTCTTGTAGATGGAAGGTTGTCCAAGTTGTGCTCGAAGTTCATCCACTTGCTTCTGGAGGCGTCTCTGAGCCCTCTGAGATGCACACAGTTCTCCTTTGACTTCCTCATCCACTCCCTGCATAGCGTGGACATGCTGCACCGTTGCCTCCAGAGTTGGGTCATTCTCTGGTGGAGCCAAAACCTGCCAAACACCCTCATGATC
Organism: Miscanthus lutarioriparius; assembly: GCA_904845875.1. Lineage (NCBI taxonomy): Eukaryota > Viridiplantae > Streptophyta > Magnoliopsida > Poales > Poaceae > Miscanthus > Miscanthus lutarioriparius. The sequence continues at coordinate 119,144,000 of CAJGYO010000003.1, read as the reverse complement.
ATTTCGAGGAAGGAACCTGAAGCGGTCCTCCCTCATGGCCTCGAAGCGACGACCATGGTAGTGGATGTAGGCATTCTGTGCCGCATCCTCCATGCCATCCAAAGCATGGGCTCTCCTGGCAGGGGCACAGTGGACAGTCTCCACCTCATGTCCATTAATGATATCGTTCCATGCGGTGACCACCAGCTCTACCTTCCAGAAGGTAGCCTCTAGTGGGTGCTTGTACTCGGCGCAGTGGTAGCTGATGGAGGCGTGCAAGTCGGGGAAGTAGTCGTCCAGCACGTGGGTGAGGAGAGTGTGGTAGTAGGCTGTCTCTGGAGCTGGCTTGAAGTAGTACTTGCACTTCCAGCCAATCTCCTCGTCCTCCACGGGGGCAGCTGGGGAGGGTGCAGGTGTAGGAGAAGTAGCCGTCGACTCCTCAGGTGTAGCTACCACAGGATAGACTGGCACGGCAACTGGTGTAGGAGTAGGTGTAGCCATCTCCTCGTCGTCGGAGATGATCACAATCTCCCTCTCCGCCTGTGGGGCACGCGGGGTGAACATGGCACGATAGCCGGCGGTGCTGAGTCGAGCAGTCTTCGAATTGTGAGACATCTATAGATTTAAAGTGAGATGAAATTAGAATCAACAATTTTAAATAATAGATTAAGGTATGAAAAGCATAAATGTTTTAATAAAATAACAAGAATAAGTCAGTAAGCAAGAAACCAGAGGAGCAAAGATGCTAAAACGACCATTTTCTAAATAGGCTTGCGTCCTACAGTCAACACGGCTTTGATACCAATTTGTCACACCCAATTTTAAGGATAAAATTGAATGCACAAAACTCGTGTGTGCCCAGGAATCAATCACACACACAAGCTGACAAATTACATAAAGTATCATCACGGTGTCTCATACATCAGAGTTATAATAAAACTTAGTCTCATACATCACAGCGGAATACTAAAAAGATAATAAAACTCTCATGGCCGTCATCACAGGGAAGGTCAACTGGTTGACCACAAGCCTAATAATCCTCCCGAAAATCCTCATAGCCGTTGTCATCTGTTACCCATCCGGGATTTTTATCCAAGTAAAGAAAATAAACAAGTGTAAGTACATTCCGTACTTAGCAAGATAACATGGGGTTATGAAGCTCAAAAAGGATAGACTCTGGTTTACTGCAGTTAGCATTTTTAATAGGTCAAGCTTTTATTCTCAAGTATTATCAAGTTATGCTTAAGCTCCCATTTAATTCCCATAAGAACATATATCGGGGTCAAGTGTACCATATATCATCATTGAACAACTTTAAATTATCATCAAGTAACCAGTTATTCTGTGAGTTTTCCGGGCCGCTCGTAACCGTGAGCACGGCTGTTATAACAGTTTGTTACCCTCTGCAGAGGTGGTGCACATTCACCGCGAGTCGTGATCCCCATATGCCCGGGTTAATTACTCCCATGTCACTTCCAAGGTGAGCGGGCAGGGTACACTGTGAAGCCATTTCATAGGTTTCCCTAACAAGTTAGGGCCGCTAGGTTTCCTTGGCAGGCAGATGTATGAACCCCCCTTTCCTATGGCACATATCCATCGCGGCTATACACATAGGAACAGAGGCAGCCCTATACCCAACGTGGCAAGCCCCATTTGCGCCAAAAAGGTAACCTCTAACTAGCTAGAAAAGGTCCTATTACTGAGCTAAAGTCAGAGCCATATGACTCTCCCGGTTGCACTGTCAGTCCCAGCTTTTGTCGACAGATAAGTCCTTATGGAGGGCCGGGAGCAACATGAACAAAGGTCATTTGCACTTTCGCCCTATGGAACAGTTGTTATAAATCATGTTACTCACTTTGTTCCATAGTATCATTCATCAACAGGTATATCAAGTTCAGTTAGAGCACTAGCAATCTACCCATGTGCATTTAACCCATAGGAGACAAGGAACAGGATAAACAATCACTAGGATGTCCTTACGGGTATCAAAATTAGACACATGCAAATGAGTAATTGATTAAAGTGAGATAGGACATCAAGGAAGGCCCGTGTTATACTTGCCTTGGTTCACAAACTCGTGCTGGTCCTGCTGGTCGTCGAAGAGTTCTTGGTCTCCCACGTTTTCCTCACCGTCTGAACGCGATCAACACAGCAACATACAACATTCCAAAAGCATTCATGCAAAGCAAACATTCCTATCATTAGAATAGTACACCAACAGTATTGAAATCAAGATAAAATGTTTGTAAAACTAATCTACGTCTCGCTACGATCACGTCAACGCGAAGTTCACGAAAAACGGAGCTAAAATGCGAAAGTTATGATTTAAACGGGTTTTCCTATAGCCATATATTTAATTAAATCTAATCATGAAATTAAAAAGTTCCAAACTTGACTAACAGTAGCTCCAACATGTAGCTTATGAAATTACGAAGCTAACGCGATTTGAATGGATCAATTCGGAGCTAAAACGACAATTTTATAAGCAAAACAGTTCAAATGGCATTTCTGTAATTACTGAAAACGTATTTTTGACTTAAGCCGTGGAGTTTACGCTTTCCAAACGGGATTGCGCGTTCGGGAAATACGCTTTGGGCTGCGGGTTAGGACTTAGAAAAGTCGAGGACTCTTTAGCAAAATTACCCGAAGGGGTAACTTCTAATCTCGCCGTTGATCTCGCGATGGGCGGCTAGGATCGGCTTTGGGGAGGGACTACCGCGGTATAAAGGTCACCGGCGACCAAAGCGCCATTGCCGGCGGACGTGGAGGTCACGGATCGCATTGCGCAGCTAGGGTCTAGGGTTCACCAAATGGACATCCAAGGGCACCGATGAGCGCGGGGGAAGAAGGGGGGTCGCGGCCATGCCGTTTCGGCGGCTGGGAATGGCGGCTAGCGCGGTGGCCGCCATGGCCGGCGACCATGGCTCGCGGAGCTTGCGGCCAAGGCTCAAGAAGCCAACAAAACGAGAAATAAACTACTCGGGGAGATAGAGGGGAGGACGGCAAAGCTCACCAAGGGGGAAATGGAGATGGAGGCGGCTCGAAGGAGGCTGTCCGCGCGGAGGGGCGGTCGATGGAGCTCGGAGACCTCGGGGCGACGGTTGCGGCCTTCCTCGGTGCTCGGGAAGCGCAAAAACGAGAGCGGCGGTGGCAGCCGGGTGCGCGCGGGGTCGGGCTGCTATTTGAAGCGGCCGAGGCACCAGGGGGGGCGCTCCCAAGACGCCGTTCATGGGCGACGGTTGTGGCCTCGTGGATCGAACCGCAGTGCTGGGTGAGCGGGAGGTTGGGGCGACGCCGAATGTGGGGCTGCATCATCGGCGTGGCACGGGGGGCGGTTGCTGGCGCGGCTGCTGGGCCGAGCGGTTGCTGGGCTGGCGACGCCGAGGCGCGCTGGGCCGGGTCATGGTGGGCTGGGCGGGTCAAGCGCTGGCCGGGCCGAAAGCCTTGGAAAGGGGAGGAAGGGTGAACAGACGCTGTTGTGGAAATGGCTCATGGGCTGTAACCAAGGAAGGGGAGATGATCATTTTCACTTTTTATTTTCCAAACAAATTTTCCCAAAAGCATTTTCAAATAATTTTGATTTCATTTGAACTCTAATTCAAGAACAATCATCACATGAATAAATAGTGCAAGCAAAGATGTATGCATCAAAAGCTTCAAACTTATAATTGATTTTAATTCCCCAAAATTATTAATTTCCTATAATTGAATGCACACTTAATAACATAATTAAATCAAAATTACTTATTTTAAAGAATGAAAAATTTTGGGTGTTACAGTAAGTATCATCTTGAATTATAATAATCCATGTATAAATAAATGTATATTGTCATTACCGTAAATTAGTACAAACATTATCGTAAACCAAGGTAGCTATAGAATAAGTTATTCTGTGGCCACCAGTAGAATAGCCTTACCGTATATATATATATATATATATATATATATATATATATATATATATATATATATATATATGAAGAGTATATTCAGTAGCCACTACAAAATAAGTTATTCTATAGCCACTTCCATTTACGATAATTTTATATACTAATTTACGATAATGTCAATACATATTTATTTATAGTTGAAATTACTATAACATATGGGGATATTTACCATAATGTTATAGTAAACCACTTAGCAATGAGTTACTATAATCTCGTAAATTAACATAGTAATTATCGTAAAGTGGCTACAGAATAAGTTATTTTGTAGCCAGCTACAGGGTAGTAGTCCTCTATATATATATATATATATATATATATATATATATATATATGTATATATCTATGTATGTATATACACACACGATAGTGCCGTTCTACACCCTAGGCCACCGCCGTGGAGATCTAGATGTGAGTTGAGAGAAAATACAAGGATAGAAAAATGACGGATAGATAGGGTGTCAGAGTTATTTATTTGTTGCAAAATTTGGAAGGATAGGAACGTGAATGGCGTAAACTAAATAGAAAAAATTCTGTTCACCCGCCATAAATATCTACTACAACATAGTTGCAGCATGGCATACTACAACATAAGGTCGTGTCTAGGTACTAGTAAATATCAGGAGTTAAGAAATAGTAATTAGTTCACCGGCATACAGCAGCGCTCCGTCAGTGCGTTGAATACTATTTAGCGTGCAGGGAGCTAAAGTATGTGTATGTGTGTGTGTGTGTATATATCATCAATTATACTTGTCATCTATCGTAGTCAGCCTTATGCCGCGCTGACCAAAGTGCAAATTTGATACTATTCCACAGGGTGGTTGACAATTATGACAAGGAGTTTAAGAGAGGGATTTATACGGAAGAGGTCAAAATCATGAGTTTTGTCAGGCGTCAGAAATGGATCGATGAGGCCACGGCCATGTGTCAAAGATTCATGCTGGGTACGGCGTTATTACCCAAGTATATTTTGTTGAGCTGCCTTTTGCTACTGTCCTTCAATGTTGCGCCGTTTGTGAGCCTGGGGATCTCAGTGCGGCGTCTTGTACGACGAGATTATGGCGACGCCGGAGGAGATGTTGCCAACAGAGCAAAACTGAATGCCGCACTGGACATCTTCTATGCTCTAGCTCTGTTGCAGAGTCTATTCGTCGTGTACTGGGTTGCCCTTCAAGTGATGTTAGACGCGTCAGTTTTGGAAGTCACGGCTGTGACGAGCAAACAATATGGAGGTGAAGAATGGAGTTTAACGCTAGTTGATATGTACCGTTCAGAAACAAGAAGGAAGTTTAGGAAGGACGGGGAGCTGCCCGGCAATTGGAACTTCATCAGCTACGGCGTTGAGTTGCTCCAGTCTGCATCTGGGAACGATGACCACCGATGGGGAGCAAGGATACTAGACAAGCTGATCTCTGGCAAGGATAAATCTGTAAGGCAGGAGCTGCTATCTTCCAGGCTCTCTATTCAGAATCTGATGGGCATGATTGGTCGTCGGAGAGGCGCAGCTGATGGTGACATGGAGAACAGAGAGCGCGCCACAACCATTGTTGCACACCTTGCCAGTGACCTCCATATAACAAGCTTCCCGGGTACATTGCAGTGCATTTGTTCCCTACTTGAAAGCACTAGCAGCTGTGACTGTGAACCAAAGTCGCATGCCTGTCCGTCGGGAAATCCTGATGAACAGGCGACACTGCCTACCGATGAAAATGATCATCAGCATGGGTCACTGGAAACATCCGAGCATCAAGACGATGGTACCCACATGGACATGGTAGCGCCCACCATCACAGACCAAACTGACGAGGAACGACAAGCAGTCGTCGTCAGTTCATCATCTTCCGGGTTAGCCGCCAAGAGGAAAAGAAAACAGATTAAGAAAGACTTTGAGGATAATCCCATCATCAGGGTCCGGCAACTAGACAAGGAGCTGAAGAAATATTCTGAATCCAAGTACCGCCGCTCCTATAAATCTAGAGGAGCCAAAGAGCTGATTTCTCAGGGCCTCCTGATTCTTGAGAGGCTCACACAGGACCAAGGGAACTGTACAGAGATAAGTAAGGACCAAAGCCTCCTCTCTAGGATCACGTCACCACTGATGAGAAGCGCAAGCCATGGCGACTTCCTCACCAAGCTGAGCGACAACACAACGGTTGAAATGCTAAGCAAGTCACTCACAGTGCTGAGCAGGCTACTTACCGGTGCTGGAGATGACGTAACAAGGCTGCATCAGAAGCTGGCGAGTAACACAGAAGCTGTCAGCAATCTGATGGGTATCTTGGAGAATGACAGTGAAGGTGCCCAGAAACTGCATGAACAAGCCCTGGAGATCCTGACAGAGTTAGCATTCGATGGTTCTTTCAAAGAACTGGATTTTAACAAGCTTTTCAAGGCCCTGCTACGTATCTTCCTCGAGAAAGAGACTAACAATATTACAAAGCAAGAGCCCAACAATAATGCTACATCTCAAGTGGAACCAGCGGACACAGAGAGAGCACCCAAACTGAGGGGAAATGCAGGGGAAGCACTGGCCAGACTGCTTCCTGTTCGCGCTGCAAGAGGTATAATTTCCAAGCAAGAGGCGATCGACTTATTGAACAAGGTAACTCGCAACCTTTGCCTCTGCATCGCTTGTTATCTTGTTTGCAGTTTCTGAGATGTCACTTAAGCATATTATTATTTCTGTAGGTTCCAAATACTTTCCCCACAGTTCATACGCTGATACGCATTTAGTGTGTTTGGGTCTACATTAGTATCCCTTCCGATCCCAAACATACACCATTTTACTAAGATAAATCCACCCGTTCCAAATTATAGGTCGTTTTGGGTTTTCTGAGTTCATAGATTTTTGTTATGTATCTAGATATAGATTATGTCTAGGTACATAATAAAATCTATATATGTAGAAAGTTAAAATGATTTATAAATTGGAATGGAGGGAGTACTCTGTGATATAGGTTGTTTTCTAGGCAATTTGGTCATCGATAACCATTTAAGCTGCTACCTGATATTGGCATCAGATACACTACACTAGTTCATGAAACCATACTCTCGCACGGCCGGTAGAATCTTAGGAGATATAAACATAAGATGCCATTTTTAATACCTCGACTAATTAAAAATACTTGTATTAATCTGCATGTTTTGTCTCTTCATCATTTTCTAACACAAGACATAATAGATAATTTGTACTCTCTAACTAGTTATGATAAACTTATCAATTCCTAATCAATATTTTTTCATCTATATCTATTTTTTTTTATTTTACACGGCACCTCTGAGCATGAATTTAGTTATAACCTTAACTTAAATAACGGTGGCTCTTATTTCAGCACATATCTTATGACATCATGAATTTAAATTTTAATTATCAAATTTAATCTATACATATTTTTTATCCTCAAGTTAAGTTAATACTTGTATCCTCATTGTATCTTTTATTATGTTCTTTAGTATTTTTTAAAATAAGGTTTTAGATCATAGATTACACTCTTGAGTACTAAGATGGTATAACATTGCTCAAGATTAGTGGTAGAGCTTGAAGTGAGATTTAGAATAATGTTGCAGTGCTAAAATTAAGAGGATATTAATTTAAGTCTTATAATGACTTGTTATTCCAAAGAAATCTCAAATGCCAAGAAGATTATAGCCACCTGTAGTCCGCATTAACCTCTCCACTTCTCCAGATGTTTGAATTTTCTTATGAAGGAATTATATGTGCAGTAATAGTTTTAACATCAATAAAGATATGTCAAATATTTTAGTTAAAATGTAAAAATAGATCTAAATTTCTATGGCTATTAATATTGTTTTAAACACTTCGTTGGTATCATTAGTATATTAGGGGTTTATTTTGAATTATGTTTCATAATGGCAGGTGTAGGCAATTTAGATGAAAATCTAGGGGGTTATGACATAGATGGGTAATTTATATACAAATTTAGAGTGTTCTTGAATTATCTTTCATAATAGCAGAGGAGGGTAATTTTGATACAAATTTGGGTTTTACTTAATGTATTTTTCATAATGGTAAATGTGAGTATTTTTTATAAAACAGAATAGATGTAATGGCTATCATTGGCGATGATGATTAGATCGTACTAAATTAAAGACCAGATGTATTTTATTATTGCAATAATTTCTAGCCGCTTTTGGTGAGAATTAACATAGAGGCTCTGTTAGGACCTCTAGTTAGTAATAGTAGTATGCATACGAAACTACAAGGGTCATCTTAATTTGTTCAAATAATCCATTAACTCCTCTCAATAATTTACGTACAGATAAAATGTCATGCTTGTTTCACTAGGGATGAATTGCATCAATCTGTATCATGTATGATACGATCGTAGTATTGCTGATCATTTGTATTAAATTATGTTTCTTGCAGGTTCTCCATAAAATACTATCTAGTAAAATGGGAACAACTGCAGATGCGGTAGAGATTGTCGTGAAAACCAGCCCCAAGAAGATGCAGACACTGACAGTGTACAGCCTCCCATTCAGGAAAATGAAAAGCAATCTGAAGAAAGAAAATTTATGGCAGCCATGTTATCCCTCGCCGTGGTGATATGCAACGAAAATATGATCAGTAAAGAAGATTTTGCTTGTGCCACCCCTCGAGATGGAGCAGTGGCAAAGAAGCTCAAGGAAATATTACAAGTAAACAAACAGAGCACGGCTCAGTGTTTGAGGATAGTGAAGCTTACCTGCCAGGTGGTTATAGTCATGATTGAAGTGAAACCCAGATGCATCGCACATTTCAATGAACACAATTTCAAGGGAACACTGGCGAGGCATTGGAAACCATGTCGGAGGTTGATGACTGCATGCTCTTTGCTGGGAATGAATGTGAGGTGATCAAGCCTGCGAGGTCTCTTACTTCTCTTGTGAAGGAAGCACATGAACTCCTGAAGACAGCATAAGAACAGGGCAACTGGTATGTCTGAATGATCAAGGGGACATCGTTAAGTATATATATTATTGTTATCAATATCTGAATGGAACCTGGACGTGCATATCGTGCTTCTGAAACCCTCCGGTGCCTAATAGAGTGGTTCTGGGTTTGATGTGCGTAGGTATTTGTTTGAGGCGAGCTCCCTCTTATTTATAGTACTGTGGATCCGGGGCCGATCCAAAAAAGACTTGCCTAATATATTAGGCACTAGTTTTGGTGGATTTATTACTTGTGTACAAATAAGTTAACATGTTGGCTGAGATCACGTTCGAACATGTACTTGTTAGCTGAGACGACCTCATTCTCAATTCCTGTTTCTTTTGACATTTTTGCTTCAATTCTCCACAGACATTACAAGGGCACGGTGTCACCACTCTTTATTGAAGGCTAGTTGCTATTAGGCCAAACGAAATTGTGCTGGTCTGTCCTTCAAGAATGACTGGGCGTCGAGCCGTTGAGCAGACCGTGGATACAATACATCAGACATCTTGAACCTAATAAGTGAATCGAAAGTGAACGGGTCAACAGGTGCTGAAGATTTCACCTCTTGGTTACACACAGAAAGAGGCATCATCACTCAGCTTCAAGTTTTAAATAATGTGAGAAGGCCTCACAAAAAAAACGAGGCAAAAAAAAACAAAAATTCTTCCCCGAGTGCCTTCCCTGGCACTCGGCAAAGAGGCCTTTTCCTGAGCGCCAGGACAGGGCACTCGGGGAAGGCAGCTTCTTCCCCGAGTGCCCTGTTCTGGCACTCGGGAAAGGGCCTCTTCCCCGAGTGCCAGGGAAGACACTCGGGGAAGAATTTTTTTTTAAGTTTTAACGGCGTGGGCGGGGGGACCGTCAAGTAACATGTTTCTTTGCCGAGTGCCGATCTTCCCCGAGTGTTGCACTCGGGGAAGAGGGCCTTTGCCGAGTGCTGCTCTTTACCGAGTGCCAAGATCCCTGCGGCACTCGGGAAAGCCTCTCTTCCCCGAGTGCAATTCTTCCCCGAGTGCAACACTCGGGGAAGATTCTCTTTCCCGAGTGCCCGATTTTTGGCACTCGGGGAAGCCAGCGACACTCGGGGAATTTTGCCTCTCCCGTAGTGCCTGTTACTCCATGCTGAAATTTAGCTAAAGTAACCTAGACACAGGATTATTTCCAACATTCATCACTCTACTGTTGTTTGAATCCTTTGCAGTGCTTGAATTTCTACAGCTGCTGGTTTACTGGACGACCATTTGTGGCAAAGTGTATTTGGCTTGTCACTCTGTCAGAGTCGAGAGCAGCAAGCACTGAACAGTGAAGAGACTCCTAGCAATATTTTTATAGGATCGGTGCATCCATCTCAAACAAATATTACTACTGGTTTGGTCAAGAAAATGAATGCAACTGGCAAAACAAGCTTCAGATGTACTCGTTATTTGAATCAGAGCGCTACAATCCCAGTCGATCCTATTTCAGTACGTTCTCCCATGTAAAACCTTGGACTGGGAAACTGATAGAGTTGCCTGCAGAAGTGAAGGAGGCACTGCTCCAGTCCCTTGAACGTACTCAAGGTTTCCTTACAAATGCGGAATCATCACTGCTGTCCAGTGGAGCAGGTGACCTTTTGTGGGCTTGCAGGCATGACGAGATGAAGCTAGAATCTGGCACAAGCAGCGCCCAGGAAAGGGACAATAATCTGCAGGTGCATGTTATTTTGACTTGGCACGTTGCAACAGGTTACTGTGAAATAGGAGCAAATGCCCAAGGAAAACTCAACAGCCATCTTGACATTCTGACAAAACTGTCCAAGTACTGTGCATACTTTAGTGGCTTCTGCACCAAAGCTTCTTCCTGGGAATTACTATGGCACATCCTGTGTATTTCGGGCAACCCATTATCATATTTCTCTGCAATTTCATGATGCCACTTTATCTAAAGGCCCGACCAAGTCATAAAATGCAAAGCAAGAGTCCCATTACGTTGCCAAAGGCGGTGTCAAGGCCTTAAACTGCTAAGCCCATTTGCACCGGTCAGTCGAAGCTCTACACTTTTTTCTCTCTAGAATGCCAGCGTGGAAAAGCAAGGCCCAAAGATGAGTCTGAAATTCTCCTCCATTTGCCAGGTGCTCGATATGAGCTTTTACATTGTGTGATGGAGCTATGAATAGTATCATCTCAGTCTAGAAATCTGCTAGTATCTTCCAGCGGATGTCATCTCCTATCTCTTCAAGCTTCCTTCCAAGCAGGATCCCTTTAATCAAAATTCGGTCATGATCAGACTGCTGTTCCTTATAATGCTTCATCCACACGTATTTTGCATGCAATGTAGTGTCTTTAGACAACATATTATGTGCTTCAAGTCTCACCTCCTGACATGTGATTCTGGTATCTAATTCTTCGTCAGGCAGCAGCTCTGGGACAAATGCCATCAGATATGCACAGTAACTTGATAGTGTTGTGGAAATAGTACGATCGGGAACTGAACCATCTACTTCGTTTCCATCTGATGTTGCAATATCACAATATTCAGTCGCGACTGTTAGATTGATCTCTAACCCCAAACTGGGCCCAACGGCCCAGTTGGGCCTTTGATCCGCGCTCTGATCGGAGGCGCCCAACCCACTATGGCTGGAGGCCCCCTGTCACACTACGCAATATATAGAGGTGGGGGCCGGTGGCTCTGAGTACGAGGTTCGCCTGAGCCGAGCTCCTCACCGAAACCTAAACCCTAATCCCGATCAGAGAGGGGCGCAGCCAGTGACGGGAAGCCACCAGCCGCGCCGCCCCGCTCCACCGACGTCGACGACTTCATCGACCTCTTCCCCGAACGTCACTGCCCATGCGCAGACTTCACCAACGAACGAGATGGTGGCTTCTGGACCATCTCCCTCTGCGGTGTCAGGTTCGACATGTTCTTCTCCCTTCCCTCTCTGTCTCTCTAGTTCTACATGTATTAGGATGCGCTGCATCTTTTATCCCGAATAGAACCACTCTACCGGCTAGATCTATGCTCCTAATGATCCTATATAACTAACAATGGTACCGGAGCCGGGTTGTCAGTGTGTAGATCTAGTATGGGGTAGAGAATTGAAAAGACATCAAAGAGTAATAGAGGGTTCGATCCGGTTCGGATTGAAACCCTAACCCTAATCGGGGGAAGAAACAGAAAGACAGAGGGTCACCGAACCCTAACCCTAATAGGGTGAAGGAAAGGAGTAAGAAGAAGGACTCGGTTCAAGAAGAACCCGAATCCGAGCACAAACCCAGGAAGAACTCGCTGGGGAAGGTGAATAGTGACTCCAATGAGTCAAACCCTAACCCTAATCCCCAATCGGATGAAATCCGAGAAGAACTAAGAAAGAAAAATCCAATCAAAGGAGAAATAGGGAAGGGGAAACGGTATACTTCACCATGTACCGCGCTGCCGCCTCGTCGGAGCGCGAGAAGAAGGGTAGAGCCGCCAGGCGCGTGCTCTGGCCAAGGGCGCCGTGGCTAGGCCGCTCGATAGCGGTGTGCTCACCCGCTGGGGAGCGCGCGCGCCGGCGAAGGGGCGGCGACGGCGCCATCATTGCCTCGCCTCGCTCTCCGTCGTCGTGGGGCTGAGAGAGAGAGAAGGTGGAGAAGAGGCCGGTCATATCTAGGGTTTCGGCTACTCCTCACCGTAGAGCGCGTGGGCATCAGGGCACCGCTGCCCAGACCGCTCGACGGCGGCGTGCTCACCCGCTGGGGAGCGCGCATGCCGGCGACGGCACCATCTTCGCGCTCGTCTTCGCTCGGTTGCTGCTCGCTGCGCTAAGGAGAGAGGCGAAGAGAGAGAAAGGGCAGAAGAGAATGCCGCTAGGGTTTCAGCGGAGGCACTGAGGTCGCCGTTTTGATCTGGCGACGCGCGCGGACGGCCGTCGTATTTCATCCAACGACTGGAACGTCATCGGACCGAATTGAGCCCAAGCGGGAGCGCGCAGCGGGCCACTTTGCCGGCCCAGGCCCAGGTTGCGGCCTGGGAGGCGCCGCGGGCGCGCGCGGAGGTAGTTGGGCCGGGCCGTTTTGCCGGCTGGGCTGAAGAACAGTGTTCAGTTTGAATCAATTTTTGTTTTTCTTTTTCCAGTAAAAGTTTTATTTCCTGGAAAATGGATAAATGGCTTAAAGAAAATAGAAAAGAGAATTTTCCTGTGGGTAAAATTCATTAAATTGAATTATTTTTCCGCTGTAATGTTAAAGTTAATGATCTTCTAATTAAATTCGAACCAACGGGAGAATTTAATTTGAAGAGTAGTCAATTTGAATCAGTAAATTATAATATTGTTATTTTTCTGATCAACATTGATAATAGCAATATTATAAGGTTTAATCATAAGTTTTCAATGCATTAATTCTATTTCTGCCCAACGATGATGTAGAATTAGTGTATAAGAACAGTTGTATGTTTTAATTTTGACCAACGTTGGAATCAAGGCATGCAATTGTTGTTATTATTTATGTTCTCACTCTATGAATTGTGTTTTCAAGCGGATACAACTTGATGGGTTGTATCAAAGAGATCCCCACTCTTAAAGGTGACAACTACACGGAGTGGAAGAAAAAGATTGACCTGGCTTTCATCTTGGCTGAGGTGGACTAGGTAGTCACCTCACCGTGTCCTACTGAGCCTGTGGCACCGGTGAAGGTGACAAACGAGGCTGATGCCGCTTAGGCAACTAGAGAGAGGGATTTTGCATCCCAAAAGATGTCCTATGACCTTGAGCATAGGAAGTGGGTCACTGCCAACAAGAAATGTTTGGCTGTGATAAAGAACACGATTGAGCCTGCAATTGTGGGCTCAATCCTAGAGTGTGACACGGTCATCGAGTACCTCGATAGAATAAAAAATTAGTTCGCCGGCTCTTTAAAGGCATATGCTACCTAGCTGATAAAGCAGCTGGTGACAGAGAGGTACTCTGGAAATGGTGGCATAAGAGAGCACATACTAAGGATGAGCAATTTGGCATCCAAGCTAAAACCAATGGATCTGGCTCTCAAGAAAGAGTTCCTTATCCATCTGATTTTTGCTTTCTTGCCAAAGGAATTTGACACTTTTGTTGTCAACTACAACATACAGCCCGAGAAGTGGGACTTAGAGAGGCTCATGGCTATGTGTGTGCAAGAGAAGGAGAGAATGAAAGCTACCAATGGTGGCACTATCAATTATGCGAAAGACAATAAGAAAAAGAATAATAATGTTAACTCCTCCTCAAAGTCAAAGGGAAAGGGTCCCATGTTGCATCAGCCTTAGTAGAACAAGTTCATAGTACAGAAAGACCAGTGTCTCTATTGCAAGAAGACGAGACATTATAAGAAAGATTGTCCCGATTACTTAAAGATGATCATGGCAAAGAAAGGTGAGAACATTATTACGTTCATAAATGAATCCCTGTATGTACAGTATTCGAAATCTTCTCCTTGGTGGATTAACTCAGGTGCAACTATTCATGTTTCTAATTCTTTATAGGGATTCCGTTCGACGAGGACTACGCAAAGAAGAGAAAGACACGTTAAAGTTGGAAATGGAGTCCGAGCAGATGTTGAAGCCGTTGGCGATCTTTCTCTAGAGCTTGCTGATGGCTTCACACTTTTACTTAGAGATGTACTTTATGTTCCCTCTTTACAGAGAAACTTGATTAGTGTTTCATGCTTGGATAATGATGGATATGATTACCATTTTGGAAATGACAAATGTAAGATAACATTTAATAATGCATGTGTTGGTCTTGCTATCTTACAAAATGAGATTTATTTGTTATCACTACGTGATGATGTGAATGTTGTATGCGATGATGAGAACGTTGCGTGTGATAATGAGAATGTATCCTCGTCTGCGGATGTAAACAGAAAACGAAAGAGAGCTCATGATGCGTCGTCAAAATTATGGCACTGTCGTTTAGGCCATATTTCGAGGGGGAGAATAGAAAGACTAGTTAAGAATGATATTCTTCCTCCATTAGAGTTCTCAGATTTAGAATAATGCAGAGAATGCATAAAAGGAAAGTATGTAAAGAAAATTAAGAAAGATGCCAAACGAAGCGCAGGAATTTTACAGATTATTCACATAGTCATCTGTGGTCCGTTTTTTGTAAAGAGTGTGGATGGTTATGATTCGTTCATAACATTCACAGATGATTACTCCTGTTATGACTACATTTATCCAATCAAAGAAAGAACAGAAGCATTGGATAAATTTAAGATATTTAAGGAAGAAGTTGAAAACCAACACAATTTAAAGATTAAGATAGTCAGGTCCGACCATGGGGGGGAGTACTACGGTCGGCATACCCCATATGGCCAAGTTCCTGGACCTTTTAAAATGTTCTTACAGGAGAATAGCATAGTAGCCCAGTATTCTACACCGGGCGAACCTCAGCAGAATGGAGTAGCTGAAAGACGCAATCGTACCCTGATGGATATGGTGCGCAGTATGATAAGTTACTCCACCTTACCATTGAGCCTGTGGATGGAGGCGTTAAAAACCGCCATTCATATTCTCAATAGAGTACCAAGTAAGTCGGTGCCCAAAACACCGTATGAGTTGTGGATAGGAAGAGTACCCTCACTAAACCACTTACGTGTGTGGGGAAGTCCTGCTGAGGCTAAAGTATTTAACCCAAACATTGGGAAGCTAGATCCTAAAACAGTAAGTTACCATTTCATTGGCTACCCAGAAAAGTCAAAAGGTTTTCGTTTCTACTGAGACAGACATACAAAGTTTGTGGAAACGAGACACACTGTCTTCCTAGAGGATGAAATGATGAGGGGGAGCATGGTAGCTCAAGAAATTGACCTTGAAGAGAAGCGGGTGTATGCTCCCACTCCAATGATTCATGAGCCATTTTTCTCACTACCTACTGTCGCTGCACCGACAGTGCAAGATACTATGGTGCCAGCACCTGTTGTTATTCCACCTGTGGCAACAATGAATTACGATGAGGAACCTGTTCTTCAGGATCCTGTAGAACCTATTGCCACACATGAGGGGGAGCAACAACAGTCTCAAACAGAAGATGTGCCAAATGTGGAGGTCCCTAGAAGGTCTCAAAGAGTTAGAAAATCAGCTATTCCTGCTGACTATGAAGTATACACACTGAGGAATTTTAAATCAAGGATGATCCCACCTCACTTGAAGAAGCCATGAGAAGTGATCATTCATCAAAGTGGCTCGAGGCCATGGAAGATGAAATGAAATCTATGAATGCCAATAAAGTTTGGGACTTAGAAATAATTTCTAAAGGAGTCAAAACAGTATGCTATAAATGGGTCTACAAAATAAAACTTGATTCTCAAGGGAATATAGAGAGATATAAAGCGCGACTTGTGGCAAAAAGCTTTACGCAAAGAGAAGTCATTGATTATAATGAGACCTTTTCTCCAGTCTCATGTAAGGATTCCTTCAGAATCATAATGGCATTAGTGACACATTACGATTTAGAATTACATCAAATGGATGTAAAGATGGCATTTCTCAACAGGAACTTGGAGGAAAATGTTTACATGGCACAACCGAAAGGTTTTGTCATGGAAGGAAAAGAACGAATGAGATGCCGACTAAAGAAATCCATTTATGGATTAAAGCAAGCTTCAAGACAGTGGTACTTGAAGTTTGATCAGACAATAAGAAATTTTGGGTTTAAAGAGAATGTAGAGGACAATTGTGTCTATGCAAAGTTTAAGAATGGGAAGTTTATCTTCCTTGTCCTGTATGTGGATGATATCTTACTTGCTAGCAGTGATATCAGTCTACTACTGGAGACAAAGAAGTTTTTGTCCTCAAAATTTGATATGAAAGATCTTGGTGAAGCTTTGTTCGTTCTAGGGATCAAGATTCACTGAGATAGAAGTAAAGAGGTATTAGGACTGTCACAAAAGGCATACATAGAAAAGATCTTAAAGAAATTCAATATGCACAAATGTAGCCCCTCACCTGCTCCTATAGTCAAGGGCGACAGATATGGGGATTTTCAATGCCCCAGGAATCAGTATGAGATCGATCAAATTAAAACGGTTCCATATGCTTCAGCTGTCGGAAGCTTACAATATGCTCAAGTATGTACGCACCCTGACTTGGCATTTGTTACCGGGTTACTTGGCAGATTTCAGAGCAATCCTAGAACAGAACACTGGAAATTAGTAAAGAAAGTCTTACGTTATTTGCAAGGAACGAAAAGCCTCATGATGACGTATAGAAGATCAGATTCACTCCATATAGTGGGATATTTAGAATCTGATTATGCGGGAGATGATAGAAAATCCACGTCTGGATATGTATTCACTTTCGTAGGGGGAGCTATTTCATGAAAAAGCTCAAAGCAAACCGTCACTACATCGTCCACAATGTATGCCGAGTTTGTAGCGTGTTATGAGACAATGGGGCAGATGAACTAGCTAAAGAAGTTCATACCCGGTTTGAAGGTGGTTGACGACATCTATAGACCACTTAAGTTATACTATGATAATAATTTGGCAGTACAGTATGCTCACAACAATAAGTCAAGTGGTGCTGCCAAACACATTGACATAAAGTATTATGTTGTGAAAGATAAAGTCTGGGATCATGTCATAAGTCTTGAGCATATAAGTACCGAAAAGATGCTCGTGGATCCGCTTACAAAAGGCTTACCACGCAACGTATTCAGAGAACATGTAGCCGGCATGGATTTAAGGGAAATCCTATAATTGCTAGATAAAAGAAGGCCCAAAGTTAAGTATCTATTTCAGAACAGAGTGGTATGTTGTAGTTGTTAAATCTATCGGCAATCGACTGTGGCGATGAAACATGCTCTATGCGCTAATCTGTAATGGAATGAACAAAAGTAAATGATATGAAATTGAAAGATGGTAGGAGATCAAGGGGGAGATTGTTAGATTGATCTCTAATCCCAAACTGGGCCCAACGGCCCAGTTGGGCCTTTGATCCGCGCCCTGATCGGGGGCGCCCAGCCCACTATGGCTGGAGGGCCCCTATCACACTGCGCAATATATAGAGGTAGGGGACGGCGGCTCTGAGTACTAGGTTCGCCTGAGCCGAGCTCCCCACCGAAACCTAAACCCAAATCCCGATCAGAGAGGGGCGCAGCCAGTGACGGGAAGCCACCAGCCGCGCCACCCCGCTCCACCGACGTCGATGACTTCATCGACCTCTTCCCCGAACATCGCTGTCCGTGCGCAGACTTCACCGACGAACGAGATGGCGGCTTCTGGACCATCTCCCTTTGCGGTGTCAGGTTCGACATGTTCTTCTCCCTTCCCTCTCTGTCTCTCTAGTTCTACATGTATTAGGATGCGCTGCATCTTTTATCCTGAATAGAACCACTCTACCGGCTAGATCTATGCTCCAAATGATCCTATATAACTAACAGCGACATGCTAAATCAACATGGTTTTGGTGTGATCAAATGCCCATCGAAACTCACTCTGTTTGTTCCGTTTGAATGAGGATGCTCCATTTGATAGGCGACGCTTTTTGGCTTTTTTCAGAGTTCTGGCAATTGCTAGCTTCACTTCGATGGTCAACTGAATGTGGTATGGCCCCTTGATGCATGAGTTTATGATCCCTCTTGAGAATACCGGATGGAACTCAAGACACTTACCAAAGAAACACCCAGACATGCCTCCCATGATATCAACGATGTATGATCGGCCATGCAAATCCTTTAGTTATGCGTGCTGGCCAACCTTATTTTGCCAATATCCCAATATCCTGGGAAGCTTATTGCAATGCCTATCAAGTCCAAGAAAAGTGAAGAGGCCAAACATTCCAAAACAAGTGTCTGCCCCAAAGATGGACCAGATGGACCAATGCTGTCTTATTTGTTCTGAGAAAAAAATATATAGACCGGCGAACAAGCTTTACCTTAGCCCAATCAGATGACAAATAAAGATAGAGCTGCAGCAGCTCCAGTGCTATAAGCACTATCATTACTACTAGTGCAGTAACGATGGGGTCAAATCCTCCTCCGATTACTGTCCCCGTTGAGTCATTGCTCTTGTTTTTACTGTGGATGAAGTCCTTGATCGAACTCAGTATTGTGACAGGATATATAACAGATTTAGCAATGCTCAGAAGAATGAAGCGCAGCTGGTGAAGAAGTGATCATGTGCAAAAGCCAGCTCTGCCTCAATCACCCTATATGCAGCTTCATAGTTTTCCTCTGCACGTAGCAATCCTTTGAAAACAAGGTGACAAGTTTTCTTAACCTTGGCTTTGGCTTCTGGACAAGCAAGCCCAAAGAAACGGCGCCTCAACAGCCGAAACAAGGAAAACGAAAGGCATGCCTCCTTCAGCTGTTGCCATCACTTGTGCCTAATGGGCCTTCATTAGAGCACCAGATCCTGTCTAGCGTAATTATTGTGTCTTCGTGGTCATTATAGTCCTCGTAGAATGGGTATTTGTAACCATGCAGGGTAACAGGATTATAGTTGGTTGATTTCGTGTGCTCACTCTTCATGTGAAGTTGAACATATCTGCTTTGTTTGTCCAGGAAACTACTCGCAGTCATGCTTGCGTAAATCCTCCCCTCATTCACTGAGAGCAACAAAGCAGCCAAGAATAGATACAAGAGGGGCACAAGGAAACTGGAGCTTGTAAGAATCGTTTCGTTAGCTCTCCACATGGCGAAGAGGCTGAGCACACGAAGAAGCTGCTGGATGAAGTGCCTCATGTACTGCTTGTTGTCGTCAACACTGTAGGCTGTCATGGAGTTGGTGCTCCCCAGGGCCATGACGAACGGAAAAGCACACGCTGAAGCAACTGGCTCGCAGCAGAAGGCGGAGACGACCGTGCAAGCCCAAGAGTATAGATCACAAGAGGGGTGTTGATGGTGTAGGCCAGCCAGAGCGAGTGCTTGATGTATGCATTTGTAGAGCACCGCTGCCGCCAGCCCAAGACGACCTGAACCGCGTGCAGGAGAACCGATAGCACGAATAACACTTGAAGCTGAGTGATGATGCCTCTTTCTGTGTGTAACCAAGAGGTGAAATCTTCAGCACCTGTTGACCCGTTCACTTTCGATTCACTTATTAGGTTCAAGATGTCTGATGTATTGTATCCACGGTCTGCTCAACGGCTTGACGCCCAGTCATTCTTGAAGGACAGACCAGCACAATTTCGTTTCGCCTAATAGCAACTAGCCTTCAATAAAGAGTGGTGACACCGTGCCCTTGTAATGTCTGTGGAGAATTGAAGCAAACATGTCAAAAGAAACAGGAATTGAGAATGAGGTCGTCTCAGCTAACAAGTACATGTTCGAACGTGATCTCAGCCAACATGTTAACTTATTTGTACACAAGTAATAAATCCACCAAAACTAGTGCCTAATATATTAGGCAAGTCTTTTTGGATCGGCCCCGGATCCACAGTACTATAAATAAGAGGAGCTCGCCTCAAACAAATACCTACGCACATCAAACCCAGAACCAATCTATTAGGCACCGGAGGGTTTCAGAAGCACGATATGCACGTCCAGGTTCCATTCAGATATTGATAACAATAATATATATACTTAACGATGTCCCCTTGATCATTCAGACATACCAGTTGCCCTGTTCTTATGCTGTCTTCAGGAGTTCATGTGCTTCCTTCACAAGAGAAGTAAGAGACCTCGCAGGCTTGATCACCTCACATTCATTCCCAGCAAAGAGCATGCAGTCATCAACCTCCGACATGGTTTCCAATGCCTCGGCCAGTGTTCCCTTGAAATTGTGTTCATTGAAATGTGCGATGCATCTGGGTTTCACTTCAATCATGACTATAACCACCTGGCAGGTAAGCTTCACTATCCTCAAACACTGAGCCGTGCTCTGTTTGTTTACTTGTAATATTTCCTTGAGCTTCTTTGCCACTGCTCCATCTCGAGGGGTGGCACAAGCAAAATCTTCTTTACTGATCATATTTTCGTTGCATATCACCACGGCGAGGGATAACATGGCTGCCATAAATTTTCTTTCTTCAGATTGCTTTTCATTTTCCTGAATGGGAGGCTGTACACTGTCAGTGTCTGCATCTTCTTGGGGCTGGTTTTCTACGACAATCTCTACCGCATCTGCAGTTGTTCCCATTTTACTAGATAGTATTTTATGGAGAACCTGCAAGAAACATAATTTAATACAAATGATCAGCAATACTACGATCGTATCATACATGATACAGATTGATGCAATTCATCCCTAGTGAAACAAGCATGACATTTTATCTGTACGTAAATTATTGAGAGGAGTTAATGGATTATTTGAACAAATTAAGATGACCCTTGTAGTTTCGTATGCATACTACTATTACTAACTAGAGGTCCTAACAGAGCCTCTATGTTAATTCTCACCAAAAGCGGCTAGAAATTATTGCAATAATAAAATACATCTGGTCTTTAATTTAGTACGATCTAATCATCATCGCCAATGATAGCCATTACATCTATTCTGTTTTATAAAAAAAATACTCACATTTACCATTATGAAAAATACATTAAGTAAAACCCAAATTTGTATCAAAATTACCCTCCTCTGCTATTATGAAAGATAATTCAAGAACACTCTAAATTTGTATATAAATTACCCATCTATGTCATAACCCCCTAGATTTTCATCTAAATTGCCTACACCTGCCATTATGAAACATAATTCAAAATAAACCCCTAATATACTAATGATACCAACGAAGTGTTTAAAACAATATTAATAGCCATAGAAATTTAGATCTATTTTTACATTTTAACTAAAATATTTGACATATCTTTCTTGATGTTAAAACTATTACTGCACATATAATTCCTTCATAATAAAATTCAAACATCTGGAGAAGTGGAGAGGTTAATGCGGACTACAGGTGGCTATAATCTTCTTGGCATTTGAGATTTCTTTGGAATAACAAGTCATTATAAGACTTAAATTAATATCCTCTTAATTTTAGCACTGCAACATTATTCTAAATCTCAGTTCAAGCTCTACCACTAATCTTGAGCAATGTTATACCATCTTAGTACTCAAGAGTGTAATCTATGATCTAAAACCTTATTTTAAAAAATACTAAAGAACATAATAAAAGATACAATAAGGATACAAGTATTAACTTAACTTGAGGATAAAAAATATGTATAGATTAAATTTGATAATTAAAATTTAAATTCATGATGTCATAAGATATGTGCTGAAATAAGAGCCACCGTTATTTAAGTTAAGGTTATAACTAAATTCATGCTCAGAGGTGCCGTGTAAAATAAAAAAAATAGATATAGATGAAAAAATATTGATTAGGAATTGATAAGTTTATCATAACTAGTTAGAGAGTACAAATTATCTATTATGTCTTGTGTTAGAAAATGACAGAAGAGACAAAACATGCAGATTAATACAAGTATTTTTAATTAGTCAGAGGTATTAAAAAATGGCATCTTATGTTTATATCTCCTAAGATTCTACCGGCCGTGCGAGAGTATGGTTTCATGAACTAGTGTAGTGTATCTGATGCCAATATCAGGTAGCAGCTTAAATGGTTATCGATGACCAAATTGCCTAGAAAACAACCTATATCACAGAGTACTCCCTCCATTCCAATTTATAAATCATTTTAACTTTCTACAAATATAGATTTTATTATGTACCTATACATAATCTATATCTAGATACATAATAAAAATCTATGAACTCAGAAAACCCAAAACGACCTATAATTTGGAACGGGTGGATTTATCTTAGTAAAATGGTGTATGTTTGGGATCGGAAGGGATACTAATGTAGACCCAAACACACTAAATGCGTATCAGCGTATGAACTGTGGGGGAAAGTATTTGGAACCTACAGAAATAATATGCTTAAGTGACATCTCAGAAACTGCAAACAAGATAACAAGCGATGCAGAGGCAAAGGTTGCGAGTTACCTTGTTCAATAAGTCGATCGCCTCTTGCTTGGAAATTATACCTCTTGCAGCGCGAACAGGAAGCAGTCTGGCCAGTGCTTCCCCTGCATTTCCCCTCAGTTTGGGTGCTCTCTCTGTGTCCGCTGGTTCCACTTGAGATGTAGCATTATTGTTGGGCTCTTGCTTTGTAATATTGTTAGTCTCTTTCTCGAGGAAGATACGTAGCAGGGCCTTGAAAAGCTTGTTAAAATCCAGTTCTTTGAAAGAACCATCGAATGCTAACTCTGTCAGGATCTCCAGGGCTTGTTCATGCAGTTTCTGGGCACCTTCACTGTCATTCTCCAAGATACCCATCAGATTGCTGACAGCTTCTGTGTTACTCGCCAGCTTCTGATGCAGCCTTGTTACGTCATCTCCAGCACCGGTAAGTAGCCTGCTCAGCACTGTGAGTGACTTGCTTAGCATTTCAACCGTTGTGTTGTCGCTCAGCTTGGTGAGGAAGTCGCCATGGCTTGCGCTTCTCATCAGTGGTGACGTGATCCTAGAGAGGAGGCTTTGGTCCTTACTTATCTCTGTACAGTTCCCTTGGTCCTGTGTGAGCCTCTCAAGAATCAGGAGGCCCTGAGAAATCAGCTCTTTGGCTCCTCTAGATTTATAGGAGCGGCGGTACTTGGATTCAGAATATTTCTTCAGCTCCTTGTCTAGTTGCCGGACCCTGATGATGGGATTATCCTCAAAGTCTTTCTTAATCTGTTTTCTTTTCCTCTTGGCGGCTAACCCGGAAGATGATGAACTGACGACGACTGCTTGTCGTTCCTCGTCAGTTTGGTCTGTGATGGTGGGCGCTACCATGTCCATGTGGGTACCATCGTCTTGATGCTCGGATGTTTCCAGTGACCCATGCTGATGATCATTTTCATCGGTAGGCAGTGTCGCCTGTTCATCAGGATTTCCCGACGGACAGGCATGCGACTTTGGTTCACAGTCACAGCTGCTAGTGCTTTCAAGTAGGGAACAAATGCACTGCAATGTACCCGGGAAGCTTGTTATATGGAGGTCACTGGCAAGGTGTGCAACAATGGTTGTGGCGCGCTCTCTGTTCTCCATGTCACCATCAGCTGCGCCTCTCCGACGACCAATCATGCCCATCAGATTCTGAATAGAGAGCCTGGAAGATAGCAGCTCCTGCCTTACAGATTTATCCTTGCCAGAGATCAGCTTGTCTAGTATCCTTGCTCCCCATCGGTGGTCATCCTCCCCAGATGCAGACTGGAGCAACTCAACGCCGTAGCTGATGAAGTTCCAATTGCCGGGCAGCTCCCCGTCCTTCCTAAACTTCCTTCTTGTTTCTGAACGGTACATATCAACTAGCGTTAAACTCCATTCTTCACCTCCATATTGTTTGCTCGTCACAGCCGTGACTTCCAAAACTGACGCGTCTAACATCACTTGAAGGGCAACCCAGTACACGACGAATAGACTCTGCAACAGAGCTAGAGCATAGAAGATGTCCAGTGCGGCATTCAGTTTTGCTCTGTTGGCAACATCTCCTCCGGCGTCGCCATAATCTCGTCGTACAAGACGCCGCACTGAGATCCCCAGGCTCACAAACGGCGCAACATTGAAGGACAGTAGCAAAAGGCAGCTCAACAAAATATACTTGGGTAATAACGCCGTACCCAGCATGAATCTTTGACACATGGCCGTGGCCTCATCGATCCATTTCTGACGCCTGACAAAACTCATGATTTTGACCTCTTCCGTATAAATCCTCTCTTAAACTCCTTGTCATAATTGTCAACCACCCTGTGGAATAGTATCAAATTTGCACTTTGGTCAGCGCGGCATAAGGCTGACTACGATAGATGACAAGTATAATTGATGATATATACACACACACACACATACACATACTTTAGCTCCCTGCACGCTAAATAGTATTCAACGCACTGACGGAGCGCTGCTGTATGCCGGTGAACTAATTACTATTTCTTAACTCCTGATATTTACTAGTACCTAGACACGACCTTATGTTGTAGTATGCCATGCTGCAACTATGTTGTAGTAGATATTTATGGCGGGTGAACAGAATTTTTTCTATTTAGTTTACGCCATTCACGTTCCTATCCTTCCAAATTTTGCAACAAATAAATAACTCTGACACCCTATCTATCCGTCATTTTTCTATCCTTGTATTTTCTCTCAACTCACATCTAGATCTCCACGGCGGTGGCCTAGGGTGTAGAACGGCACTATCGTGTGTGTATATACATACATAGATATATACATATATATATATATATATATATATATATATATATATATATATATATATAGGACTACTACCCTGTAGCTGGCTACAAAATAACTTATTCTGTAGCCACTTTACGATAATTACTATGTTAATTTACGAGATTATAGTAACTCATTGCTAAGTGGTTTACTATAACATTATGGTAAATATCCCCATATGTTATAGTAACCCAACTATCGTAAATATGTATTGACATTATCGTAAATTAGTATATAAAATTATCGTAAATGGAAGTGGCTATAGAATAACTTATTTTGTAGCTGGCTACTGAATATACTCTTCATATATATATATATATATATATATATATATACGGTAAGGCTATTCTACAGCTGGCCACAGAATAACTTATTCTATAGCTACCTTGGTTTACGATAATGTTTGTACTAATTTACGGTAATGACAATATACATTTACGATACATGGATTATTATAATTCAAGATGATACTTACTGTAACACCCAAAATTTTTCATTCTTTAAAATAAGTAATTTTGATTTAATTATGTTATTAAGTGTGCATTCAATTATAGGAAATTAATAATTTTTGGGGAATTAAAAATCAATTATAAGTTTGAAGCTTTTGATGCATACATGCTGCTGCACTATTTATTCATGTGATGATTGTTCTTGAATTAGAGTTCAAATGAAATCAAAAATTATTTGAAAATGTTTTTGGGAAAATTTGTTTGGAAAATAAAAAGTGAAAATGATCATCTCCCCCTTCCTTGGTTACAGCCCGCAGGCCATTTCCCTAGCAACCGCGGCCCGTTCGCCCTTCCCCTCCCCTTTCCGCGCTCGGCCTAGCAGCCGCGCCCAGCCCGGCACCGCAGCCAGCCGCTCGCCTCGGCGTCGCCAGCCCAGCAACCGCTCGGCCCAGCAGCCGCGCCAGGCAACCGCCCCCCTCGTGCCCTGCCACTAACGCCTGGCCCCACCTGTCGGCGCCGCCCCCAACCTCCCGCTCACCCCGCGCCGGTTCAGTCGCGAGGCCGCAACCGTCGCCCACGAACGGCGTCTTGGGAGCGCCCCCCTGGTGCCTCGGCCGCTTCAAATAGCAGCCAAACCCCGCGCACACCCGGCTGCCTCCCCCGCTCTCGTTTTTGCGCTTCCCGAGCACCGACGAAGGCCGCAACCGTCGCCCCGAGGTCTCCGAGCTCCGTCGACCGCCCCTCCGCGCGGACAGCCTCCTCCGAGCCGCCTCCGTCTCCATTTCCCCCTTGGTGAGCTTCGCCGTCCTCCCCTCTATCTCCCCGAGTAGTTTATTTCTCGTTTTGTTGGCTTCTTGAGCCTTGGCCGCAAGCTCCGCGAGCCATGGTCGCCGGCCATGGCGGCCACCGCGCTAGGCGCCGTTCCCAGCCACCGAAACGGCATGGCCGCGACCCCCCTTCTTCCCCCGCGCTCACCGGTGCCCTTGGATGTCCATTTGGTGAACCCTAGACCCTAACCGCGCGCGACCGTGACCTCCACGTCGCCGGCAATGGCGCCTGGACGCCGGTGACACTGTTCCGGCCGGCCGTCCCTCCCCAGGCCGATCCTAGCCGCCCATCGCGAGATCAACGGCCAGGATTAGAAGTTACCCCTTCGTGGGTAATTTTGCTAAAGAGTCCCTGGACTTTTCTAAGTCCTAACCCGCAGCCCAAAGCGTATTTCCCGAACGCGCAATCCCGTTTGGAAAGCGTAAACTCCACGGCTTAAGTCAAAAATACGTTTTCAGTAATTACAGAAATGCCATTTGAACTGTTTTGCTTATAAAATTGTCGTTTTAGCTCCGAATTGATCCATTCAAATTGCGTTAGCTTCGTAATTTCATAAGCTACATGTTGGAGCTACTGTTAGTCAAGTTTGGAACTTTTTAATTTCATGATTAGATTTAATTAAATATATGGCTATAGGAAAACCCGTTTAAATCATAACTTGCGCATTTTAGCTCCGTTTTTCGTGAACTTCGCGTTGACGTGATCGTAGCGAGACGTAGATTAGTTTTACAAACATTTTATCTTGATTTCAATACTGTTGGTGTACTGTTCTAATGATAGGAATGTTTGCTTTGCATGAATGCTTTTGGAATATTGTATGTTGCTGTGTTGATCGCGTTCAGACGGTGAGGAAAACGTGGGAGACCAAGAACTCTTCGACGACCAGCAGGACCAGCACGAGTTTGTGAACCAAGGCAAGTATAACACGGGCCTTCCTTGATGTCCTATCTCACTTTAATCAATTACTCATTTGCATGTGTCTAATTTTGATACCCGTAAGGACATCCTAGTGATTGTTTATTCTGTTCCTTGTCTCCTATGGGTTAAATGCATATGGGTAGATTGCTAGTGCTCTAACTGAACTTGATATACCTGTTGATGAATGATACTATGGAACAAAGTGAGTAACATGATTTATAACAACTGTTCCATAGGGCGAAAGTGCAAATGACCTTTGTTCATGTTGCTCCCGGCCCTCCATAAGGACTTATCTGTCGACAAAAGCTGGGACTGACAGTGCAACCGGGAGAGTCATATGGCTCTGACTTTAGCTCAGTAATAGGACCTTTTCTAGCTAGTTAGAGGTTACCTTTTTGGCGCAAATGGGGCTTGCCATGTTGGGTATAGGGCTGCCGCTGTTTCTATGTGTATAGCCACGATGGATATGTGCCATAGGAAAGGGGGGTTCCTACATCTGCCTGCCAAGGAAATCTAGCGGCCCTAACTTGTTAGGGAAACCTATGAAATGGCTTCATAGTGTACCCTGCCCGCTCACCTTGGAAGTGACATGGGAGTAATTAACCCGGGCATATGGGGATCACGACTCGCGGTGAATGTGCACCACCTCTGCAGAGGGTAACAAACTGTTATAACAGCCGTGCTCATGGTTACGAGCGGCCCGGAAAACTCACAGAATAACTGGTTACTTGTTGATGATAATTTAAAGTTGTTCAATGATGATATATGGTACACTTGACCCCGATATATGTTCTTATGGGAATTAAATGGGAGCTTAAGCATAACTTGATAATACTTGAGAATAAAAGCTTGACCTATTAAAAATGTTAACTGCAGTAAACCAGAGTCTATCCTTTTTGAGCTTCATAACCCCATGTTATCTTGCTAAGTACGGAATGTACTTACACTTGTTTATTTTCTTTACTTGGATAAAAATCCCGGATGGGTAACAGATGACAACGGGTATGAGGATTTCCCGGTGGATTATTAGGCTTGTGGTCAACCAATTGACCTTCCCTGTGATGACGGCCATGAGAGTTTTATTATCTTTTTAGTATTCCGCTGTGATGTATAAGACTAAGTTTTATTATAACTCTGATGTATGAGACACCGTGATGATACTTTATGTAATTTGTCAGCTTATGTGTGTGATTGATTCCTGGGCACACACGAGTTTTGTGCATTCAATTTTATCCTTAAAATTGGATGTGACAATTTGGTATCAAAGCCGTGTTGACTGTAGGACGCAAGCCTATTTAGAAAATGGTCGTTTTAGCATCTTTGCTCCTCTGGTTTCTTGCTTACTGACTTATTCTTGTTATTTTATTAAAACATTTATGCTTTTCATACCTTAATCTATTATTTAAAATTGTTGATTCTAATTTCATCTCACTTTAAATCTATAGATGTCTCACAATCCGAAGACTGCTCGACTCAGCACCGTCGGCTATCGTGCCATGTTCACCCCGCGTGCCCCACAGGCGGAGAGGGAGATTGTGATCATCTCCGACGACGAGGAGATGGCTACACCTACTCCTACACCAGTTGCCGTGCCAGTCTATCCTGTGGTAGCTACACCTGAGGAGTCGACGGCTACTTCTCCTACACCTGCACCCTCCCCAGCTGCCCCCGTGGAGGACGAGGAGATTGGCTGGAAGTGCAAGTACTACTTCAAGCCAGCTCCAGAGACAGCCTACTACCACACTCTCCTCACCCACGTCTTTGGGCGACTACTTCCCGACTTGCACGCCCATCAGCTACCACCACCTGCGAAAGTACAAGCACCCACTAGAGGCTACCTTCTGGAAGGTAGAGCTGGTGGTCACCGCATGGAACGATATCATTAATGGACCTGAGGTGGAGACTGTCCACTGTGCCCCTGCCAGGAGAGCCCATGCTTTGGATGGCATGGAGGATGCGGCACAGAATGCCTACATCCACTACCATGGTCGTCGCTTCGAGGCCATGAGGGAGGACCGCTTCAGGTTCCTTCCTCGAAATGATCATGAGGGTGTTTGGCAGGTTTTGGCTCCACCAGAGAATGACCCAACTCTGGAGGCAACGGTGCAGCATGTCCACGCTATGCAGGGAGTGGATGAGGAAGTCAAAGGAGAACTGTGTGCATCTCAGAGGGCTCAGAGACGCCTCCAGAAGCAAGTGGATGAACTTCGAGCACAACTTGGACAACCTTCCATCTACAAGAAGAAGCGCCGTTCCTTCACCATGATTGACACCGCTCCATAGGTGTTAGGTGCCCTGATCTAGATTATCACATCGTTAGTTCGTGTCCTTATTTAGTCTTGTTGGTCTTGTGAACTTGGTTGATTAGATGTTTGATTTGTGAACTTGGTTGATTTGGTATTTTGCTTGATTGCTGGAAGTTTGTGGGCATGTCCACAACTTCCTTAGATGGGAACTTTAAATTTAGAATGAAATCTTAATGCAGATGTTTCGTTTTATCTTATCTCTGCTGTGCTGATTTCTGGAGCAGCCTGTGTTCTTTATCTGGTATGTCGAAATCTGGGATGATAAAAATTCTGAATTTTTTGTGGAGATAACTAGACCTCTGTATCTTTCAAGTGTCTTTGGAATCACGTCAATAGCTGTTCAGATTTGGGAGATCTAGCTGTCACAAGTTGATGTTCCTGCGCTGTCTGGAACCCACAACAGTTTCGGTTTAGCCCTACTTTTGACTAAGTGTGAGTCAGAATCTGTAAAAGTGATCTAAATGAAAGTTGTAGCTGGTCTCCTAAGCTTTCTAACAAATCTTGGTGCACCTCTGTTGGATCTCAGAAACTCGAGTTATAACAGTTTTACTGAACTGCTGAATTTGAATCTAGTTCAGAAAATTTTCAGCATTGTTTCTTATCTTTTGTAAACTCTCTATAATTGAAAAATCTCTAAATTTTGCACATTTGTTGGAAAACAGATGGCCGCAAGAGGAGGAAGAGGCAGAGGCCGTGGTCGTGGACGTGATGCTCTCATAAATCCACCACCACCGCCACCTGTGACCATGGAACAGATATTGGGAATGCAAGCGCAGCTGATGCAAGCTATGATGCAGCGCTTGGACAATGAACCTGCAAGAGGGCCACCGCCTGTCCAGGTTAGAGATAAGCATGGAGAGTTTATGAAAGGTCGTCCACCGGTGTTCACCCATGCCTCAGACCCTATGGAGGCAGATGATTGGTTGCGTGCTGTGGAGAAACAACTGAACATAGCACAATGCAACGACCTTGAGAAGGTGTTGTACGCTTCCGGGCAACTCCAAGGAGCTGCTCAGGATTGGTGGGAATCATTCCAGTTTGGACGTCCCAACAATGCTCCTGCTATCACTTGGCAGGAATTTAAGGACAGTTTTCGGTCATACCATATTCCTGATGGACTAGTGGAACTGAAGCAGGAAGAATTCAGATCTCTCAAGCAAGGATCAATGACTGTGGCGGAGTATCGGGACAAGTTCGCACAACTATCACGCTACGCTCCTAATGATGTAGCGGATGACAAGGATAAGCAACGCCATTTCCTCAAGGGACTCTATGATGGACTGCAGCTCCAGCTGATGTCTAATACTTATCCTAACTTCCAGTCTTTGGTGAATCGCGCAATCGTGATTGATGATAAGCGCAAGGAGATGGAAGCTAAGAAGAGAAGGCTCCAAGGGCAAGCTTCTGGAAGCAACACTCGCCCACGTGCTTATCCCCAGCAAGGTTTCCAGCAGAGGAATCAAGGACCAACTCACCAGGGAAACCGTGGTCAGTATCCTCAGCGGAACCAGTTCCAGCAACGCCCTCAGTACCAGCAACAGTTTGGAAATCAGCGTCCCCCGCAACAGACTAGCAATCCTGCAACACGCCAGGGAGTGCCCAACAATGCTCCTGTGAAGAGTGGTGCACCCAACAATCCCAATGCCTGCTACCGATGCGGAGAAATAGGTCACTATGCTCATCAGTGTCCTAAGAAGCAGAACCAACAAGCACCTCAGAACCAGACCAACAATCAGAAGTTCAACGCCCGACCACCTCACACAGCGAAGGTGAACTATGTGTCATCTGATGCAGCTCAGGAGACGCCTGAGGTCATGTTGGGTACGTTCAGCGTCAACTCTATTTCTGCTACCGTACTTTTTGATTCTGGTGCTTCGCATTCTTTTATCTCCCAAGCTTTTGTTAGAATGCATAGCATACCGTTGTGTGCCATGAAAAACCCCATACTAGTGAATTCCCCGGGAGGTAGTATGCCCGCTTCTTATTGGAGCCCCTCAACTAGCATTTCCTTAAGGGGGGTAGACTTCAAAGTGAAGCCTATTGTGTTGAGAACAGCGGGAATCGATCTTATTCTAGGAATGGATTGGATGAAACAACACCGGGCAGTGATTCAGTGTCAGGAGAAATCTATGGTTGTGACATCACTCAATGGGGATAGAATCTGTGTAGAAGTAGTAGTGCGAGCTCAGCCTACAGCCACACTGAACCAGCTAGATGGTGAAGTCAATGAACAAGATCGTGTCGTGGAGGGGTTCCTGGATGTCTTACCCGATGACTTGCCAGGTATGCCACCTGACCGAGACATTGAATTCATTATTGAATTATTACCTGGAACTGCACCAATAGCTAAACGTCCATATAGAATGGGAGTTAATGAATTAGAAGAGCTTAAGAAACAACTAAAAGAGTTGCAAGAAAAAGGTTTCATACGCCCCAGTTCTTCCCCATGGGGGGCACCTGTGATCTTTGTGGATAAGAAGGATGGTAGTCAATGGATGTGTGTGGATTACCGCTCACTTAATGAGGTTACCATCAAGAATAAATACCCTTTGCCTAGGATTGATGATTTGTTTGATCAGTTGAGAGGAGCTCATGTGTTCTCCAAGATTGATCTCCGATCTGGTTATCATCAGCTTAAGATTCGGAACTCGGACATACCCAAGACAGCATTCACTACACGGTATGGACTATATGAGTACACCGTTATGTCTTTTGGATTGACCAATGCACATGCATACTTCATGTATCGATGAATAAGGTGTTCATGGAGTTTCGGATAAATTTGTGGTAGTATTCATAGATGACATACTAATATTCTCCAAGACCAAGAAGAACATGCGGAACACATAAGGATGGTCTTGCAAAGCTTAGACAACATAAGTTGTACGCTTGCTAAGCGGAGCAAGTGTGAGTTTTGGTTAAAGGAAGTCTCTTTTCTGGGTCATGTTGTCTCCAATGGTGGAATAGCAAAGTGGATCCAGGCAAAGTACAAGATGTACTTGAATTGGAAACCACCAACAACTGTAAGTGAGATTCGTAGCTTTTTGGGATTAGCTGGATATTACCGAAGGTTTATTGAAGGTTTTTCCAAGCTAGCCAAGCCTATGACAGCTCTGTTGGAAAAGAATGCTAAGTATGTATGGTCGGATAAATGCCAGGCAAACTTTGAAGAGCTAAAGAAGAGATTGACTACAGCTCCAGTATTAATCTTGCCCGATTTAAGCAAGAACTTCTCTATATATTGTGATGCATCCCGTTTGGGCCTTGGATGTGTGCTTATGCAAGAAGGAAGAGTGGTTGCATATGCATCTAGACAACTAAGGAAGCATGAGTTGAATTATCCTACTCATGACTTGGAATTGGCAGCTGTGGTTCATGCTTTAAAGATCTGGAGACATTATCTGATTGGACATAAGAGTGATATCTATACTGATCATAAGAGTTTCAAGTATATCTTCACCCAATCAGATCTGAATCTAAGACAACGTCGTTGGTTGGAATTGATCAAAGACTATGATTTGGAAGTGCATTATCACCGGAAAGGCAAACGTCGTAGCTGATGCACTTAGTAGAAAGAGCTATGCCAATGGAATTCAGATAACATCTATGCCAAAGAAAGTTGTGTGCTGAAATGGAGTATCTCAACTTGAGCCTGGTCACTAATGCAATGGAATTGGTGATAGAGCCTACATTGGAGCAGGAGATACGCAAAGGACAATTGGAGGATGAAAAACTTAAGGAGATAGCAGAGAATGTAGTGCTTGGAAAGGCACCCGGATTCAGAATGGATGAGAATGGAACTCTTTGGTTCGGGAAAAGGATATGTGTACCGGAAGTGAAAGTTATCCGAGATGCAATTCTGCAAGAGGCCCATGAGTCTGCTTATTCTATACATCCCGGAAGTACCAAGATGTACTTGGATCTCAAAGAAAAGTACTGGTGGTATGGTTTGAAGAGAGATGTGGCAGAATATGTGGCGTTGTGTGACACTTGTCAAAGAGTGAAAGCTGAGCATCAAAGACCTGCAGGGTTACTACAACCAATGAAGATTCCTGAATGGAAATGGGAAGAAGTTGGTATGGATTTTATTGTAGGACTGCCCCGCACTCAAAGAGGTTATGATTCGATATGGGTAATAGTGGATCGACTCACCAAGGTTGCTCACTTTTTACCAGTCAAGACTACCTATAATGGTGCAAGATTAGCAGAGTTGTACATGGAAAGAATAGTGTGCTTACATGGTGTTCCCAAGAAAATTATGTCGGATAGAGGCACTCAGTTTACATCGCAATTCTGGCATAAAGTACATAGATCTTTGGGAACAAAGCTGAATTTCAGTTCTGCTTACCACCCGCAAACTAATGGACAGACTGAAAGGATCAACCAGATTTTGGAAGATATGTTGAGAGCCTGTGCACTTCAGTATGGTTATAGTTGGGATAAGAGTCTGCCTTACGCAGAGTTCTCGTACAACAACAGTTATCAGAAGAGTCTCAAGATGGCACCTTTTGAGGCATTGTATGGACATAAGTGTAGAACGCCTTTGTTCTGGAATCAGACTGGAGAAACTCAAGTGTTTGGACCCGATGTCCTTAGAGACGCAGAAGAACAAGTGAGAATGATTAGAGACAATTTGAGAGTAGCTCAGTCTCGACAGAAGAGTTACGCTGATACCCGCAGAAGAGAGCTGACTTTCGAGATTGGTGATTATGTGTACTTGAAAGTGTCACCAATGAGAAATGTGAGAAGATTCAATATGAGGGGAAAGTTAGCACCAAGGTATATAGGACCTTTTAAGATCCTAGAGAGACGTGGAGAAGTAGCTTATCAGTTGGAACTGCCTGAGAGTTTGTCCGGTGTGCACGACGTGTTCCATGTTTCCCAGTTGAAAAAGTGTCTGAGGGTACCAGAAGAACAAATTCCTTTGGAAGAACTTGTTGTCAAGGAAGATCTTACTTATGAAGAGTATCCGATAAAGATTTTGGAAACTGCCGAAAGAGTTACGAGAAGCCAAATAGTAAAGATGTGCAAGGTGCAGTGGAATCGTTATACAGAGGATGAGGCTACTTGGGAAAGAGAAGAGGATCTGAGAAAGACTTATCCCAACTGTTTGAGTAAGCAATCTCCCGAATCTCGAGGACGAGATTCATCTTAAGAGGGGTAGAATTGTAACACCCAAAATTTTTCATTCTTTAAAATAAGTAATTTTGATTTAATTATGTTATTAAGTGTGCATTCAATTATAGGAAATTAATAATTTTTGGGGAATTAAAAATCAATTATAAGTTTGAAACTTTTGATGCATACATGCTGCTGCACTATTTATTCATGTGATGATTGTTCTTGAATTAGAGTTCAAATGAAATCAAAAAATATTTGAAAATGCTTTTGGGAAAATTTGTTTGGAAAATAAAAAGTGAAAATGATCATCTCCCCTTCCTTGGTTATAGCCCATGAGCCATTTCCCACAACAACCATGTGACCCGTTCGCCTTCCCCCCCTTTCGCTGCCCAATAGTCACCAGCTTCCGCAGATCAACCAGCCATACCACATGGCGCCTCGGCGTCGCCAACCCAAAAAATCATTGAGCCTAGCAGCAAGCGCCGCCACCGCCGCCCCGTGCTCGCCACGACACTGGCCCCACCTGCCGGCGCCGCCCCTAACCTCCCGCCACCCCACTGGGTTTAGTCGCGAGGTCAAATCAACCGCCCGCCTGAACGGCGTGTGGGCGCCCCCCCGTGCCTCGGCCGCTTCAAATAGCAGCTCGACCCAAGGCCCCCTCCGGCCTCCCCCGCTCTCATTTTTAAGCTTGCGAGCACCGAGGAAGGCCGCAACTGTCGCCCCGAGGTCTCCGAGCTCCGTCGACCGCCCCTCCGCGCGGACAGCCTCCTCCGAGCCGCCTCCGTCTCCATTTCCCCCTTGGTGAGCTTCGCCGTCCTCCCCTCTATCTCCCCGAGTAGTTTATTTCTCGTTTTGTTGGCTTCTTGAGCCTTGGCGCAAGCTCCTCGAGCCATGGTCGCCGGCCATGGCGGTCACCGCTCTAGCCGCCGTTCCCAGCCGCCGAAACGGCATGGCCGCGACCCCCCTTCTTCCCCAGCTCACCGTGCCCTTGGATGTCCATTTGGTGAACCTTAGACCCTAACCACGCCATGACAGGACCTCCACGTCGCCGCAATGGCGCTTTCCCACGCGGTGACACTGATCCGGCCGGCCGTCCCTCCCCAGGCCGATCCTAGCCGCCCATCGCGAGATCAACGGCCAGGATTAGAAGTTACCCCTTTGCGGGTAATTTTGCTAAAGAGTCCCTGGACTTTTCTAAGTCCTAACCCGCAGCCCAAAGCGTATTTCCTGAACGCTCAATCCCGTTTGGAAAGCGTAAACTCCACGGCTTAAGTCAAAAATACGTTTTCAGTAATTACAGAAATGCCATTTGAACTGTTTTGCTTATAAAATTGTCGTTTTAGCTCCAAATTGATCCATTCAAATCGCGTTAGCTTCGTAATTTCATAAGCTACATGTTGGAGCTACTGTTAGTCAAGTTTGGAACTTTTTAATTTCGTGATTAGATTTAATTAAATATATGGCTATAGGAAAACCCGTTTAAATCATAACTTTCGCATTTTAGCTCCGTTTTTCGTGAACTTCGCGTTGACGTGATCGTAGCGAGACGTAGATTAGTTTTACAAACATTTTATCTTGATTTCAATACTATTGGTGTACTGTTCTAATGATAGGAATGTTTGCTTTGCATGAATGCTTTTGGAATGTTGTATGTTGCTGTGTTGATCGCGTTCAGACGATGAGGAAAACGTGGGAGACCAAGAACTCTTCGACGACCAGCAGGACCAGCACGAGTTTGTGAACCAAGGCAAGTATAACACGGGCCTTCCTTGATGTCCTATCTCACTTTAATCAATTACTCATTTGCATGTGTCTAATTTTGATACACGTAAGGACATCCTAGTGATTGTTTATCCTGTTCCTTGTCTCCTATGGGTTAAATGCATATGGGTAGATTGCTAGTGCTCTAACTAAACTTGATATACCTGTTGATGAATGATACTATGGAACAAAGTGAGTAACATGATTTATAACAACTGTTCCACAGGGCAAAAGTGCAAATGACCTTTGTTCATGTTGCTCCCGGCCCTCCATAAGGACTTATCTGTCGGCAAAAGCTGGGACTGACAGTGCAACCGGGAGAGTCATATGGCTCTGACTTTAGCTCAGTAATAGGACCTTTTCTAGCTAGTTAGAGGTTACCTTTTTTGCGCAAATGGGGCTTGCCACGTTGGGTATAGGGCTGCCTCTGTTCCTATGTGTATAACCGCGATGGATATGTGCCATTGGAAAGGGGGGTTCCTACATCTGCCTGCCAAGGAAACCTAGCGGCCCTAACTTGTTAGGGAAACCTATAAAATGGCTTCATAGTATACCCTGCCCGCTCACCTTGGAAGTGACATGGGAGTAATTAACCCGGCATATGGGGATCACGACTCATGGTGAATGTGCTCCACCTCTGCGGAGAGGGTAACAAATCTGTTATAACAACATAGTGCTCATGGTTACGAAAGCGGCCTGGAAAACTCACGCAGAATAACTGGTTACTTGTTGATGATAATTTAAAGTTGTTCAATGATGATATATGGTACACTTGACCCCGATATATGTTCTTATGGGAATTAAATGGGAGCTTAAGCATAACTTGATAATACTTGAGAATAAAAGCTTGACCTATTAAAAATGCTAACTGCAGTAAACCAGAGTTTATCCTTTTTGAGCTTCATAACCCCATGTTATCTTGCTAAGTACGGAATGTACTTACACTTGTTTATTTTCTTTACTTGGATAAAAATCCCGGATGGGTAACAGATGACAACGGGTATGAGGATTTTCTGGAGGATTATTAGGCGTGTGGTCAACCAGTTGACCTTCCCTGTGATGACGGCCATGAGAGTTTTATTATCTTTTTAGTATTCCGCTGTGATGTATAAGACTAAGTTTTATTATAACTCTGATGTATGAGACACCGTGATGATACTTTATGTAATTTGTCAGCTTGTGTGTGTGATTGATTCCTGGGCACACACGAGTTTTGTGCATTCAATTTTATCCTTAAAATTGGTTGTGACAGTTACCATAATGTTATACTAAATCACTTATAAGGGAGTTATCATAATCTCGTAAATTAGTATAGTAATTATCGTAACTTAAAGTGGCCATGTAATAAGTTATTCGTGGCCGGTATCACGTATAAAAA
Organism: Miscanthus lutarioriparius; assembly: GCA_904845875.1. Classification (NCBI taxonomy): domain Eukaryota; kingdom Viridiplantae; phylum Streptophyta; class Magnoliopsida; order Poales; family Poaceae; genus Miscanthus; species Miscanthus lutarioriparius. The sequence goes on along the minus strand of CAJGYO010000003.1, from coordinate 119,106,227 downwards.
TATCACGAGAGTATATTCAGGTGTCTTGACTACAAAATAAGTTATTCTGTAGCCACCTCTATTTACGATAATTTTATATATTAATTTATGATAATGTCAACATATATTTACGATAGTAGGGTTACTGTAACACATGGGGATATTTACCATAACATTATAGTAAACCACTTAGTAAGGAGTTACTATAATCTCATAAATTAACGTAGTAATTATCGTAACTCAAAGTGGCTACAGAATAAGTTATTTTGTAGCCAGCTATAGGGTAGTATATATATATATATATATATATATATATATATATATATATATATATATATATATATATATATATATACACACACACACACATACATACTTGTGTCACTAACAAAAGAACTATTTCTCTGTATTCATTAGCTAGCTACAGAATAAGTTATTCTATAGCCACCTATGTTTAAACTAATTTACGATAAAGAGAATACATATTTACGATAGTTCTGTTACTATAACACATGGGTTATTTACCTTAACATTATAGTAAATCACATAGCAAGGAGTTACTATAATCTCATAAATTAGTATAGTAATTATCGTAACTCAAAGTGGCCACAGAATAAGTTATTTTATAGCCAGTGTCGATGTTTTACCACCGATAGCCTACCACGGGGGTACCGTGGTAGTATCGTTCGGGTTTCGGCGTATGCTGAACTCGATGGTGAACGCAAGAGACAGTCGATTTATCCTGGTTCAGGCCCTCGATCGTAGATCGAGTAACGACCCTACGTCCAGTCGGCGTTTGCCTTTGCGTTGGATTGATTATGAAGTGTTATGTCGTACCAATTGTCCTCTTTCAGGAGCCCTGCCCTCCTTTATATAGTCAGGAGGCCAGGGTCCTAATCGGTTTACAATGAGATTTCCTAGTAGGATTATTTAATAGTTCTATTACTGAGATTACATGGGAAGAATCCTAGTTGGACTAGATCTTCTCTCTTTCTTGCGGGGTATCCTATGGGTCCCGCATCGACAAGCCCCCGAGCACTTCATGGTTGAGCTCTGAAAGTCTCACTTTGCTCCTTCAAGTCTTGTTAGGTAGGAACAGAATGTTATCCGAGTGCTTTCTAGAGTGAGACCTTGTAGCGCTTCTTGGGATCTTCGAGTGGTGAGTGTTTTGTGAAGAAAAAGTACATCCATCTGGTTGTAGCCCCCGAGCCTCTTGCTATTTGGAACAAGGAGCTGGAGGATCTTGTCTTGAAGTTGCTCTGATTGTTCGTTGAAGTTTTGTCAAAAAGAACTCGAATATGGATCGTTCCGGGTTCTTTTTGTCGCAATGTCTTGAAGTTGTCTGCGTTGAGTAAGTCTTTTTTATGACGTGCGCTTTTTGAAGAAAAAAGTGCACTCACCGAAATGTAGCCCCGAGCCTCTTGCTATTTGGAACAAAAAAGTTTGGAGGGTTCTGAAGTAGTCCCCGAGACTTGAATTATGTCATCATCCGAGTAATTTTTTGTGGTATCTTTCCGAAGCGGTCCTTTAGTCCTGGATTAAACCACCATCCGAGTAGTTTATGTGGTATCTTTCCGAGGCGGTCCTTTAGTCTTGGATTAAACCATCATCCGAGTAGTTTCGCGGTTTGCAGCCTCCGAGCCTACGTCCGAGTTCTTTTTGGTGGGTGCAATTTTTCATAAAAATTGCACTCACTGAGTGTAGCCCCCGAGCCTCTTGCTTTTGCTTGCAAAAGTTGGAGGGTCCAGATTCCTGTCTTCAAAAAATTCTGGGGCTATGTATCCCGCAGCCTCGTGCCTTCTCCGAGTTCTTTTCTTTTGAAAAAGAAGTCGGTTGAAAAAGTCCTGATGTGTCGTCGTCGTTGTAGTCTTGAGTTTCTTGTAGTTTTTGTCTTTTGTCTTTGATTACGAGCCCCGGAGTAATTGAAATGAAGGCCGAACTCCCTAGCTTAGTGTTGATTAAGCTATCTTCACTTGGGCCGAGCCCCGGCGTATATCCGTGTTGTTTTGTTCGGGAAGAACTTCGGATGCGAGGTCTTAAGCGTATTCTCGATAGTTTCTTTTTGTCGAGATGTAGTTGTATGGTGGTGGTTGAGTGTAAATGCCTTTTGTTCACGGGTTGTCTTGTCTTTGGTATATTCTTCCGAATATGCCCGCCTTCGCGCACTGTTTTCCTCTCGCCTGAGTCGTCCATTATTGAGTCCTGTCCTTTCACTGTGTTCTTTGTCAGGCTTATTTCGTCGGTGCTCCTGGTCCATGTGCTCCGCTCCTTTGGTCTATAAATACTGTCCCAGAGTGCTTGTTTTCATCTATTGGATATCCCGTTGAAACCTTCGTGGATATGAGCATGGTAGTTTGTGAAGTGGAGCAGCCCCCGGGCATATTTTGTAGTTCCTGTGTGTTTTGTCGTAGCTGGAGGAAGTCTTGTGATAGGGATTAGAGGTAGGCTAATCCCATGACAAAGATTGTGCCGTGATGTATGTGGTGATAGTTGGAGGAAGTCTTGTGATGCGGGCTTCGTTTCTTCATCGGGCAGTTCCGGGTTGATCCTCGTCGCCTGTCTTGAGACTGTCCGGTGCAGATCAACACCATATGCAGTATCACATCGGTCTTGGGTAGACAGATGCCCACCGGCCTTCTCTGCTCCAAGTTGCCCTGCCGTCTTGCCGATTTCCGCCTTTGAGTGCACTCAAGTCCTTCCTTTGAAGAAAAGCGAAGTAGGCGATGGCGGTCATCCTCCGAGTAGCAATTTGGGACACGTAGTCGTTCCAGAGCCTAGCCGTGTCCGCGTTCCTCTTTGCTACCTTGCTTTTCGTAGTGCCGAGTTCGTTGGGTCTTGTAAGATTTGTAATCTTCTATTTTTGAAGTCGCTCGTAATGTAACGAATCTTGTCTTTAAGATTTGTAATCTTCTGCTTGTAATGTAACTAATCTTGTCTTCGAGTTGTCTCTTACTTTTACATTATGATCCCCGTTATCCATGAGATTACCGGTTGTTTCTCAAATAACCGGGTTCTCTTGTTCCTTTATGAGGTAGCCTTTTCTTTCTTCCTTCTTTCTTCTTGTTTTGGCGAGTTGTTCTTGTAGCGATCTGATAAACCTGTCGTGGTGCTGGACGGATAAGTCTGAAATCTGCCCGTTGGTTTGTACTGTTGTATGGATTTGTGCCTCCATTGTTTTAAATCTGCGTCGGTAAATGGACCGTCGCATTCCCACATTAATGTTTTATCGGGCCTTGTGGGCCGTTTGTATTCTTGAAAAATCTATTTAAAGACCCTTTGCTGCCCAACTCTTGCCTTTAAACCCTAGCTTTCAGAAATCCGCCGCCGCCGCCGCTGCCGTAACCCGAGCATCATCATCCTTCATCCTATTTAGCGCCTCTCTTGCTTCCACCAGTTCATGGGAAAGAAGAAAACATGAGCAAGTCTCAAAGTGAGCTTCAGAGACGAGGAATCATCCCTTTCATTGATCCAAAATCAGGAGTTTGTGGCTATGAGGGCTGCTCAAGGTTTGGCGGCCCCAACAACAAGCGAAGACCAGTCACATGAGCTCGTTAGCGATAATGGCTTGATCCAAAGCAAAGTCATCGCTGAATGGAGGGTTCCGGGCGAACATCGGGTTCCAGCTCCGGGTCCTGGTGAGATTGTCCTTTTTGTTTCCTTTGTCCGCGCCGGACTTTGCCTTCCTGCTTCCGCTTTCCTTCATCAGTTCCTTGGTTATTTTGGGATTAGTCTGAACCACCTAACCCCCAATGCCATTCTCCATCTTTACATTTTCGTTCATCTTTGCGAAGCTTTCCTTGGAATCCTCCTTCTCTGTCTCTTTTTCGCTTTTTCTTTCGTCTGAAACCTCAACCCCGCCGTGAAGAGACCAGCGTTCTTGGCGGTTGTGGGATTCAGTTTCGTCAGGGTCTCAAAATTAAGTTTTTTGACTATGACCTGGTCGATTCTGTAAAAGATTGGCGTGCCGAGTGGTTTTATGCTGCCAATTTAATCCTTCCTTGCCATTCATCCCGGTCCGGCCTGTGGTGAATGACCGATGGGACAAGAAACTTGAATCGCTTCTTTGAGATTCAAGTGATCCAAATTACTCCTTGATAGGATTAACATGTCTTGAAGCGGCGAGGTTTGACCGGCTTTAGTATCGTCTCGAGTTTTTCTTCGTCGTCGGGTTCAGCCTTTGAAGGAGCGGGAACATCTCGGCTTTGAGTATTCGGGGCGAGGATCCTTCACGCATGGTCCCAGCTCTTGAGCTGACCGGTGAGGAGGTACTCGGCGTCTTGAAAGATCTTTGAAAGGGTGGCGTTATTCCCCCAGCTGTCACCGAGTTCTCAGCCAACAACCCGCCCCCAGCTGTGAGTTGTCTATCTTTTTGTTTGAGTACTTTATGCACTCTAGCTGCGTTTGCTCTTGCTTAGCTTTCCTTTGACTCGGTGTTTTATCCGTTTTCGCAGGAGTTTGGGCGGAACTTTGTCGACCCGGTCTCTCCTGACGCTTTCCCTGTCGCGGCGGAGAGGCGGAGATAGACTTGCGAGAACTTCTGCAGCTTAGTAAGTCCCAAACCTCTGCCGCCCCCTTCCCAGGGTTTCTTCCGGATTTGTTGATGTGTATGAAGAATATGTTCCTCGTCTAGTCCCTCGCGGTCCTCGCGGTGTCCCGAGAGGGGGCGAACGGATGGGTCTTCATCCGCCCGCCTGCTTTTCAAGAAGCCTCGCAAACCAAGTACTCTCCTAGGTACTCCAGTTGTTGCTAGCATGCTCTTAGGTGAGCACATTTAATACTCTTTGTTCTTTTATTTTCTTGTTTCTCTCATGATTCGAGTACTTTTTACCCTCTTTTCAGCAGGTGCTCTGGTTTCCTTGGCTGAGGAGGAAGAAGATGATGAAGTACCCCTCATCATGCGGCGGTGAGTTGCTTTTCCTATTCCTGTTGCATTGAATTTCTCTTCTTGGTCTTGACCTTTAGTATTGATCTTTTTTGAAGTAATCGGAGGCCGGGAGTGAGTTCTTCCGAGGCTCCCGTGTCGACCTCTTCTAAAACTCTGGTGTCGAGTTCTTTGGAAGCTCCGGTACCGAGTTCTACCGCTCCTTCAGTACGGAGCTCTTCCACGTCTCCAGCTCCGGCTCCTTCCGCGGCTCCAGCTCCGGCTCCTTCCGCGGCTCCGTTGCCAGCCGTTCCGCTCTCGTCGCCGGGTGGCAGGGGCGTTTTTACCGTCATGGTTCCCCCTGCGAGGCCTTCTCTCGGCTTCGCAAAGAAGAAAGTGGTCGGGTGAGTAGATTCTAGCTTTATCTTTTTGGCTTTTATTTTCCTTCCTCTGGTTCTTATCGGCGCTCCTTTTTATCACTTTTCAGTGTTTCGTCTTCTCTTACTCCTTCCTCGACTTCTTCTCTGCCTCCCGCCGTGCCAACGAGTTCTGAGCCTCAGGACTCACAGCATTCTGTTGATGGAGTCGCTGTGGGGGCTTCAGAGCTACCTGGCGAAGTTGCGGCCTTGGCCGCTCCGGAGGTGACTGTGGCCGTCGCGCCGGGTCCTTCTGAGGGTTTGACTCCGGCTTCCCTGAAGGTTGCTTTGGTCGTTCCTTCTTCGCTCCATCCGGCTTCTCCGTCCCCTTCTCTTGCTTCCGGCGGTCCTTCTTTTTCCGATGACGTGGTGCAACAGTTCGATGCCACCCATCGATTGTCGGAGCTGACCGCAGCCTGGGGGAGCCTATCGACCCTAGCGACTTCTTTTGGTGAAAAACTCCAGGTAGGTTTTACTGCCGTTCCTTTTTTGCATGCTAGTTTTTCCTCTGTCCTTACGTCTTATTTTTCTTTGTCTCTTTTGGCTCAGTCTTTCTCCCGTGATCATTCTGGCTTCTTTTTCTCATCTGAAAATGAGAGAAAGTTGTCTTCTGAGGTGGATGTTCTAAAAGCCGATCTCGACCTTCTCCGGGCTGAGTTGGAGACAGAACGTCAAATGCACCAAAGGGAGGAGAAAACCCTTCGTGCCCGGGTAATGGAGACGGAGACCGCGGCGGAGTCTGCGAAGAATGAATGCAAAGGTGCCGTGGGCTCTGCCTGTTTTTTCTCGTATTTTGATTTCCTTTTCTTCGCTGACTTGTTCTTGGGTGTCCTGTCTAGTTCTCCGAGCTGAGAAGCTGAAGCTCTCGGAGAGCATCGATGAGATGAAGGCTCTAGTCCGTTCTAGTCATAATAAGGCTGAGGAGGTAATTACTCATGCTGAGGAAGAACTTGCCCTTGCTAAGCTGATTAGGCGCGGAGCTGATAGAGATCTTGTGCAGGCCCAAAGAACTATTGAAAGCTTGACCGAGAAGTCGGCGGCGCCACTTGAAAATTGGAATGTTACGTGGAAATCTTTTTGTTCGATGGCCGATGTTCTCCTGACTCCAATGGATGACGGGCAATCTTAAGCGCAGATTCATTCCCCGGATTCCGGTCGTTTCCAAGAATTTACGAAGAAGTGTGCCCAAATATGTACCAAAATGTGCTAGCCAGTCCGGGTCCTTGCTCTGAAGCGCCTCTGTCCAAGATAGCAGAGAGGAAGTGAAAGCCAAGAATACCTTGACGCCGTTGAGAGGATGGAGCACGAGGTCGACGGTTTAGCCAAGATGGGGTTGCGAAAAATCTAGATATTGACATTTTCCTTCCTCGATGATAATGCGACTTTGATCGACCGGCTTCTTGTAAAGCTTCTTGTAATATTACACTCCTCTTTAAATGAAGATTCTTTGTTTTCGTTGATGTATTGTTTGCACGGTGTGGTCGAAGTTACTTGTCCTGCTTTGAGTATTTTGTCCTGTTTTCGTCTCTTCTTCACAAAACGACTCTGTGTGTTATCTGGACGAGACCCTCGATTTGTCGAGTGCTTTGTCCGCTACTGTGACTTGTTAGATGTAAATCTTTGTGTTGACACCGCGCTATGAGAAAACGACTTCGGCATAGAATGCATAGAATGTTGCCTTTGAGTGGCGCTGTACTTTTTCTCGAGGAAAAAGTATTCCTATCTGGATGTAGTGTAGCCCCCGAGCCTCTTGCTTTTCTAACGAGGAGCTGGAGGGTCTTTAGAGAGTTCAGTTTTGGTTGACTAGTTTTGGCTTCATCGGCGGGCTCGAGCATGTTTTCAAATATTTTGCTCTTTGTTTGGTGTTAGCTTTTAGCTACCCTCATCAGCGGAGCTCAAGCGTATTTTCAGCTATTTTGCTCTCGGTTTGAAGCTTCAGCGTGCTTTCAACCATTTTGCTTTTTGTTTCGGTGTTAGCTTTTAGCTACCCTCATCGGTCGCTCAAGCGTGTTTTCAGCTATTTTGCTCTCGGCCGGAAGCTTCAGCGCACTTTCACCATTTTGCTTTTTGTTTGGTGTTAGCTTTTAGCTACCCTCATCGGTTGGCTCAAGCGTATTTTCAGCTATTTTGCTCTCGGCCGGAGCTCGGGGCATACTTTCACCATTTTGCTTTTTGTTTGGTGTTAGCTTTTAGCTACCCTCATCGGTGCTCAAGCGTATTTTCACTATTTTGCTCTCGGCCGGGAAGCTCAGCGTATTTTCACCATTTTGCTTTTTGTTTGGTGTTAGCTTTTAGCTACCCTCATCGGTTGGCTCAAGCGTATTTTCAGCTATTTTGCTCTCGGCCAAAGCTCGAGGCATACTTTCACCATTTTGCTTTTTGTTTGGTGTTAGCTTTTAGCTACCCTCATCGGTAGGCTCAAGCGTATTTTCAGCTATTTTGCTCTCGTACCGGAAGCTCAGCGTACTTTCACCCATTTTGCTTTTTGTTTTGGGTGTTAGCTTTTAGCTACCCTCATCGGTACAGCTCAAGCGTGTTTTCAACTATATTTTGCTCGGCCGAAGCTCAGCGCACTTTCACCATTTTGCTTTTTATTTCGGGTAAACAACTCGTTGGAAGTCATGATAAGACATCTTGTGGATGAATATCATCTTTATTGATCATGAATATGAACAAATACATATGTTGTCGAAGAATATCGTCTTTAAATCGATTGTGAATGTTGGTCCCTTGTGGCTTGCATATCTTGTTTTTACGCCGTAGAATCTTCTTAGGTGATTGATGTGCCATGTATTGCTTACTTCCTTTCCATCTTCGCTATTAACTTGTATGTGCCCTGGTCCGGTGACTTTTGTGACAATGAACGGACCTTCCCATGGACCGAGAAGCTTATGTCGTCCTTCGGTCTTTTGTATCCTTCTTAGTACTAAGTCTCCAACTTGTAATGATCGAGGATGGGTACTTTTGTTGTAGTGCCGCCTTAAACCTTGTAGGTATCTCGGCTGATTGGAGGTGGCATTTACTCGACTTCTTCTCGAGTACATCGAGTTCTAATCTTCTTGTTTGTTCTGCTTCTCCTTCATCGTATTGTTCTATCTTTGGTGATGTCCGGATCAAGTCGGCAGCGATGACGACTTCCGATCCGTAAACTAGGAAGAAGGGTGAATGGCTGTTGCTCTCGCTTTATTTGAGTTCGTAGCCCCATACTACTTTTGGCAATTCTTCAATCTATTTGGACCCATAATCAATTAGTTCTTCATATAACCTTGGTTTTAATCCGGCTAGTATGAGTCCATTGGCCCTTTCTACTTGTCCGTTGGCTTCGGATGTGCAACAGATGCATAGTCTATCTTCGAAACCACAGTCTTGTGCCCAGCTTACAATTACATGGTAATGTGAAGGGGAGCCTAGATCTGTGATGATTCGATTGGGCATGCCAAAGCGGTGCGTAATTTCTTGGATGAATTCGATTGCTTTGGTTGCGCTTATATTTCATGCAGTGGTTTGTATTCAATCCACTTGGTGAACTTGTCGATTGCCACAAAGATGTACTCGAAACCGCCCTTTGCTTTCTTGAGGTCCCACTTGATCCATTGAATGAAAAAAAGGCCAAGCGGGTGGGATGCAGATAAGATTGTGAGCTGGCACATGGGCTTGTCTTGCAAACATTTGGCAACCTTTGCATTTTCTGACAAGTTCTTCTGCGTCTTTTAGAGCGGTTGGCCAGTAGAATCCGGTGCGAAATGCTTTTCCAACCAGTGTCCTTGAAGCAGCATGATTTCCGCAGCAACCTGAGTGTATCTCGTCTAGGATCTCTTTGCCTTCTTCAAATGAAACACATTTCAGGAGTACTCCTGATGAAGCTGCTCTTCTATAGAGTCTATCTCCTACTAAAACGTAGTTTTTGCTTCTGCGAACAACTTGGGTGGCTTCCGCTTTATCTGCTGGTAATTTATTTTCTTTGATATAGTCGATGAAAACTTGGGTCCATGAGGTGTTGATTACCAAGATCTGAACGCCTTTAGCCTGAATTTCGTTGGATGTCTCACCGGGTTGTTTGATAGAGGGAACTGATAGCTCTTCTATAAATACGCCGGGTGGAACCTTTGCTCTGTCTGATCCGAGCTTGGCAAGGACATCTGCTGCAATGTTGGAATCGCGCAGTACGTGTAAAATTTCTAATCCTTGGAAATATTTTTCAAGTTTCCGTATTTCAGCACAGTAAGCACCCATGTTTTCTTTTGTGCAATCCCAATCTTTGTTTACTTGGTTGATGACTACTGCTGAATCGCCATATACAAGTAATCTCTTTATTCCGAGGGTAATTGCCACTCGTAGCCCGTGGATGAGGGCTTCATATTCTGCTTCGTTATTTGTAGCTTGCCATAATATCTGAAGGACGTACTTGAGTTGTTTTCCTTACGGGAAATGAGGAGAACGCTGCACCGCTCCGCCTAGTTTGAGCGACCCATCAAAGTACATCTTCCAAAGATCAAGGATTGTATCTCGATAAAGGCTGCTGAATTTCTGTCCACTCGCCACAAAATCGGCAAGGGCTTGAGATTTGATTGCTTTCCGTGGGGTAAAGTCGATGTTAAGAGCTCCAAGTTCAATCGCCCACTTTGATATACGTCTGTCGCATCTACATTGTGTAAAATGTCTCCGAGTGGGAAGTCTGTCACCACGGTAATTTTGTGGCTTTCGAAATAGTGGCGAAGCTTCGTGAGGTGATAAGTAGGGCGTGAGTAGTTTTTGTACATGCGGGTCTTGGATTTTGATTCGCATAATACTTGATGATGTAGTATACGGTCATTTGTACTTTGTACACACGTCCTTCTTCTTCTCTTTCCACGACTATTGTCGTCTTGACTCTGATAGTAGTCGCCGCAATGTATAGCATCATGTCTTCATCTTTCCTTGGGGGTGTGAGAATTGGTGAGGATGTGAGATATGCCTTAAGTTTCTTGAAAGCTTCACGTCGACCTCCTTTGTCCATTCAAACTTGTCATCTTCTTTAGTAGTTTAAAGAAGGGTAACCCCTTTTCTCCGAGTCTTGATATGAAACGATTGAGGGCCGCCATGCATCCTGTTAGTTTCTGAACATCTTTGATAGTCCTAGGTTGCCTCATTTTCTGTTATAGCTCGAATTTGCTTGGTGCCGGCTTCAATCCCACGCCGACGACTCAAGAATCCGAGTAGTTGCCTGAAGGTACTCGAATACACATTTATTTGGGTTCAATTTCCATCTCCATCTCTTCAAGTTTTCAAATGTTTGCTTTAAATCTTCAATCATGGTGTCTGGGTTCTTTGTTTTTTACCACTACGTCATCCACGTATGCCTCCACATTTTCACCGATTTGATCTCCAAGGCAAGTTTGTATAGCTCTTTGGTATGTGGCACCAGCGTTCTTTAGTCCAAACGACATGGTCTTGTAACGATAAGCACCGAACGGGTAATAAAAGAAGTCTTGCTCGGTCTTGTTCTTTTAATGCAATCTGGTGATACCTCGAATAGCAATCGAGAAAGGATAATAGTCACGAGACCCATTGTTGAGTCGACTATCCGGTCAATGCGTGGTAGCCCGAATGGATCTTTTGGGCAATGCTTGTTGAGATCCGTGTAGTCGGCCATTGCTCGCCACTCGTCTGTGTTCTTCTTTTGCACAAGGACCGGGTTTGCTAGCCGGTCCGGATGAAGGATTTCTCTGATGAATCCTGCCTGCCATCGGTTTTGTGATTTCTTTTTAATCACCGCCTTTTTGTCCGGTGAGAATCGTCGTGAGCCGCTTTTGCTTTACTGAGCTTGGAGTTTTCATTAACATCAATTACGTGCTCAGCCAACTCTCTTGGGACACACAGCATGTCGGCCGGCTTCGGCGAAGATATCTTTGTTGTCCCAAGAAAGTTGGTGAGTCGCAGTTCTATTTTGCCGAGAGGTGAGCAATCGATGGTTCTTTGTCTTGGAAGTATCGCCAAATGCCCAAATCGATTTGCTTGACGTCGACTTCTTTTGGTGGTGTGATGATGCTTTGAGCTTTTTAGCCGGTATTTCTAATTCTTCTTGGCTTATCTCTGCGCAAATTGTGGCTATTTGTTTTCTCCCATTGTCGGCTGCGCTTTTGCATAATTTGGATTACTGAACGTCGCGATCAAAAGCAGCACGCTTCAAATCGCTTCAAGAGAAAGGATACCGTTGGGTCCTGGCATCTTAAGCAATAAATACGGGTAATGTGGTATTGCCATGAATTTTGCCGATCTTTGGGCGTCCGAGGATCGCATGATATGATGAATCGAAGTCTGCGACCTCAAATTTGATAAACTCATTCGATAGTTCGCGGGAGTTCCAAAAGTGACGGGTAAAGTAACTTGTCCGAGTGGCATGGCTGCTTTGCTGGGGTACTATTCCGTAAAAGGGGTGCTTGTTGGTGTAATCATCCCAAATGAGTTGTAGTCCCATCTTCCTTAGTGTTTCTGAAAAGATGATGTTGAGTCCAGCTCCCACATCGATTAGTACTTTGGTGACAGTCATCCTAGCAATAGTTGGGTCTAAAACCAGTGGGTAATGGCCTGCGTTCCCTACGCTAGTCCATTGGTCTTCTCTCAAAAATTGGATTGGATATTGTGACCAATTGAGATATCTTGGTGTAGCCGGTTCTGCTGTCATGATGGTTCGTAGTGCTAGTTTTTCTTGACGTTTGCTTGTGCAATCTGGGGCTCTGAGAAGATTATCGCTACCGCTCCCACAGGTTTTGAAATCCTTTGTCCTCGTGGTTGTCTTCATCTTTCTTGAGATTGTTCTCTTTGGTGTTCTCCTTACTATCTTTTCTCGTGTATCGATCATTGAAAGTGTAGCAATTTTCGATGGTGTGTCTCCCGCTAGGGTGTAATGGGCAACGTATGTTTTCAATGTCTTCATATCTTCTGGGTTTAGAAAACTTCTTTGATTTGTCGGCCATTGCCACGGTATTGTCTGGTCTACGCTTTCTTTCTTGATGTCTGTTATTTCGATGATTTTGCCTATCCGGGTTGTCTTGGTTGCTTCTATCCGGGAACCTTTCTCGTGTTTTTTCTTCTGCAGTAATCATTTTTTCTACTGTTCGTCTGAATTCTTCATTGTTTCTCGGATTTTCTTTGCAGAAATCTTGAAATTGCCACCTTGCCATGATTCCATGAGAGAAAGCTTCAATTACTTCTCGTTCGGTGATGTCATGCACTTGAGCCCGCAGTTCACCGAATCGCCGATAGTAATTTCTGAGACTTTCGCCCCCCTTTTGCTTGAGTCCTTTCAGTTCGGCATGAGTGATCGGGTGTGTGATGATACCTGCGAAATTTTCGCAGAAAGCTCTTTGCAAGTCTTCCCAAGTTCTGATCGATCCTGGGTTCAATTTATCAAACCATTGGAGGGGCATCGTTTCCAGTGCCATGGGGAAGAACAAGGTTTTAATATCATCGTCTCCTCCGGCTAGTTCAATTGATTGTGAATATATTCTGAGCCATTGTCTTGGTTCGGTTTTGCCATCATACTTGGAGTGATTAGACGGTTTGAATTTGTGAGGTAATCGAACTGATGCCAACCTGTTTGCAAAACAGGGGAATCTGTCATGCGTTCCGGCTTCCTTGAATTCGGATTCGGCTCCCTCTTCTGGCCAAGTGTTGTTTTGATGGGAATAATTCTGCGAGGCTGTCTGGGTAGGCCCTCTACTCCTGGTCTTCCTTGGTTGTTCAAATTGATGGCCCCGACTATGTTCCCTCCTGCTTTCCCCGTTATGGCTTCCGCCTGGTCCAAGTCTTTCAAAAGCGGACTTCCTTTGATTTTGATCTTCTTGCCTATGGGTTGTTGATCTGGCAGGTATTCTTGATCGGGTTCTCTCTTCATGTGTTCTTGGGATCGTTGACCGGAGCAAGTCCTGGAGCTGTTCGTACTTCTCCCCGTGATGTGAAGTTGCCCTGAGTTCTTCTAATGCTTCTCGAATCTTATCGTAAGGCGTACTCACTGTGCGTCTCCCTTCGGCCTCTTGTTGTGATTTTCTTTTGTCGTATTCAGCCAATTCTGACTCGTATCTAGTCCAGGCTTCTCTACGCTGTCGAGCGCGGTGCTGGCGCCCTTGTTTCAACTTGTTTTTCCTTTCTCGAGCCTGTCTCTGACTTTCGGTTTCTCCATCGTAGCCCTGAGCAAAGGGTGATATGTTGGATTCTGATTCATCTGATGACCTGACATCGGGTGCTTCTGGGGGGTTTAATGGCGACCGAGGGCGTCGAACCATCAGCACTTCCCGTGCGTGAGCTGTTCCGTTATTGTCGTTAGTTGTCATACTGTCGGAGTTGCTGATGACTTCAGTGTGCGCCTCGACGTCGTAGATTGAGTCTCCCTCTTGGTAAGGTAGAATAGCTGTTGTCGTTGTGCCGACTAGTTGGGTTCCGCTATCCTCAGGAACAGATCCTGGCCAGTGGATGATACAGTCTTGCGATGTTATCGTTAGAACGAGACCCTCCTGAGCTCCTGTCAGTGGTATCCCAAGTGTTGATTTTAAAGACCTTTCAAACTGTCCCTGATAGGATTTTGTCGTGTTGTCCATCCCAAATGGAAAAGAACTCGGCCTTTTGAAAAAATTCTGAGGATAATCCGAGTTGTTTTGGGTTGTATTCTGGAATCTTGCCAAACAAGAACTCGACTTCTTGAAAGCACTCGAATAAGACTTCATCTCGGATACGGAGCTTGAATTCGAGTCGGATGGAGTCTTATTCGAATCGGGTATTATGAGCTGCGCGAATCTTCTGATGAGCTGATCCGTCGTAGTTGTCGAAATAGATGATTCTTCATGATGATCCGGATCTTTGAGGAGATGACTTTGAAGCTTGCCGTAGTTGTCTGCCTCGCAGATCCACGAGCCGAAGATGAAAATCGATCCCGTCGGGAAGATCATGTTATTGAGGTCCATCGAGCTCTCGGATGCAAAGTTGCCGAAGGCCCCTACCTGGCGTGCCAGCTGTCGATGTTTTACCACCGATAGCCTACCACGGGGGTACCGTGGTAGTATCGTTCGGGTTTCGGCGTATGCTGAACTCGATGGTGAACGCAAGAGACAGTCGATTTATCCTGGTTCAGGCCCTCGATCGTAGATCGAGTAACGACCCTACGTCCAGTCGGCGTTTGCCTTTGCGTTGGATTGATTATGAAGTGTTATGTCGTACCAATTGTCCTCTTTCAGGAGCCCTGCCCTCCTTTATATAGTCAGGAGGCCAGGGTCCTAATCGGTTTACAATGAGATTTCCTAGTAGGATTACTTAATAGTTCTATTACTGAGATTACATGGGAAGAATCCTAGTTGGACTAGATCTTCTCTCTTTCTTGCGGGGTATCCTGTGGGTCCCGCATCGACAGCCAGATGTAGAACAGTAATTCTATACACACACATTTACTGTTCATCAATCAATACAATCATAAGTTCCATCCATTTCTCTCGCTTTCGCACGCTTGCTTTCCAACAAATAGAATTGGCACAATCACGTATTCGTCACTTACACCACTTCTTATATGGTATTAGGCTTTGTAAGGAATTAAGGTTAACATGGGAAAGTATCTCTGCGCACATCATTGTGGTTAAAGCTCTGGAATACAAGCGCTAGCATAATGTTTCTCTTAATAGTGAGGAGAAGGCCTAACAATGAGGAATCATCAACGTTGAATGTTGCATAGACTACTCACGCATATGCACGGTTCATCCTCGCTGTAAGTTTTCCCATGTTATTTGTTTCATTCATGGATATATCTATCTACATGTAATATTATAGAGCCAAAATTTCATCCTATTTTTTTCATCTCCCCCTAACTATTAGACAGTTAAGAGTTTCTTCTGTCCCACTTTTTTACTTCCCAAACTGTCTCGTATGTGACCCGGACTCATATGACCCATGCTCGTATGAGTTACAACTTACGTCCATCGATGATTGATACGAAGTCTGATTCTAAGACACGTTTGCTAGTATATAGAAAAACAAAAAATGATAAGAAAAGAAAAAGAAAAGTTGCCAGTAACATAGGCGTCGGTTCCTTTAGTTTACGTGGGTACCTTTCCGAACAAATGCACCACACCTTCTCAATTCTCATTGGTCATAATACTAAATCGATCCAGTTCTGTGCCCATTAACTTTCTTCACCCGACGGCCGACGCCATAAAACATGTCCGATCCACTGTTGTGCTAAATAGCTTTCCCTATATATTTCCTTACATAACTTGCACTTTGAAAACTATATTAATATATATTTGAGCCAATGCAATCATCAACAATATAAGTTAAAATTAGTTACTCTCTAACCACCCCAGTAACGTTCGGAAAATTCAACTAAGTATATAGTAAGGTATATATGTGAGCCCCTCAATTAATTTTCATTCATATGTAACAATAATTAAGGAAACAAGATAGAAGAATTGATAGGATGTACGAGAAGAAAGGGAAAACTAAGGACAATAAGAGTGCCATACGTGCAGTGTTAAGTTCCAGAGAGGATCGGAGATGCATGGCAAAACAAGATTTGGTACATGCATACCTGCACGCCAGTAGGAAGCTGAGTAGGGTGAGAGTCCAAAAGTCCTTCATCCCCAGAACGGCGACGAAGCCTCCGAGGAGGACGACGGTGGACCACAGCAACGCCAGCGTCCCAAGACCGCTTGTAATGTTGGCTGTGGCCGTCATAAGCCTCACGTAGCGATTGATCAGCTCTTCCGGCCTTTCGACGACGTTGTCGTCGCCTTCCGGTTCCAAGCCGATTAGCTTTCTCAACGCAACCGGGAAGCAACGGCAACGCCCCATCGATCAGATCAGCCGCAATGGCTGGGCTGGCTGGTTGAATCTGTCTGTACTTTAATTTGGCGATGGGGATGGTGGCTGGACTAATTTGTCTTTACTTTGGCGAAGGGGATGATGGCTGGTTCACAGCAGTGGTCTCCGACAAACAGATAGCTAGCGCGCGACAAGATGGCGCAGGGTTTCTTTAATTTGTTGGGCCGGGGCCCGGGGCACCAGACCAGACCAAACCATTACATGTAGATTCTTTGGCAGGTTGAGGTTCTTCAGCCTTCGCTACCGGAAACAGTGACTCTGCCGTGTGCCACAGACACTCGACAAAGACCAAAAAACACTCGGCAAACAGCACACGGCATCTACAGTGTCGGCAAACAGCTATTTGCCGAGTGTTTTTATCGCGCACTCGGCAAATGGTTTGCCGAGTGTCAAATTTGACACTCGGCAAAAAAAAGTGGTTTGCCAAGTGTTTTTCCAAAATACACTCGGCAAAGGATTATTGTTTACCGAGTGTTTTTGGGAATTACACTCGACAAACCTATTTTCCAAAAAAAATAATTTTTTTCTCAGCATACCATTATTGTTTGCCGAGTGTTTTTAGGAATTACACTTGGCAAACATATTTTTCAAAGAAAAAAATAATTTTTTCTCAGTATTTTTCAGTTTAATAGTTGTCATACAAAACACTCTTCGTACACCATATCTGCATGCACATCATGCTCGTCGCAACATAATTCTCATAATAACCATATAAGATAGTTCTCATTAAGTCGCGCCACATAATTATCAATGATGTCATGATACATCAGACAACCATCATTACAGTCTTCATATATAATTCAGCATAGCTAAAATTGTTCATAGATCAAGTTCCAGCCTCAAGTTACATTCTATGGTTCGAAAAATAAAGGAAACCAACACAGATGCTACATTCGGGATGGCACAACCAAGAGCCAACACATAGGCTACATTGTACATGTGCCATGATGCTTACAGCTATTAACAAACAATTCTGCTACACAAAATACTTCCATCCATTGCTTCCAAGTAGGTTGAAGCATGAGAGGACCCATCTGTAATCCCTCTATATACAAAAAAAAGATAAAATGGGCCATTCATGAGAAATACATTTTAAGCTTTGCTGTAAACAGCCTGACTATAGTTAACAATACTAGTATATAGATAACAGCCTCAGATACAAAACAGTTTATTTCAAGAACAATTAGTGGATATTTGGTTATCTTTTTCTCATCTTGGCTAATATTATTGCTACAAGATCACACTGGAAGAGTGCTCTGAAACAACTACTTGCTGAGATAGTTCTATCTGTAAAGTTCTATGTGGAATTTGACATCTCTAACTCATTCAAATTGTAGATTGTGCAAGATTATGTACGTGTTACCATGAGATATGTTGGCATCACTCATCTAAATCAGGGACATGTAAATTTTGACCTCACATTATCTTGTTCTGTAGTTACCGTACCATCAACGGTACAGGCAAATCATAGTGTGTTCTATAGCACATTATAATCATAAAGATCTATTTGGGTATGAATATGTGAGATACAAACATCAAGGTTGTGCAAAATAAATCTGAGGTATAAGAGAATGTTTCTTATATGATTCTCATGTGGAAATCAGGAAAGATACATATATGATATCTGAATCTATGAATATATTATTATTTCAGTTAAGGAATAAACCGTCAGTTCAAAGAACAAAGCAACCTTATATTAGCAGTAACAAGTCAACTTGTAGTAAAGTATAAATACTGCACTGTTGGATTATATCTCATACATTGTGCACCTAAACCAGATGCAATGTAATTTTTGAGTGTGGCCACACATTACAGTTAGTGCTTCACAGTATCTAGTAATAGATGAGGCCAGTAAGTGTGTTTTGCTAAATTATCTGATTAGGTTTTCCTCTCCCACTAAATTGTCAATCCATTATCTAATCATATTTGCGGACACCAGTTACAAATCTGGTGGTATACACACAAATGAAAATCCATTATCTACTAATATTTGCATAAATGAAAATGTGTCTTATAAATTTGCAGATGAGCAGATTCAACAATTAAGCTGTACTACTAGAACTTGGAATATGTGAAATTCTCTCAACTTGGAATATCAGAGCAACAGAGTAGTGTGTTCTATCACTTGTTGACTGAAAAACAAATTTAAGATTTAGGCATTTAAACCAGAGAAAACAAAACTGCATGAGCATCAGATCCTGTACAGGTCAACAAAGAGCAAAAATGAAGTGAGAAGGACAATCTTACCATGTCAGATTCTTCTTCCTTAAGCATGTCATGTTGCATCTCTACATTTTTTCGTCAACAATGACCTGCAAAAAATTAAGTAACAACATGATGGATATTTTGGACCTTTAATTGCAAACAGACATTTTGATAAATCAGATCAGATGATAATAGTAGTGCATACTTAGAGAGCTGTACAAAAAAAATCAGTTTTGTAACTCAAGTCTTCATTAACATTGTTGTACAAAGTAAAAAGCTGGAATTAGAAATAAGCATACTCCTAAATAAAACAATTAATGTTTGTAATAGGCACAGTTCAGTTCAGTGAGGAGTGAGAACAAACAAAAGTACATGTCAGTTCACCAAATGAGTGAAAAAATGCAGGTGCCCAATAAAATTCAATGCCTAGATCAAATTCAATGTTCTAGCATTCTATGGGGTAGAGGAACCTGATGACAACTCTAACAAAATTTTTATATACGGACTAAAGCAATGACAGTTTTGATATTAGCAGTAACAGAGTAACCTGACATTAGCAGCAGCAGTGGGAAAATGCTGAGGCCGACCCAGGAAGCTAGCTCAAGGGAAATAGCACCTAAACCAAGTCCTTTCTCCTCTCACCTTGTGTACACACAAGCACACTTCTCAACATAATATGATATAAGACTTTTTCCCGTACAAGTATAAACGAAGTACATGCTAGACCATACCTCCAATCTTGCAAAAATCTGAGATCCGAATAGTTTGCTGTCGTCGCCTCTGCCACCACCCACCACGAACACACTAGCGTCGTCGCGAAAGGAGCAAGGGAAAAGAAGAAGCGGCACCCGCAGCCCATACGCCGCGCGGCGGCGCCATGGCCGAGCTGCAGCACGCCACGGTGGCAGCGGTGGCGACCCGCGCCACCAGGTCCCCTTCCAAGGGCGACCCTGAGGCCGCGTCCGCATCCTCGCGCTCCCTCCTCGACCAGGATCCAGTAGGTCGCGTCCCCCCACGGCGGCGACGGCGGCGGCAAGGACGGGCTCCGCCTCCACCAGGTGGTGACTCCCGCCCCACGTCCGCTCCCTCCTCGCGCTCGAGGACCCTAGGCCCAGGTCCCCCACCGCCTCCTCCTCCTACTGGATCCTGGTCGCCGCAATCGCCTGCTTTGCCCTCATTGCGCTCTTCTCTGCCCCTTCCGGGAAGTCAAGGGAAGGGATAAGTCACCGGTGGTGGAAATAATTTTCTATTTTTTATATTTATCAGGTACAACGAGTTTACCAAGTGTCCTAGATCTGACACTCGGCAAACTCTGTCACGGGTGGTGGAAAGAATTTTTTTTATATTTATCAGGTACAATGAGTTTGCCGAGTGTCTTAGATCTGACACTCGGCAAACAAAAGAGTTTGCTAAGTGTTAGATATTAGACACTCGGCAAAGGATTTATTTATTTATTTTTCTCTTTTCATGGAGGGACACGCAGCGCGATGTTTGTCGAGTGCCGTAATTTGCCGAGTGCCGGAGTTTGCCGAGTGTTTTTCAGTAGAATTGCCGAGTGTCAGAATATTTGCCGAGTGTTTTTTATAAGGCACTCGGAGTTTGCCGAGTGTCAAAATCTTTGCCGACTGCTTTAGTCTAGCACTCGGCAAAGAATATGACACTCGGCAAAGCCTTCGATTCCGGTAGTGCTAGCTAACCAGCGCACGCAGATCTACTTTACAAATATAGAAGTACTAGTACATTGCGCGTGCCCTCGCGCGCGGCGTGAATTAGCTGGTAAACCACTGAGTAAATAATATATGCTTAATCCTTGTATGGAAAGAGGATTAGGGAAATGAGGTTAATATAGTGTCACACCCGATTTTAAGGACAAAATCGAATGCACATCACATGTATGCCAGGTTCTGTTTATTCATACATGCAATGACAAGTATAGTGATACAGAGCAGTGTTTATTACAAAAATGATAACTTATTACAAAATGACCAGAGGGTCTAAACAGAAATTACATCAAAATTCTAGCGAAGCAGGGTCTTCATCCCCGCATGCAGCCGACCGGGGGTACACCAGCCTAGCATCGACACTGTCTTCAGGAAACACCGTCTTCCAAAAACTCCATCTTCTACTCCGAAGAGCTAGGTACCAACACCACTGCAGAAGCCCCCCTTGTGCCAAACTAGAACTTGGAGGAAACTAATTAATTAGCCAGGTCCAACCCATCCAAACCTCATGGTTGCGCTGTTAAGCCGCGTTACATGCTCCAAGAACCGATCCTTAGAATCCAAGCAGGAACGAGCACAAGCCCAAACATCCAACCACCATATCATAACACATCCATAACAATACCCACCATACCATGGCACAAACCAGCCTTAGCCAAACTTTCCATCCCGCCAGATTCTTAATCACCATGTTGCTAAAAAGATTATCATCTGACGAGAGTCTAACATAGGGGTATGCTAAGTCCTCGGGAAAGGGGAAGCCGACCGACAGACCCCCGCCCCCGACTGATCCTACAGACCGCCCAGGGGCTATACCCATCTAATACGCTCGTGTGCACCCTCTGGAACGAGTCAGGGAGAGCCCAAGCACGCTCATGGCCGACGCTCGGGGCTCGGGGGCTCGCCAAAGACCCTGGACTACCGAGCGATGGCAGCCCGAGCCTGACTCCAACCCAGCGCATACCCCGACCAGTGCTCGGGTGATGAACCGACGTCCCGAGCCATGGATCAGGACCTACCTTGGGGAAGCTGCCAGGCATCCGATGCCTGACAGATACGGAGATGCCGCGCCGCCTGCCCGTTCAACAGGCGTGAGGCCCCGTCAGCCACTCCGTCAGAAGGGTCACGCAACCGACGTGACACAATAGGACAAGAGACCCTCCTCGGAATATAAGGGGAGGGACGACTGCTGTGGACAGGGGGATGATTCCCAAGAGAACTAGAGAACCTCAGCTAGAGAAGGCCGGTTTCTTACTTGCTGATGAAGAACACCGATGAACACTAGGGTAGCACCGAGCGATCCCCTACCAATCTCTCTCGATTTCCACGATTGTAACCCCCTATTGGGCACTCCTTTACACGAAGATCATTATACTGCTGGATGTAGGGCTTAGAAGCCTGAACAAGGATAAATCGATGTGTCCCTTCCGTGTTTTGAGTGTCCGAGCCACCGGAGACCCACACATCGACTTTCGACGGACAACCATGATGCTCGCCGTGGTTACGAACCTGCGACAGCTGGCACGCCAGGTACACTACAAGGATTTTACCCTAAAGCCACGCCTAAGAATGGTTGCAATATGGGTGTTTTGGTTGCAATACATAACAAATGCTTCGAAGTCGATTTCGTTATGAGTCGTGGCATTTAAATATGTTGCAATAGGTTATTGCGACTCAATTTTGACGTGTTGCAAGTCTGAGGCTCACTACTACAGATTTCATTTTTAGAGGCGGCTGGGTTGCCTTTGTAGAGGCGGTTGGCCCAACCAACTCTGCTCTTCCATGTAGAGGCGGTTCTCTAATTGGTGGCTCCTCGACAAGTCCTACGACGACACACTCTCCACCTCTCGATGCACGCTGCAAACATATGTATATTATTACTACTAAAAATAAGAGCATCTCTAAGAGACTCTTTATATCTTTTCTAATTTATAGGAATAGAGATTTTGGTGAAAAAACACTCTCCAACAGCCTCTTCAATTTGATATCAAAAATAGATATCATCTATTCTGGATTTTTCGCTAGCCAAAGATAGAGAGCGAGGATGGCGCTCTAGACCGTGCACAAGATATAGAAAAGTTGTTAGAGAGACATAGAAAACGATTTTTACTTAAATGACTCTCTAAATGATGATATATATCACTGAACAGAGCATGCAAGATGATGCACATGCACATGCATCAGAGTACGTAGTTGCGTATGCATGAGAGTACGTACCAGCTTAGCTTCTTTATTTCGCTTCTTTATTTCGAGATGCGCCCGTACGTCTTTGCCTGTCTTTGCCTCTCTATTTGGGGCTGTCTGCCTGCTGCGAGCTTTTGCCTGTCGAACGACCAACAGGCCATGCATATATCCTCCCTGTCCCTCTGCTCACCTGCTTTATGCATTGCTGTTCATTCACGTAATGTAATGTCTCGTCTCGCACACATGATGCCGCGACGACACGTACTACTTTTCTGCTTTTGCTTTTCTTAAATTGTTGTTGCAAGGTTTGGTTGCGTCGTACCAACAACAATACGAAAGTGCCAGACCCTGGGATCGCTCTTGCCGAAAGAAATGCCGCCGCGGAGCAGATCTCGAGAGCCACTGCACCCAGGCTCATATGCTTTGCTGACTTGTCCAAAGGTGTGCTACAGCTTCATGCACAATTAGGGGCCGTTTGGTGTCCCTCCGACTCCGTCTCCGGCTCTGAGCAGAAGCACCATTTCAGTGGCTTCACCTCTTTACACGTCCCTAATGATAAAATAACTCCAGATCTTTCTCCATGCCATCTAGAAGTGCTTCTCTCCCTGGGCCGTTTGGTGTGGAAATGGAGGTGAAATTACTTGATTCCGTTGCGTGTGTTTCGATCTATGCTTGACATGACAAAAAAAAATTCTTACAACAGAGATGCAGTTCAAACGTACCCATCCAAATTGCAGTATGATTTCAGGTTCTTTTGCCCCTAGCGTTGTAGGTTATTTCGATTAATTTTCAGTAGTGACTGGGATGGCCGATCTGAAGAATCCGATTAAAAGCAATGCGTTCTCTGTTCACATCTCTTGGACAGTGCTCATATTGTTTCTGCTGGTGTTAATTACGTTGTGGAGTCAGCACGCTCCCTCTCTACTAAAAAGGACAAATGCACATGCCGGCAATCTGACACAGGTCGACGTTAATACCCTTGGTACAAGAAATCCGTCTCCTTGCTATAAGGATCATGCATCTTGCTTCTGATGATGCTGATGCTACATTGCATCTCCAAACCTTCATTTCGATCTGAACCACCATTTCACGGTATGTACACAGTACACCTCCCTGGAAACGCTACATATATTAGCTGCTATTTCTATAAACCAAAATGATTTACTTGATGTGTATATGTGATACAATTGTCACCTTTCCATTTGTGCTAGTATGCAACACAACTTTTTTTTTATCATGTTGTTTGATTGTCACCTTCCTATAAGGATTTACTTGGTCTAGGTGACTGCGGTTTCACAATTCTTTGTCTGTTACTGATTTTTATATAACACAACTTTGTTTAGCACTATGTTCTTTTCCCCTTTCATTTTGAGGAAATACTGGCAAAAATGCACTTTTTATACTAGAATCTGCCTGCTTTCAATACCAATAGGATAATTCATATGTTAGGAAACAATTGGCAAAATAAGTATGATCACAATCATGAGAGACGCTGATTTGTGTGCAAATTCCTTCAGAAAAAAGGCCATGAACGCACAAAGGTAATCTTCCACAATTTGTCACCTTCCTATAAAGCAAAAAGGATTTACTTGATCTATATATGTGAACCACAATTTCACGGTATGTACACCTCCCTTGACATGATGCATATATTAGCTGGTATTCCTATAAAGCAAAAAAGATTTACTTGATCTATATATGTAAACCACAATTTCGATCTGAACCACAATTTCACGGTATGTACACCTCCCTTGACATGATACATATATTAGCTAGTATTCCTATAAAGCAAAAAGGATTTACTTTGTAACACCCTAAAATTTGCACTTTTGAAAATAGGATTAAAATGATTTATTTATGAATTTTTGTGCACATAACATATAGGAGAAAGAATATTTTTCATTAAATTAAAATTCATCATAGGAGTAGCAACATAGATGTGCATACATGCCGGTGCATTTGATTTATTTGGTTGAGTGCTTTTGGAAATAAATTAAAAATGTCTTGGAAATAAAAGAAAAGAAAATTTGAAAATAAAAGAATTTAAAAAGTTGAAAATTTTATTTCTGGAAAACTTACCAAAATTTGTTCACTTTTATTTGAATTGAAAAGTATATTGGAAACTATATTTGAATTTGGATTGAAAAAGAGAAATAGGAAAATAGAAAACACTCCCTCTCTCAATCTGGCCCGAAGGCCTGCTTTCTCCCTCAGCCCGGCCTGTTCCCGCTTCTCTTCGCGTTCGCCCAACAAAGACTAGCATCAAGTCATTGTGTGGCCCATTTTCTTCCCCCTCACAGCCCGCTTTCTCTCTCTATAACCGCCGGCCCAAGCCTCTCAGACTGCCCAATTTGTCATGTTGCTGCCGCTTTCCCTCTCTCTCCTGCGATCGCCGACAAGTGGGACCCTCTTGTCGTCGTCCACGCTCGTCTTCCTCTCCTCTCGTGTGCCGCGGACTCCGCCCGCCGCCACGTCTCCACGTCTTGCCTTGCGCCCCATGATGCTTTCCGGCCATAAATAGCCACCCCACCGTGCCTCCTCCCCTCAAGTTGCCGGGCCGCCGCCTCGAGCTCAGAGCGCCGCCGCTGAGCCAAAACCTAGCGCCGTAGTCCGCCGTCACCCCGCCAAGCCGCGCGTCGTCTCCGTGCCTCTTCTGCCATCAAGAATACCATAGGTGAGCTCACTGTCATCTCCTCTTTCTCCCGGTGTCTTGGGTTCGTTTCCGTGGTCTATAGGTCGTATCCCGTGGCGCTTGCTCGCCTCCGGCCATGGCGCCGCCGCCTAGACTCGGCCGCCCGGTCGACCAGCTCTCTCTCTCCCTGCTTTCTAATCCAGACATCAATCTAATCCAACGGTGGAGATCAGCCTGCACTCCCTTCGCCGGTCGTTTTTTCAAAAGGCCATTACAACTATTTAGGTCTTAACCCGCCGTCCTTGTATTTTTCTAAATAACCCCTTGAGTTTTTTATTATCGAACCCATAGTCCATTGCGTATTTCATAGATTATGCCTTCTTCTTTTAAAAGCGTATTTTGTTCGGTTGACTTAAAAAATACGTTTTCACTTATTTACAGTTTTGCCACTAAATTTATTTACGCTATAACTTTGTCGTTTTAACTCTGATTTGACCTGTTCAAATTGTGTTAGGTTCATAATTCTATAACCTACATGTTCATACTATTCTTAGATATGTTTTTAACTTTTAAAATTCAAGGTTAGATTTAATCTATTATTTTATTAAAGAAATCTTGTTTAATTCATATCTTCTACGTTTTAGCTCTGATTTGACTTGTTCAAGTTATGCTAGATTCATTGCAACGAGATCTACGCGTTAGTAACAATGTTTATCATGTCACTATTTCTAAAATTTCATGGTTTAAACTCTAATTTGAATAATAATTATGCAACTGGAGTTTATAAATAAAATATGATTTGTTTTACTTTAGTTCTATAATTCAAATCTAAATTTGACTTAATTCAATTTATATTATTTATAAAATATCTTATATATATGAATTTATATAGTTAAAATAAATAAAACATATAGTTTTCTTTTCCACGTATAAAGCAAATCTATCTGTAGATGTAGTTTTTTCACTGTAGCTCCGATTAGTGTGTTCTTCACGTCTGTGTGATCGTAGCAACGTGCGGATTTGATTTCAAATTCTTTTTCATTGATTGGTGTACTGTTCTAATTTAGATATATTATTTGCTTCATGTATGATTGCATGGATTTTTATGTGGTGCTTTATGATCATGTCCAGTCGGTGAGTTTTATGTGTTGATCAAGAAGGAGTTTCTTTGAAGTTTTGGACTTGAAGAAGGATAAGAGTTTAAGGCAAGTATAGTATGGAATCTTCCTTGTTGTCCTATACATATTTAATCATTTAATTCATACTGCATGTGTTTACCTTGATTGCCAATAAGGATATCCTAGATATTTGATATCTTGTACCTTGATTCCTATGGGTTTATGCATTGGGTAGTATGATGCTAGTGCTCAACTAAAGCCATGAGCTTGTAATTTGACTAATGGTATATGCAATAAACATTAAAATATGACTTTTTAGCAACATGGAAACAGGGGCTGGAGTGTTTAGCTACTTTCTAAATACTCTAGATTTCTCTTCCTAAGGACTTATCTGTAAGTGATCATCCGGGACTTACAGTACAACTGTAATGGCTATATGGCTCTGGTTTAGCTCAGTATGAGGACCTTTTCTAACTCGTTAGTGGTTACCTTTATGGCGCAAGAGGGGCCCCGACAGGTATGATCTTGGCCTGCCAAGACGGTGCACTTTGATTTCTTGGTATTTTGTTAGTCACTCCTTGGAGGGGGGTTTATGCTTATTGATGGGAAAACCTTAGCGACCCTAATTTGTTAGATGAACCTTTGAAAGACTTCATAGTGAACCCTGCTGACCTTCCTTGGT
Source organism: Miscanthus lutarioriparius (assembly GCA_904845875.1). NCBI lineage: Eukaryota > Viridiplantae > Streptophyta > Magnoliopsida > Poales > Poaceae > Miscanthus > Miscanthus lutarioriparius. The sequence goes on along the minus strand of CAJGYO010000003.1, from coordinate 119,079,587 downwards.
AGTGGGTTAAGAGGCTCGTGATCTCAGGTGAAAGGCTAAATCACGACTCACAGTGAAAGTGTACAACCTCTGCAGAGTGTAAAACTGGTATATCAGCCGTGCGCACGGTCACGAGCGGCCTTGGAACCCTTACGGAATAGATGATCATTAATGGTTAATGATGATGAAAACTGATGATACTGATGATAAAGATGCTCATTAATGGTTAATTGTTTATACTATTCATTATTCATGTTTACCTGATCATGTGTTTATATGGACTTGTGAATAAACTTGTTGCTACTTCTATGCTAAAATTGTGACCATTAAAAGCTAATCGTAGTTAAACCAGTGTCAGCATTTTGAACCTTATGAACCCCATGTTATATTTGTTGAGTATGACATGTACTTACTCTTGCTTTACTTTTTAAATCTTTAGAAAAATCCCGGATGGGTACCAGATTGCTAGAGTTTGGAGGAATTAGGCTTGTGATCAACCGGTCAGTTGTTCCTATGGAATTGGAGTCTTCAGCTGAAGATTGGAATTGTCTCTCCGTTGTTTGCTGTATAATGTTATATTCTTTATACTAAGTACGTTATATATTAAGCATTGTCTTTTGATATTACTCTTATTTGTAGCTATATGTGAGATTTGACTTCCTGGGTTCACATATGGTGTGTATCTGGTTTTGTTTTTAAAACCGGGTGCTACAGACTTGATCTATATATGTGATACTATACAACTTTTTTATCATGTTGTTTCATTTGTCACCTTCCTATAAGGATTTACTTGATCTAGGTGACTGCGGTTTCACAATTCTTTGTTACTGATTTTTATGCAATGGATTTACAATGACTGGTTAATTCATCCATGAGTGAATTGCAAGTGCAAGTGTAGTTAAACGCTGAAACACATATGACATTCAACATGATTATATAGGCTAGGCATGCATGTAACTCAAAACTTGAGTGGCTACAAGAAAGCTATGCATGCAACTGGTGAGTAGGCTAACAGAAATGCCTCATCGATTTAGTACAAGCTAATTTTGAGTGTCCAAAGGTGGGTGCATGTAGCATGTTAGTAATTCGGACCAGATGAATTCTCTCGTAGAAAATGAAGAATCACGAAGACAACTCCCTTCAGTAATCTTAATGGTCACCATGCTAGAAAATAAGCACGACCCAATTTGCTTGTATCTGGCATCATACCTCTTGTAGTTTTAAAATTAAAATTCTGCATTGCACCTATCCTATTAACATCACTGGTAGACTGCAACAGTATACGCTCAAGCATTCTCCGTGTCAAGAATTGGTCTCGTGTTGCTACCACCACAACCGCTGATGTTTTCATCGAAAGGCAAATATGCCTCTAACAGGACACCAGGAACTCACACACAAGAAACACACACGAGCACAAGTGGTTTTGGTGGCCGGAAAGAGTTAGCCTTTTCTGTTTTTCTCTTCTACTTATATAGCCAATCGTGAGCTACAAATCAGGCTGTGATAGAGGAATTCTTTGTGTCCGAACGACCGGACGGAAAACGCTCGCTGAACAGCGCTCCCTCCTATTTTTATGGGCTTTTTATTATTTCTTCCGGCCCAATAACAATACACCGCTGGAGGGAGGTTCAAAAGAGTTACGTGTCCACATCTCCACTAGATCTTTTCATTTTTCTTTTTCTTTTCTTTTTTCTTCGCGGGATATTTTCATTTTTCATTCTTTTTTCTTTTTTCTGCATCAAATTATTTTTTTTGTTTTATGTGATTTTTTATTATTCTTTTCATTTCCTATATTTTTATCTTTCTTATATTTTTTCTTTTTTTCTTATTCTTTTTTATTTTTGTGCTTCAATTTATTTAATTAATTTTGTTTTAAGTGAAGTATTATTATTCTTTTCATTTTTTATATTCTTTATTTTTCTTTTATTTCTTTTTACTTTTACTGTAATTAATTAATTTGTTTGTTTTATTTATTTTTGTTTTGTGTTTTATTCTTTTTTGTTTTATTCTTTCTTTTTCCTTTTTCTCTTTTGCCTTTATGTTTTCCATAGGTTTTTTACTTTCTTTTTTCTATTTTACTCTAATTAATTATCTTATTTTTCATGTTTACTTTTTAATTTTTTTGTATTCCATGAGATTTTATAATGTTCACGTAGTATACAATAATATTCTATGATGTATTTTGTGATGTTCACGTAGTATACATGTGATGTTCTATGATGTATTTTGTAATGTTGATGTCGTATATATGTGATGTTCTATGATGTATTTTTGCGATATTCATGTACTATACATGTGATGCTCTATGATGCTTTTTGTGATGTTCACGTGGTTATATATGTGATGTTCTATGATGTATTTTATGATGTTCACGTGGTATACATGTGATGTTCGATGATATGTTTTGTGATGTTTACGTAGCATACATGTGATGTTTTATGATGTATTTTTTATATTCACGTGGTATACATGTGATATTCTATGATGTATTGTTGTGATGCTCATGTAGTATACATGTGATGTTTTATGATATTTTTTTGATGTTCGCGTGGTATATATATGTGATGGTTTATGATGTATTCTGTGATGTTTATGTAGTATACATGTGATGTCTTATGATGTATTTTTGTGATCTTCATGTGGTATACATGTGATATTATATGATGTATTTTTTGTGATGTTCTATGATGGTCTGATATGGTTTATAATAGTATAAATATTTTATAATTGAGACAAATCATGTACATTTGTAGTGGTGAGAAAATATTCACAAGGCCTTATTAGATGTTTTGTGGTATATTTTAGGTTGTTCAAGTAAGCATGTTGTTCTCTTTATTTTTCGTCTTTTTACGTGGACTTTTTTCCTTTCTATTATTTTTGTCTTCCCTTATGCCTTGTTCTATCTTTTATTATTTTTTTCTATTTTTTATATGTTAAGTTATTTATCTATTTCTATATATTTCATAGATTTTGTCATTCATTTTCCTTCTATTTTCACATATATTATAATACCATTCACATGAACATATATTGTTTTTATCCTAAATGTAAAATATTATTCTCCTTACCTTAGAACATTTGTTTTATAATGACGGAACATTTTATCATGGACCTAGAACATGGTTGTACTCAATAAAAAGAATTATTCTATCTTCATGAGATAAATGTTCGTCGATAAAATTTTATTGAAATGTATACATGTGAGATCTTGTTTTGAAGAGTTTATTGTAAGGAATACAGTGGTGCAATCGGATTTTAATTTCGATACTTGGTTTAGCAGCTATAACATTTTGTTTACTTCAAAAAGCATTGGACATGTGCTGATGTCAGCAGTTTTGGATTTTTATGCATGCCATGTTGCCAGCGAAACAGCCCACTAAAGAAACGGCCCACTGACCAAAAAGTTTGCTCGCGCTGCAAGCATCGCGTATATTATTTGCCGGTCGGTCCATTCGCACGGACCCTAGCAGCGCCCCTGTGATAGCCTCCTAATTAATGCAGAATATAACCCAACTAATCAGCCTATTACTCCTGTTACTCCATGCTGAAATTTAGCTAAAGTAACCTAGACACAGGATTATTTCCAACATTCATCACTCTACTGTTGTTTGAATCCTTTGCAGTGCTTGAATTTCTACAGCTGCTGGTTTACTGGACGACCATTTGTGGCAAAGTGTATTTGGCTTGTCACTCTGTCAGAGTCGAGAGCAGCAAGCACTGAACAGTGAAGAGACTCCTAGCAATATTTTTATAGGATCGGTGCATCCATCTCAAACAAATATTACTACTGGTTTTGGTCAAGAAAATGAATGCAACTGGCAAAACAAGCTTCAGAGGTACTCGTTATTTGAATCAGAGCGCTACAATCCCAGTCGATCCTATTTCAGTACGTTCTCCCATGTAAAACCTTGGACTGGGAAACTGATAGAGTTGCCTGCAGAAGTGAAGGAGGCACTGCTCCAGTCCCTTGAACGTACTCAAGGTTTCCTTACAAATGCGGAATCATCACTGCTGTCCAGTGGAGCAGGTGACCTTTTGTGGGCTTGCAGGCATGACGAGATGAAGCTAGAATCTGGCACAAGCAGCGCCCAGGAAAGGGACAATAATCTGCAGGTGCATGTTATTTTGACTTGGCACGTTGCAACAGGTTACTGTGAAATAGGAGCAAATGCCCAAGGAAAACTCAACAGCCATCTTGACATTCTGACAAAACTGTCCAAGTACTGTGCATACTTTAGTGGCTTCTGCACCAAAGCTTCTTCCTGGGAATTACTATGGCACATGCTGTGTATTTCGGGCAACCCATTATCATATTTCTCTGCAATTTCATGATGCCACTTTATCTAAAGGCCCGACCAAGTCATAAAATGCAAAGCAAGAGTCCCATTACGTTGCCAAAGGCGGTGTCAAGGCCTTAAACTGCTAAGCCCATTTGCACCAGTCAGTCGAAGCTCTACACTTTTTTTCTCTCTAGAATGCCAGCGTGGAAAAGCAAGGCCCAAAGATGAGTCTGAAATTCTCCTCCATTTGCCAGGTGCTCGATATGAGCTTTTACATTGTGTGATGGAGCTATGAATAGTATCATCTCAGTTTAGAAATCTGCTAGTATCTTCCAGCGGATGTCATCTCCTATCTCTTCAAGCTTCCTTCCAAGCAGGATCCCTTTAATCAAAATTCGGTCATGATCAGACTGCTGTTCCTTATAATGCTTCATCCACACGTATTTTGCATGCAATGTAGTGTCTTTAGACAACATATTATGTGCTTCAAGTCTCACCTCCTGAAATGTGATTCTGGTATCTAATTCTTCGTCAGGCAGCAGCTCTGGGACAAATGCCATCAGATATGCACAGTAACGTGATAGTGTTGTGGAAATAGTACGATCGGGAACTGAACCATCTACTTCGTTTCCATCTGATGTTGCAATATCACAATATTCAGTCGCGACTGTTAGATTGATCTCTAACCCCAAACTGGGCCCAACGGCCCAGTTGGGCCTTTGATCAGCGCTCTGATTGGAGGCGCCCAACCCACTATGGCTGGAGGCCCCCTGTCACACTACGCAATATGTAGAGGTGGGGGCCGGTGGCTCTGAGTACGAGGTTCGCCTGAGCCGAGCTCCTCACCGAAACCTAAACCCTAATCCCGATCAGAGAGGGGCGCAGCCAGATGACGGAAGCCACCACCAGCGCGCCCGCTCCCACCGACGTCGACGACGTCGCCATCGACCTCTTCCCCGAACGTCACTTTGCCCATGCGCGGACTTCACCAACGAACGAGATGGTGGCTTCGGACCATCTCCTCTCATGGTGTCGGGTTCGACATGTTCTTCTCCTTCCTCTCTGCTCTCTAGTTCTACATGTATTAGGATGCGCTGCATCTTTTATCCCGAATAGAACCACTCTACCGGCTAGATCTATGCTCCTAATGATCCTATATAACTAACAATGGTACCGGAGCCGGGTTGTCAGTGTGTAGATCTAGTATGGGGTAGAGAATTGAAAAGAAATCAAAGAGTAATAGAGGGTTCGATCCGGTTCGGATTGAAACCCTGACCCTAATCGGGGGAAGAAACAGAAAGACAGAGGGTCACCGAACCCTAACCCTAATAGGGTGAAGGAAAGGAGTAAGAAGAAGGACTCGGTTCAAGAAGAACCCGAATCCGAGCACAAACCCACGAAGAACTCGCTGGGGAAGGTGAATAGTGACTCCAATGAGTCAAACCCTAAACCTAATCCCCAATCGGATGAAATCCGAGAAGAACTAAGAAAGAAAAATCCAATCAAAGGAGAAATAGGGAAGGGGAAACAGTATACTTCACCACTGTACCGCGCTGCCGCCTCGTCAGAGCGTGAGAAGAAGGGTAGAGCCGCCGGGCGCGTGCTCTGGCCAAGGGCGCCGTGGCCAAGCCGCTCGATAGCGGTGTGCTCACCCGCTGGGGAGCGCGCGCGCCGACGAAGGGGCGGCGACGGCGCCATCATTGCCTCGCCTCGCTCTCCGTCATCGTGGGGCTGAGAGAGAGAGAAGGTGGAGAAGAGGCCGGTCATATCTAGGGTTTCGGCTACTCCTCACCGTAGAGCGCGTGGGCATCAGGGCACCGCTGCCCAGACCGCTCGACGGCGGCGTGCTCACCCGCTGGGGAGCGCGCACACCGGCGACGGCACCATCTTCGCGCTCGTCTTCGCTCGGTTGCTACTCGCTGCGCTAAGGAGAGAGGCGAAGAGAGAGAAAGGGCAGAAGAGAATGCCGCTAGGGTTTCAGCGGAGGCGCTGAGGTCGCCGTTTTGATCTCGCGACGCGCGCGGACGGCCGTCGGATTTCATCCAACGACTGGAACGTCATCGGACCGAATTGAGCCCAAGCGGGAGCGCGCAGCGGGCCACTTTGCCGGCCCAGGCCCAGGTTGCGGCCTGGGAGGCGCCGCGGGCGCGCGCGGAGGTAGTTGGGCCGGGCCGTTTTGCCGGCTGGGCTGAAGAACAGTGTTCAGTTTGAATCAATTTTTGTTTTTCTTTTTCTAGTAAATGTTTTATTTCCTGGAAAATGGATAAATGGCTTAAAGAAAATAGAAAAAAGAATTTTCCTATGGGTAAAATTCATTAAATTGAATTATTTTTCCGCTGTAATGTTAAAGTTAATGATCTTCTAATTAAATTCGAACCAACGGGAGAATTTAATTTGAAGAGTAGTCAATTTGAATCAGTAAATTATAATATTGTTATTTTTCTGACCAACGTTGATAATAGCAATATTATAAGGTTTAATCATAAGTTTTCAATGCATTAATTCTATTTCTGCCCAACGATGATGTAGAATTAGTGTATAAGAACAGTTGTATGTTTTAATTTTGACCAACGTTGGAATCAAGGCATGCAATTGTTGTTATTATTTATGTTCTCACTCTATGAATTATGTTTTCAGGCGGATACAACTTGATGGGTTGTATCAAAGAGATCCCCACTTTCAAAGGTGACAACTACACGGAGTGGAAGAAAAAGATTGACCTGGCCTTCATCTTGGCTGAGGTGGAATAGGTAGTCACCTCACCGTGTCCCACTGAGCCTGTGGCACCGGTGAGGGTGACAAACGAGGCTGATGTCGCTTAGGCAACTAGAGAGAGGGATTTTGCATCCCAAAAGATGTCCTATGACCTTGAGCATAGGAAGTGGGTCACTGCCAACAAGAAATGTTTGGCTGTGATAAAGAACACGATTGAGCCTGCAATTGTGGGCTCAATCCTAGAGTGTGACACGGTCACCGAGTACCTCGATAGAATAAAAAATCAGTTCGCCGGCTCTTCAAAGGCATATGCTACCTAGCTGATAAAGCAGCTGGTGACAGAAAGGTACTCTGAAAATGGTGGCATAAGAGAGCACATACTAAGCATGAGCAATTTGGCATCCAAGCTAAAACCAATGGATCTGGCTCTCAAGAAAGAGTTTCTTATCCATCTGATTTTTGCTTTCTTGCCAAAGGAATTTGACACTTTTGTTATCAACTACAACATACAGCCCGAGAAGTGGGACTTAGAGAGGCTCATGGCTATGTGTGTGCAAGAGAAGGAGAGAATGAAAGCTACCAATGGTGGCACTATCAATTATGTGAAAGACAACAAGAAAAAGAATAATAATGCTAACTCCTCCTCAAAGTCAAAGGGAAAGGGTCCCATGCTGCATCAGCCTTAGTAGAACAAGTTCACAGTAGAGAAAGACCAGTGTCTCTATTACAAGAAGACGAGACATTATAAGAAAGATTGTCCCGATTACTTAAAGATGATCATGGTAAAGAAAGGTGAGAACATTATTACGTTCATAAATGAATCCCTGTATGTACAGTATTCGAAATCTTCTTGGTGGATTAACTCAGGTGCAACTATTCATGTTCCTAATTCTTTATAGGGATTCCGTTCGACGAGGACTACGCAAAGAAGAGAAAGACACGTTAAAGTTGGAAATGGAGTCCGAGCAGATGTTGAAGCCGTTGGCGATCTTTCTCTAGAGCTTGCTGATGGCTTCACACTTTTACTTAGAGATGTACTTTATGTTCCCTCTTTACAAAGAAACTTGATTAGTGTTTCATGCTTGGACAATGATGGATATGATTGCCATTTTAGAAATGACAAATGTAAGATAACATTTAATAATGCATGTGTTGGTCTTGCTATCTTACAAAATAAGATTTATTTGTTATCACTACGTGATGATGTGAATGTTGTATGCGATGATGAGAACGTTGCGTGCGATAATGAGAATGTATCATCGTCTGCGGATGTAAACAGAAAACGAAAGAGAGCTCATGATGCGTCTTCAAAATTATGGCACTGTCGTTTAGGCCATATTTCGAGGGGGAGAATAGAAAGACTAGTTAAGAATGATATTCTTCCTCCATTAGAGTTCTTAGATTTAGAACAACGCAGAGAATGCATAAAAGAAAAGTATGTAAAGAAAATTAAGAAAGATGCCAAATGAAGCACAGGAATTTTATAGATTATTCACATAGTCATCTGTGGTCCGTTTTCTATAAAGAGTGTGGATGGTTATGATTCATTCATAACATTCACAGATGATTACTCCTGTTATGGCTACATTTATCCAATCAAAGAAAGAACAGAAGCATTCGATAAATTTAAGATATTTAAGGCAGAAGTTGAAAACCAACATAATTTAAAGATTAAGATAGTCAGGTCCGACCATGGAGGGGAGTACTACGGTCGGCATACCCCATATGGCCAAGTTCCTGGACCTTTTACAAGGTTCTTACAGGAGAATAGCATAGTAGCCCAGTATTCTACATCGAGCGAACCTCAGCAGAATTGAGTAGCTGAAAGACGCAATCGTACCCTGATGGATATGGTGCGCAGTATGACAAGTTACTCCACCTTACCATTGAGCCTGTGGATGGAGGCGTTAAAAACTGCCATTCATATTCTCAATAGAGTACCAAGTAAGTCGGTGCCCAAAACACCGTATGAGTTGTGGATAGGAAGAATACCCTCACTAAACCACTTACGTGTGTGGGGGAGTCCTACTGAGGCTAAAGTATTTAACCCAAACATTGGGAAGGTAGATCCTAAAATAGTAAGTTACCATTTCATTGGCTACCCAGAAAAGTCAAAAGGTTTTCGTTTCTACTGTCTAGACAGACATACAAAGTTTGTGGAAACGAGACACACTGTCTTCCTAGAGGATGAAATGATGAGGGGGAGCATGGTAGCTCGAGAAATTGACCTTGAAGAGAAGCGGGTGTATGCTCCCACTCCAATGATTCATGAGCCATTTTTCTCACTACCTGCTGTCGCTGCACCGACAGTGCAAGATACTGTGGTGCCAGCACCTGTTGTTATTCTGCCTGTGGCAACAATGAATTACGATGAGGAACCTATTCTTCAGGATCCTGTAGAACCTATTGCCACACATGAGGGGGAGCAACAACAGTCTCAAACAGAAGATGTGCCAAATGTGGAGGTCCCTAGAAGGTCTCAAAGAGTTAGAAAATCAGCTATTCCTACTGACTATGAAGTATACAACACTGAGGAATTTCAAATGGAGGATGATCCCACCTCATTTGAAGAAGCCATGAGAAGTGATCATTCATCAAAGTGGCTTGAGGCCATGGAAGATGAAATGAAATCTATGAATGCCAATAAAGTTTGGAACTTAGAAATAATTCCTAAAGGAGTCAAAACAGTAGGCTATAAATGGGTCTATAAAACAAAACTTGACTCTCAAGGGAATATAGAGAGATATAAAGCGCGACTTGTGGCAAAAGGCTTTACGCAAAGAGAAGTCATTGATTATAATGAGACCTTTTCTCCAGTCTCATGTAAGGATTTCTTCAGAATCATAATGGCATTAGTGACACATTACGATTTAGAATTACATCAAATGGATGTAAAGACGACATTTCTCAACGGGAACTTGGAGGAAAATGTTTACATGGCACAACCGAAAGGTTTTGTCATGGAAGGAAAAGAACGAATGAGATGCTGACTAAAGAAATCCATTTATGGATTAAAACAAGCTTCAAGACAGTGGTACTTGAAGTTTGATCAGACAATAAGAAATTTTGGGTTTAAAGAGAATGTAGAGGACAATTGTGTCTATGCAAAGTTTAAGAATGGGAAGTTTATCTTCCTTGTCCTGTATGTGGAAGATATCTTACTTGCTAGTAGTGATATCAGTCTACTACTAGAGACAAAGAAGTTTTTGTCCTCAAAATTTGATATGAAAGATCTTGGTGAAGCTTCGTTCGTTCTAGGGATCAAGATTCACCGAGATAGAAGTAAAGGGGTATTAGGACTATCACAAAAGGCATAGATAGAAAAGATCTTAAAGAAATTCAATATGCACAAATGTAGTCCCTCACCTGCTCCTATAGTCAAGGGCGACAGATATGGGGATTTTCAATGCCCCAGGAATCAGTATGAGATCGATCAAATTAAAACGGTTCCATATGCTTCAGCTGTCGAAAGCTTACAATATGCTCAAGTATGTACGCGCCCTGACTTGGCATTTGTTACCGGGTTACTTGGCAGATTTCAAAGCAATCCTGGAACAGAACACTGGAAATTAGTAAAGAAAGTCTTACGTTATTTGCAAGGAACGAAAAGCCTCATGATGACGTATAGAATGTTGAAACTTGCAGTTTCAGACAGGTAACTGGGGGCCTCCGCCCGTGGACGGCTATCCTCAGGCGGAGGCTCGGTTGACAGGAACGATCGCTGGGCGTGTAAGGGAAAGGGCTTGGAAAGCTCGGGTTACATTAATGCCTCTTTCAACCCCCTGCACGGTTACAAGTGTTCCCTATTTATAGGGCTCAACTACTTCACGACAGAATTTATTACAATGCCCCTCAACTGCTACAGTATATCCCTGGAATATTCCGCCGCTAGCCTCTTGTTTGCGAGGCAATCCTGCCATACCGTCTCCGAGTAATGGGCCTCCATGAGCAGTCGGCCCACCATGCTTCGGTCTTCGGCCCAAAGGCCCGGGTCCCCGGTGCCGGGCTCCATCTCCAGGGGCGCCCCGCTGCCTCGGCGGGTCTCCGCCGGCCGGTCGGAGACATCTCCCGCGGGTCTCCGCCCGGCCGCACGGGGGCCATGGTTGTCGACGCTGGCCTCCGCCTTCAGGGGCGCACCGTCGCCCTGGCGGGTCCCCACCGGTCCGGTCGGAGGCATCATCCACAGGCCTCCGCCCGGCCGCGCAGGGGCCATGCTGGCGTGTTCTGGCCTCCACCTTCAGGGGCGCGCCGTCATCTTGGCTGGTCTCCGCCGGTCCGGTCGGAGACGTCAACCATGGGTCTCCGCCCGGCCGCGCGGGGGCCAGGCTGGCGCGCTCGCGCGGTCCCCGGGCGCCCACGCTTCAGTACCTGCACACAATTAGGCAAGATCGTTGTTTAATTAGTTTGGAGGTGAGGCGGCCTTCGCCCTCCTAGTCGGAGGTGCCCCCGCATCCTACGGACTGCGCAGGTCTCCGCCACTCGTGGTGGCCATGTTACAACAGTTCCCCCTTTTGAGACCACAGTCCGCCTGAGCGTGTCGTGAGCTCAAAAAACGCCCCAAGCTAGGACGTCCATGGGGGCGGAGACTATGCGCAGTCACGTCTTCGACCGATCCCCGCCGGTTCCCCCCTGATCCGTTCTGGCACGGCCGTTGGTCTTGTCAAAGCGGCCGTTTAAATCTAGCCATTGCGCACCTTGCATTTTATCCGGAGATGACTGTTGGGCTTCAGGCGAACTATCCCGAGAAGACCATTGCCGCCAGATGGGCTGACCGGAGATGACCGTTGGGCTTTAGGCGAACTATCCGGAGAAGGCTGTTGCTGCCAGACGGGCTAACTGGAGATGACCGTTGTTCGGCTGGAGCTGAGCCACCCGCCCGCGGCCTATATAATGGGCGAGGTTGGTGGCGGGGTCCCCACCACATGACTCGTTTGCTTGCCTTGCAGCGCCAGACACCGCTCTCTGCTTTCTTTGCTTACGCCTGAGTCACGTCCGCGCGTTCCTTTTTTTCCGCTTGCGCATTCCTCCGAGGTTGCAGTCGTGGTGGCTCTCTCTTCCACCTTCGCCCATACTCGCCGGACTGCCTTCTTCGGTCCCTATCGCCACCTTCTTGGTGTTAGGGCGGGCGGCTGGGGTGCACGTTTCGAGGAGTGCATGCTTGCCTCCGTGTCCGCATTGGATTTTGAGAATCTGCTGGAGGAAGATTTGGGGAGTGTCTCCGCGTCCGTCAGAGACCTGATCGCTGTGGATTCTGGAGACATGGCGATAAAGTCATGGGACTTCGGCCCCTCCTCCATTACTGAAGAGGCGGTCGCGGAGATGTCGAAGGAGTCGTATTTTCCACCTTCTAGGGTAAAGATCCCTCTGTCTGGCCAGACTGTTCCAGAGCCGGAGGAGGGATATGCGGTGGTGTTTCGGGACTTCTTCGTCTACGACCTCCACCTTCCTTACGGTCCCTTCCTTCGCCGGTTGTTGGAGACCTTCAACGTCCAGCTCCACCATCTGACCCCTACGGCCTTCCTTCCGCTCAGCAAATTCTGTTGGGTGTGTGCTTCTTATGGCGCCGAGCCGGATGTGGACACCTTCTGCACCTACTACGAGCTGCAGAAACAACCGAAGAAGAGGAAAGAGATGCGGGACGGCAAGGAGGTGCAGGTGGTCTGCCAGTATGGTAGTTGTACCTTCATGGCGAAGAGGAACCAAGGCGTAGATCGCCTGGAGTTTTCTTTTTGCCAGAAGGGCAAATGGGACCGCGGCTGGCTTGAGGGGTGGTTTTATGTGAAGACCTACAGGGTTCGTGGCACCACCGACGATGGCGTGGAGGTCGTGGAGTACCCACTAACTTCAAGGATGGAGGCGATGGCGCCGCATACGCGCGTGGAGCCGCCGGAGGCGGTATCTCCGGCGAGGGAGGCATGTGACCGGGCCTTCGCGTTGGTGTGCCGCTACTCTGGGGGCCGCGATCTGGTGGAGGAGATCATGGCCTCCGACTATTGGCCCCTTAAAGGAGACAATCCACCCTTTAGGCTTGAAATGGTGAAGATTCCCGTTTTTGGGCTGGAGGCTGGGATTCCGTTCCCCCGCTTCGGCCAGTCTTTGGGCGAGGGCGTAACGGAGGACAGTTTCGTCTCCGAGGTTGAGGAAGCTGCTATCGGGTTGGTCGGCAAAATTTCCGAGCGTGAGTACATGTCTCGGAGAGCCGTGTCCGGCATCAGGCCACGGCTCAATCGAGTTTTTGAGGAGCTCAGGATCGTCTACCGGGAGCGTGAGGTTCCCGCGGAGGTTACTGCCTCAATTGACAAGAAGAAGAAGAAGACCTCCGCGAAGAATGTTACGGTGGAGGCCGAGTCCAAGAAGAGGAAGGGCGCCGCTGTTACCTAGGCGCTTGCGAAAAAGAAGAAATCCAGTGTTCTGGTGATCGCGCCGGCCACATCTTCGGCCGATAGCGCGAGTGCCTCTTCGGCCGATAGTGAAGATGCCCAAAGTTCTTCGGCCCCAAGGGACACGCGGGTGGCGAGCGGCGGGGGTAGCGGGGCTGTAGCCGTCCCGCCGAGCTCGTTGCACGGCACCGCGGGGGGTGCAGGGCTGAAGGAAACCGACGTTGCACCAGCATGCTCCCCGTAGGGTGCTGCGAGCGGCGCCGAACAGCCGGAGGCCAGCGCCGCCAACCCTATGCCCGATATTCTCGACGGGCTGTGCTCAAGTTCTGAAGAGAACGCGGAGGCTGTCCCGCCGCGTGTTCCTTCGCCTCCGCCCGTTACTTCGTCTCCCCCCGGGCCAGAGGTCGGCGTCGGGCAACCAGAGGCGCTGCTTGCTGAGCATGCCCCGACGGTCCGGGCCTCTCCGAGCCCTCCGCCTGCCAGGCCGTTGGCTGGGGGTAGCTGGCCTTCTGGGCCTTCGCCGCATGACGGGGCGGAGGCTTCTACCCAAGGCGCTCATCAAGCGTCCTGCCCCGGGCCTTTTATGAGTGAGTTTGTTTGGCGCGTGTTTGTGTTCGTACTATTTTCGCTGAGTTCGTCTGTTTTTGTATTCTGCCAAGTGCTAATGCTGCGTATTTGTTGTTTTGCAGGTGGTGTCATGGCCAGACTCCTCACTCCGGAGGAGCAAGCGGCCTCCGCCAGCGCCAGGTTTGGTCCTTGGCAGCAGGGGCCGCTGGCGCCGCGTCCAAGTGAGTGTAGTTTGTTTATAGCTTACTCGTCTTTCGGTCTGCTGCTATTACCTACTTCTAATCGGCCCTCTGACCTGAACTGTTATTGTTGCTATTTTTCTTTACGCAGGCTCCTCCGACACTTCTATCTCAGGTTGGGAAGACTGCTATCTTGGAGTTCTTGAAGACGTCGGAGGTGGTCTCCGGCAGTTTTTGCATTTATTGCGAGATTTCCTTTCTTACTTTACGTCTTCTTTGTGTTCTTTGAATAGATCGCTTCAAACAGCGACTGAGGGACATGGATTTCTTCCAGCTTCTTCGCGTTCATCTAGAACACCAGAGCTTGGTGCGTCCTCGGCCGTTTGCCTTTTTGTTTGTTTGTTGTTCTTTATACTTGTTTATATTTTGTATCGCTAATGGCCCTTGTCTTCTTTTTTTGTGAACACAGGGGTATCACACTGGCGTCGTTATGGAAGAGCGCTGCACTCGCGAGGTCTTAGATCGAGATACTGCGATTGAAGCGCTCAAGGCGGAGAACGGACGTCTGGAAGGTGAAAAAGGGGGCTTGGCCAACTCCCTTGCAGCTCTCCGCCTTTCTCTGGCGGAGAAGGAACAAGAAAAGGAGGCCTTGATGGCCGATCTCGTCAAGGTCTGGGACGTTGGAGCTTTGTCCGCTGAGAGGGCCCGGAAGGCGAACGACTTGGCCGAGGGTCTTCGGCGAGAGCTGGCCTCTGAGAAGGAATCCGCTGCTACATTGGAGGAGCAGCTGTCTTTGGCGTCGAGGCGTTTGGACTCGGTCAAGGGGGTTCTTGCAGCAACCATTGCGCAGTACCAGGCTGCCGTGGCCAAGTTCGGAGGCGAAACCTCCGCTCCTCCTGAGGGAGACAGTGCCTACGCCCTCGCCTCCTGGCTAAGGCGTCACCTTGTGAAGCTTCCCGATCTGATAAATGGTTGTACAGACTACGGGGCGCTAGCGGGTGTAACGAACTACGCTAAGCTTCTGGCGCGCGTTGGGTGCACACATACCGAGAGTATCCCGGAGGGTGTGCTGCCGGATCCAGAGGCGCATGGTGAGACTTCTCCGGGTTTGCGAAAAACCTTGAGAAATTTCATAGGGTTCTTTTGGGCTCTGTTTGGGAGAACTGCCGCCCGGAAGTTGGCGGAGGAGAAGAGGGCGAAGGTATTTGTACTCTTTCTCTTCTCTCGCAAAGCTGTGGATGCTTTTATTGCTCTGTGTTGATGAAGTTGTAGCCTATTTTAACAGGAGGCACAGAAGGTTCTGGCGAGTAGGCCTCCGTCGATTCCTCGATCGGCAACTGCGGGTGATGCCTCCGCCTCCGCTAGCACTCCGAAGGGCCCTACGACTGGTGGTGGTGAAGGTCAGAGGCCGCAGGCACCGTCTCCGCCCACAATGAATGCGGGCGATGTTGCGGGGACTTCTGCTGCGGCCAAGACGCCGGAGGTCTAGGCTCTTTCTAGGATTAGTTGTCCCGGCTTGTAAATTGTAGTCTAGTTGGACTTTTGTGAATAAAGTTTCTTTTGTTCTGAATGGTTTTGTGTAAAATTTTAACCTTGCGCAGGTTCCAAATCGGGAGCCTGCGCAAGATGTTGCACCTTTGACTCTCTACAACGACGGTATCTTTGTGAGCGGAGAGCTTTGGGAGTATTGGCGCTCAGCCTTTCCTCGCAGTGTCGCGCGCAACGTGTTTGAGTCAGTTAGATTTGACATAGACGATGAGCGCGCCGAGTTTACTCGTGCCCTCGCTTGGCGCGGACCTCCGCCACAATAGATTGGATTTTGTTGTAAGTTTGTGTCCTGTAAGAATGTTACTTGAGGTTCTATGGAATACAAATCAGGTTCGCTTTCTTGATTGTTTGTGCGGGGGCCTACGTCTATTACGCTAGTTTACATATCTCGTCTAGTTCTGAGCCTGCACACTGTTGGCCTTTGCTTGGGCAAGCTCGTGCGATACAGAGGTGGTGGCTAGGGCCTTCCCCCCATTTTCCCCCCTTTTCTGCGCTTGCTTGTTGGCCGGGATAGAGATGTTGGCTCTTTTTTGGCTTGCGGAGACATATTTGAAGTCCGCCTGGCGAAGCTTGCTGAATCGGTGTTTGACCCGATAAGAGGTTTGGCGCAGCTTGTGCAGACGGCGGAGGCTTTTTGTTTTTATCTGGCCGGGCGTTTTAGCTATTCGGTGGTGTGTGCCTCCGACGCTGTACACCCGTGGTTCATGCTCCATTTGCGGAGATGGCAGGTTAGATCTCCGGTGTCGGGGGGATGTTACGAGATTTCCTACGGTATCCCCCTTGTTCCGTAGACCTGCGCTGTTCATCACCATGCCGTGGGTTTTCTCTCTCTTACCACTCTCTCCGCTTGGCTACAGGTGCCTCTGCTTTTACGAGTTTTCGCACGATATCTATAGAAAGCTTGGATTTGTAAAGAGACACCTGCTTCCATGGGTGTTGCTGTGGCTTGTGCTCGCTTTCTGCCTTCTGACTGAGGTTTTAAGGTTTTGGGAGAGCTCGTTTTATAGCGGGGTGGTGGCTTTTGATTGTTAAATATTTGGTACGTTGTTTGTTGGAACATATCTCGGCTTTAATGGCCTAGATCTTTTTAAGTAAATAGGCCTGGTGCCATAATGATGGCAGTGTTTTGTTAGACATTTTTATCCTTCCGTTGTTTTTGATGGCGGAGACCTTCTTCCTGGTTCTAGCGCCAAAATGGTGTTACCCCTGATGCTTGGGTTTTTTTTAATATTTTTGCCTTGATGCCTGATTATGGTCAGGTCTTCGTCAAGGTCGGAGGCCTGTTTGGCCAATGTTGTTTTTGCCTTGATGCCTGACTCTGGTTAGGTCTTCGTCAAGGTCGTAGGCCTGTTTGGCCAATGTTGTTTTTGCCTTGATGCCTGACTCTGGTCAGGTCTTCGTCAAGGTCGGAGCCAATGTGGTTTTTGCCTTGATGCCTGACTCTGGTCAGGTCTTCGTCAAGGTCGGAGGCCTTTTTGACCAAGGTGGTTTTGCCTTGATGCCCGACTCGTCGGTCTTTCGTCAAGGTTGGAGGCCTGTTTAATATGGAGGTCGTTTCAAATTGCCAATGCCTGTGGTCATGCGTTTTGAAAGGACCTATACTTATTTTTGTTCATCGAATATTGCGGCGCCGTGGTGGCCGCTTTCTGCTTACTCTTCGTCGTTCTTTTGGGGAATTACCTCTTTATACTTCTAGAGGATTTTTACATTGAGCCTGCCTCATTAAAAACCTCACCTCCGCTTGGAGTTCCCCTGTGAGGAAAAGAGTACAGGCTCTTTTGCAATTTCTTGTAAAAGAAAAAAGGAACTGAAAAGTAAACGAACGGAGGGGCTTTCGCTTATTGTTTGCGGAGGATGCCCTTTGTTACATTACCTAGATGTAATATCGGCGAGGTCATCAATATTCCGTGTGTGTGTCGTCGTGACACCTTCATTGTCTGTCAAGTAGAAAGAGCACATATACCTCTGCTTTGCTGTTGCCGTGTATGGTCCTTCCCATTTCGGTTGCAATTTGCCAACAAGTTGTGCGTTGGGTTTTCTTCTGAGTACGAGGTCTCCGTGTTTTATGTCTTTTCTTACCACCTGAGAGTCTCTCCACTTCTTGGTTTGGGACTGATATTTTGCGATATTTTCTACTGCTTCCAGTCTTGTGGCTTCTATTGTTTCTTTTACGTATTCTTCGTCTTGCATCATTAGCTGTCTCGTTGTGCGGAGGCTTTCGTGCTTGATTTCCTCTGGCAACATGGCCTCTTCTCCATAGAGCAGTTTGAATGGTGTGAATCCCGTTGTCCTTGATATAGTTGTGTTATGTGACCAAATCACTCTGGGTAACTCATCTACCCATTTTCCTTTGCGGAGACCCAGCAATGTTTTTGATACTGCTGAAAAAATTACTCCATTTGCTCTTTCCACAGCACCATTGGACTCTGGGTGGTATACGGAGGCAAAGGCTAATTTTGTTCCAATGCTTCTGCAGAATTCTTTGAAGTTCTCTGAATCGAACTGCTTTCCATTGTCTACTGTCAGAATCCTCGGTACACCGAATCTGCAAAGGATGTTTTGCCAGAAGAATTTTCTGACAGTTTCTGAGCTTATCTTTACCAGCGGCTTTGCCTCGATCCATCTTGTAAAATATTCTACTGCTACTACTGCAAATCTGTTTCCTCCTTGGGATGGTGGTAACGGGCCGACCAGGTCCATACCCCATCTTTGCAACGGCCATGTTGGAGGTATGAGCTGGGTCTCTGACGAAGGTTTTGACTGACCGGGAGAGAATGTTTGGCATGCTTTGCATGTTCTGACTGTCTGCTCTGCATCTTGTATGTGTGTTGGCCAGTAAAAGCCTTGCCTTATTGCCTTTGCCGATAGTGCTCTAGAGCCAATGTGCGATCCGCAAATTCCTGAGTGTATTTCCTGAAGCAACTCTATGCCTTCGCTCTGCGATATGCATTTGAGGAGGGGCTGGACTACTCCTTTCTTGTACAGTACACCATTTATGATTGTGTAATTTCTTGCCCTGGCCTGTGTTCTTGCTGCTTTTGCTTCATCTTCTTCGGTGGTTTTGCCTTCCAAAAATTCTGTTATCGCCTTTCTCTAATCTTCATTTTGCAGGTGTAGTATGGGCTTAGGTGTCTGAGATGCATCCGCAGTTGCCGGAGACTTCAGGGTCTGATAGAAAGTGTTTGGTGGTAGTGGCAGGTTGTTTGCCGTAGCTTTTGCCAGCTCATCTGCCTCCGCATTTTCTGATCTTGGTATGTGCTTTAGGGTGAAGCCCTCGAATCTCCGTTCCCAGTTTCTGACGACAAATAGGTACTTGATGAGTTCTGGCTCTCTTGCTGTGTATTCTTTTTCTACTTGGCCAGTAATTACTTGAGAATCTGTTTTGACTGTCAATGTTTTTGCCCCTAGGGCCTTTGCTTTGCTGAGTGCCATGATCAAGCCTTCGTATTCTGCTATGTTATTTGTTGATTTGAACTCTAGCCTTGCTGCGTATTTTAGTTTGACGCCGGAGGGTGCCATTAGAACGGCGGAGGCTCCTGCTCCGGCTTGGCCCTAGGCTCCGTCCGTGTATGCTATCCAGCCTTGACTGGTTGGTTGTACCTTGGGCTCTGTCGAAGGTGTCCAATCTGCTACAAAATCCGCTAGCGCCTGTGATTTGATTGCTGTTCTGGGGACATATGAGATACCGAACTGTGATAGCTCTGTTGCCCATTTGCCTATTCTGCCGGAGGCTTCTTTGTTTCTTAGCAAGTCTTGCAGTGGCAGCAATGTTGGGACTGAGATTTCGTGGGCTTGGAAATAGTGCTTTAGTTTTCTTGAAGCCATCAGCACAGCGTAGGCGACTTTCTCTACCTCAGTGTAATTTAGCTTGGCTCCGGACAGGGCCTCTGAGATAAAGTAGACTGGCTTTTGAGTTTTGCCTAATTCTTTTTCCTGTTCGTGAACTAAGACTGCGCAGACTGCATGGTCGGAGGCCGCTGCATTAAGCAATAGGTGGCTGTCCGATTCTGGAACAGAGACCACCAGTGAATTTGCGAGATATTCTTTCAATTTATGAAATGCCTACGACTGCTTGGGCCCCCACTCAAAGTTGTCTCTGCCGCTTAGTGCTTGGAAGAAAGGTAGGCTGCGTTCTGCTGATTTTGAGATGAATCTGTTGAGCGCTGCTATTCTTCCCGTCAACTTTTGCACTTCTTTCTTATTTTTGGGTTATGTCATTGTCATTATTGCTCTGGTTTTGTCTGGGTTCGCTTTGATGCCTTCGCTGCTTATGATGCATCCGAGCATCTTCCCTTTTGTGACTCCAAATATACATTTTTCTAAGTTGAGGCGGAGGCCAGCTGCCCTGAGGTTGGCGAAGGTCTCCTGCAAGTCGGAGACATGATCATCTTTGTTCTTGCTCATGACCACTATGTCGTCGACGTAGGCTATGATGTTTCTATCTAATTGTGAGCCCAAAACATCCTTTGTCATTCTGGCGAAGGTTGCTCCTGCATTTTTTAGGCCCTCCGGCATTCTGGTGTAGCAATATGTCCCGAATGGAGTGGTGAAACTTGTCTTGTCTTTGTCTTCTTTTTTCATCCAGATTTGGTGATACCCTGAGAAGCAGTCGAGGAGAGAGAACCTCTGGCACCTGGCTGCCTTGTCGACGGAGGCGTCTATTCTTGGCAATGGGAAAGGGTCTTTTTTGCAGGCTTTGTTTAGATCTGTGAAATCTATGCACATTCTCATTTTGCTATTCTTCTTTGGTACCAGTACTACGTTTGCAAGCCATTCTGAATACTTGACTTACCTGATAACCTTTGCATCTAGCAATCTCTGCACCTCCGTCTTTGCTGCTAGGATTCTGTCCTCCGACATTTTCCTCTGTTTCTGCTTTCTTGGTCTCATGTTTTCATCAATATTCAGCTCATGCTGTATGATATCCCTGCTGACTCCTTGTAGGTCGGAGGCTGACTAGGCGAAGATGTCTCTGTTTTTTACCAGAGTTTGCATGAGCTCTTCCTCCTCTGCTTTGCTCAATTCTGAGTTGATGGTTACTTTGTTGTCTAGCAACTCCATTTGTAGAGGGGTCACCTTTGTCTCTTCTTGACCTGCCATATCTGTTTTTCCTCTGGGCATATCCGGAGGCTCTAGTTCTTTGTCTGCTGACTCAACTGCATTGATGTTTCTTTGGGCTCTGTAGATTGCTTTTTCTATATTTCTTGCTTCTTTCTGGCTGCCTCTGACTGTGATGATGCCATGGAGTGCTGGTATCTTCATGCACAAGTAGGCCATATGTAGGGCGGCGTTGAATCTAGTTGTGAATCCTCTGCCCAGGATAGCATTGTATGGGTAGTACAGGTCGACGACGTCGAAGGTTATGTACTCGGTTCTAGCATTGGCTTGGTTTCCAAACGACACAGGAAGTGATATCTTTCCTAGTGCTTGTATCTGCTTTCCTCCGAATCCTATCAAAGGGGATTCAGAGGGCTGTAGTTGACTCCTACTGAGCTTCATTTGGTTGAAGGTATGTGCAAAGATGATGTCTGCTGAGCTGCCTGTGTCAACCAACACTCTGCTTATCTCCCATGCAGCAATGTTGGTCTTGATTACCATTGCGTCTGTGTGAGGGTAGCTTTCTAGCTGGAGATCTTCTTCCGTGAAGGTGATTGGGACTCTGGACCAATCTGTGTATTTTGCTGGGCCTTGGACTGCTACGTTGTTTACCAGGCGGAGGTGATCTTTTTTTTTTCTTTCGCTTGAAACTCCATTGATGATCCTCCGCAATTGGCGTGATTATCATGCCTATTGTTGGTAGCGGTCCATGGGGTTGACTTGGTTTTCTGGGTTTGGCTCGTTTTTTGGTGTTGGGAGTTGGTTGTGAGTAGGCGGCGGAAGCAGTTGTTGAATGTGTTGCTGTTGAGGCGGAGGCTCGAACCTGCTGTGGTTTTGTGGCAGTGGGTTTGTTTCGAGGTAGGTTATGTGGGAGGATTTGGGTTTATGTAGGTCGCTTGCCTCCAACTCCGTAGTTGCCCACGGATGTTTGCTTCTGAGGGCGTTGCACACGCATGCTTTGTAGGAAGTTTGGGTAATAGGCGGAGGCCAGTGTTGAGGGATGTATTTGGTTTGCGTTTAGCGCTGGATACATTGGGTAGTACTGCTGGTGGCCAGTTGTGTAGGTGGTGTTGACCTCTCTTGCGCTCTGCTGTGTTGGAGGTTGTGCAGTCTGCTTGTTCTTCATTCTTTCCTGTGTCTCTTTTGTCTCCGGACAATCTTTGGTGCTGTGCCCTGCGCTTTCACCATGAAAAACACAATATGGCATGCGTTGTTTCTGCTTGTTTTTGTCCCGGTTTTTGCCTTGGTAGCCTTGCCGACCTTGGTTCCTGGTTTGGGTCTCCGGTCCTGCTGGCGTTGCCAATTGCCCTTGTTCGGGTTGAGGTTGACCCTCAATGTTGAGCACTTGCCTCTGGCCTGTTTTCTGATTTGATGCGTTCTGGTTCGGGTAGCTCTTCTGGGAGTTTTTTACTGCTGCTTTGCTGTCTGTTTTGACCCTGCTCCTCCAGCCTTTTTCGGAGGTCATTTTCTGATCTGCAGTATTTTTCGAACTCGTCATACAACTGTTGTATGGAAGTTGGTTTTTTCTTGCTAGGTGTGCTGCGAACGGTCCAATTCGGAGGCCTTTGATCGCTGCTTCAATGGCGATCTCATCTGGGACGTCTGGTGCCTTCGCCTTTACTTGCACGAATTTCCGGAAGTAGTCGTGTAGTGTCTCTCCCTGCATTTGCTTGCACTGGAACAGATCCGTGGATGTCAGTGATTGTGCGGCTAGTCCTTTGAAGTTTGCCAATATTTTGTCCCAAAGGTTTTCCCAAGAATAGATCTTGCTTGGTTTGAGCATGGAATACCAAGCCAACGCGTCGCCTTCGGCAGCAATAACAAAAGACTTTGCCAGGACGGCGTCGTCTCCACTGGCGGAGGCTACTGCTGCCTCGTAACTCATGATGAACTGATGGGGGTCTGTCTTTCCGTTAAATTTTGGCAGTGTTATTGGCTTGTACGCTGTTGGCCATGGCGACTGTTGTATACCTTCTGAAAGTGGGGACTTGGGATCGGTAGGCCTCCGCGTCACCTGAGATGGCATTGTGGGCTGGTTGATCACTGGCGAAGGCCCCTGTGGTATGGTTGCTGTTGCTGTGGAGGTTGGGATTGCAGAGGTTGAGGCTGGTACTGCATTCTGCATACTCAGCATCTCAGCATGTAGGACTGCCAACTGCTGACTGATTTCTGCTGCTTGTGCTGATGCTTGAGTAGCTTGCTGATTGGCTGCAAACGCTGCTGCCATTCTGTCTCTCTCTTGTTGCGCTCTCTGCAACTACGCCTGCAGCTGTTGCAGTTCTTGGTCGAGTGTTGCACCTGGATTTGGTTGGGCCTCCGGACCTTGGATTTCTAGATCTTGGGGCTCCGGTGGTTGACCCTGGGCATCTGCTCTGGTACTGACCTCCGCTGGTGAAGTTGCGTAGGTGCTATGAGTGGTGCGCCTAGGCCTTCCTCTCTGACCCGTGGTCGCTGCTGCTCTGGTGGTGGTTTTTCTTTTCCCTACCATCTTTGGTTTGCCTTGGCCAACCACGGTGGGCGCCAATGTTGAAACTTGCGGTTTCAGACAGGTAACTGGGGGCCTCCGCCCATGGACGGATGTCCTCAGGCGGAAGCTCGGTTGACAGGAACGATCGCTGGGCGTGTAAGGGAAAGGGCACGGAAAGCTCGGGTTACATTAATGCCTCTTTCAACCCCCTGCACGGTTACAAGTGTTCCCTATTTATAGGGCTCAACTACTTCACAACAGAATTTATTACAATGCCCCTCAACTGCTACAGTATATCCCTAGAATATTCCGCCGCTAGCCTCTTGTTTGCGGGGCAATCCTGCAATACCGTCTCCGAGTAATGGGCCTCCATGAGCAGTCGGCCCACCATGCTTCGGTCTTCGGCCCAAAGGCCTGGGTCCCCGGTGCCGGGCTCCATCTCCAGGGGCGCCCCGCTGCCTCGGCGGGTCTCCGCCGGCCGGTCGGAGACATCTCCCGTGGGGGCCATGGCTGTCGACGCTAGCCTCCGCCTCCAGGGGCGCGCCGTGGCCCTGGCGGGTCCCCGCCGGTCCGGTCGGAGGCATCATCCGCAGGCCTCCGCCCGGCCGCGTAGGGGCCATGCTGGCGCGTTCTGGCCTCCACCTTCAGGGGCGCGCCGTCGTCTTGGCGGGTCTCCGCCGGTCCGGTCGGAGACGTCAATCGTGGGTCTCCGCCCGGTCGCGCGGGGGCCAGGCTGGCGCGCTCGCGCGGTCCCCGGGCGCCCGCGCTTCAGTACCTGCACACAATTAGGCAAGATCATTGTTTAATTAGTTTGGAGGTGAGAAGGCCTTCGCCCTCCTGGTCGGAGGTGCCCCCGCATCCTGTGGACTGCGCAGGTCTCCGCCACTCGTGGTGGCCATGTTATAACATAGAAGATCAGATTTACTCCATATAGTGGGATATTCAGAATCTGATTATGCGGGAGATGATAGAAAATCCACGTCTAGATATGTATTCACTTTCGTAGGGGGAGCTATTTCATGAAAAAGCTCAAAGCAAACCGTCACTACATCGTCCACAATGTATGCCGAGTTTGTAGCGTGTTATGAGACAATGGGGCAGATGAACTAGCTAAAGAAGTTCATACCCGGTTTGAAGGTGGTTGACGACATCTATAGACCACTTAAGTTATACTATGATAATAATTCGGCAGTACAGTATGCTCACAACAATAAGTCAAGTGGTGCTGCCAAACACAATGACATAAAGTATTATGTTGTGAAAGATAAAGTCCGGGATCATGTCATAAGTCGCATATAAGTACCGAAAAGATGCTCGTGGATCCGCTTACAAAAGGCTTACCACCCAACGTATTCAGAGAACATGTAGCCGGCATGGATTTAAGGGAAATCCTATAATTGCTAGACAAAAGAAGGCCCAAAGTTAAGTATCTATTTCAGAACAGAGTGGTGTGTTGTAGTTGTTAAATCTATCGGCAATCGATCGTGGCGATGAAACATGCTCTATGCGCTCATCTGTAATGGAATGAACAAAAGTAAATGATATGAAATTGAAAGATGGTAGGAGATCAAGGGGGAAATTGTTAGATTGATCTCTAATCCTAAACTGGGCCCAACGGCCCAGTTGGGCCTTTGATCCGCGCCCTGATCGGGGGCGCCCAGCCCACTATGGCTGGAGGGCCCCTGTCACACTGCGCAATATATAGAGGTAGGGGACGGCGGCTCTGAGTACTAGGTTCGCCTGAGCCGAGCTCCCCACCGAAACCTAAACCCAAATCCCGATCAGAGAGGGGCGCAGCCAGTGACGGGAAGCCACCAGCCGCGCCACCTCGATCCACCGACGTCGATGACTTCATCGACCTCTTCCCCGAACATCGCTGTCCGTGCGCAGACTTCACCGACGAACGAGATGGCGGCTTCTGGACCATCTCCCTCTGCGGTGTCAGGTTCGACATGTTCTTCTCCCTTCCCTCTCCGTCTCTCTAGTTCTACATGTATTAGGATGCGCTGCATCTTTTATCCTGAATAGAACCACTCTACCGGCTAGATCTATGCTCCTAATGATCCTATATAACTAACAGCGACATGCTAAATCAACATGGTTTTGGTGTGATCAAATGCCCATCGAAACTCACTCTGTTTGTTCCATTTGAATGAGGATGCTCCATTTGATAGGCGACGCTTTTTGGCTTTTTTCAGAGTTCTGGCAATTGCTAGCTTCACTTCGATGGTCAACTGAATGTGGTATGGCCCCTTGATGCATGAGTTTATGATCCCTCTTGAGAATACCGGATGGAACTCAAGACACTTACCAAAGAAACACCCAGACATGCCTCCCATGATATCAGCGATGTATGATCGGCCATGCAAATCCTTTAGTTATGCGTGCTGGCCAACCTTATTTTGCCAATATCCCAATATCCTGGGAAGCTTATTGCAATGCCTATCAAGTCCAAGAAAAGTGAAGAGGCCAAACATTCCAAAACAAGTGTCTGCCCCAAAGATGGACCAGATGGACCAACGCTGTCTTATTTGTTCTGAGAAAAAAATATATAGACCGGCGAACAAGCTTTACCTTAGCCCAATCAGATGACAAATAAAGATAGAGCTGCAGCAGCTCCAGTGCTATAAGCACTACCATTACTACTAGTGCAGTAACGATAGGGTCAAATCCTCCTCCGATTACTGTCCCCGTTGAGTCACTGCTCTTGTTTTTGCTGTGGATGAAGTCCTTGATCGAACTCAGTATTGTGACAGGACATATAACAGATTTAGCAATGCTCAGAAGAATGAAGCGCAGCTGGTGAAGAAGTGATCATGTGCAAAAGCCAGCTCTGCCTCAATCACCCTATATGCAGCTTCATAGTTTTCCTCTGCACGTAGCAATCCTTTGAAAACAAGGTGACAAGTTTTCTTAATCTTGGCTTTGGCTTCTGGACAAGCAAGCCCAAAGAAACGGCGCCTCAACAGCCGAAACAAGGAAAACGAAAGGCATGCCTCCTTCAGCTGTTGCCATCACTTGTGCCTAATGGGCCTTCATTAGAGCACCAGATCCTGTCTAGCGTAATTATTGTGTCTTCGTGGTCATTATAGTCCTCGTAGAATGGGTATTTGTAACCATGCAGGGTAACAGGATTATAGTTGGTTGATTTCGTGTGCTCACTCTTCATGTGAAGTTGAACATATCTGCTTTGTTTGTCCAGGAAACTGCTCGCAGTCATGCTTGCGTAAATCCTCCCCCCATTCACTGAGAGCAACAAAGCAGCCAAGAATAGATACAAGAGGGGCACAAGGAAACTGGAGCTTGTAAGAATCGTTTCGTTAGCTCTCCACATGGCGAAGAGGCTGAGCACACGAA
This sequence comes from Miscanthus lutarioriparius, assembly GCA_904845875.1. Taxonomy (NCBI): domain Eukaryota; kingdom Viridiplantae; phylum Streptophyta; class Magnoliopsida; order Poales; family Poaceae; genus Miscanthus; species Miscanthus lutarioriparius. The sequence continues at coordinate 119,053,018 of CAJGYO010000003.1, read as the reverse complement.
GAAGCTGCTGGATGAAGTGCCTCATGTACTGCTTGTTGTCGTCAACACTGTAGGCTGTCATGGAGTTGGTGTTCCCCAGGGCCATGACGAACGGAAAAGCACACGCTGAAGCAACTGGCTCGCGGCAGAAGGCGGAGACGACCGTGCAAGCCCAAGAGTATAGATCACAAGAGGGGTGTTGATGGTGTAGGCCAGCCAGAGCGAGTGCTTGATGTATGCATTTGTAGAGCACCGCCGCCGCCAGCCCAAGACGACCTGAACCGCGTGCAGGAGAACCGATAGCACGAATAACACTTGAAGCTGAGTGATGATGCCTCTTTCTGTGTGTAACCAAGAGGTGAAATCTTCAGCACCTGTTGACCCGTTCACTTTCGATTCACTTATTAGGTTCAAGATGTCTGATGTATTGTATCCACGGTCTGCTCAACGGCTCGACGCCCAGTCATTCTTGAAGGACAGACCAGCACAATTTCGTTTCGCCTAATAGCAACTAGCCTTCAATAAAGAGTGGTGACACCGTGCCCTTGTAATGTCTGTGGAGAATTGAAGCAAACATGTCAAAAGAAACAGGAATTGAGAATGAGGTCGTCTCAGCTAACAAGTACATGTTCGAACGTGATCTCAGCCAACATGTTAACTTATTTGTACACAAGTAATAAATCCACCAAAACTAGTGCCTAATATATTAGGCAAGTCTTTTTTGGATCGGCCCCGGATCCACAGTACTATAAATAAGAGGGAGCTCGCCTCAAACAAATACCTACGCACATCAAACCCAGAACCAATCTATTAGGCACCGGAGGGTTTCAGAAGCACGATATGCACGTCCAGGTTCCATTCAGATATTGATAACAATAATATATATACTTAACGATGTCCCCTTGATCATTCAGACATACCAGTTGCCCTGTTCTTATGCTGTCTTCAGGAGTTCATGTGCTTCCTTCACAAGAGAAGTAAGAGACCTCGCAGGCTTGATCACCTCACATTCATTCCCAGCAAAGAGCATGCAGTCATCAACCTCCGACATGGTTTCCAATGCCTCGGCCAGTGTTCCCTTGAAATTGTGTTCATTGAAATGTGCGATGCATCTGGGTTTCACTTCAATCATGACTATAACCACCTGGCAGGTAAGCTTCACTATCCTCAAACACTGAGCCGTGCTCTGTTTGTTTACTTGTAATATTTCCTTGAGCTTCTTTGCCACTGCTCCATCTCGAGGGGTGGCACAAGCAAAATCTTCTTTACTGATCATATTTTCGTATCACCACGGCGAGGGATAACATGGCTGCCATAAATTTTCTTTCTTCAGATTGCTTTTCATTTTCCTGAATGGGAGGCTGTACACTGTCAGTGTCTGCATCTTCTTGGGGCTGGTTTTCTACGACAATCTCTACCGCATCTGCAGTTGTTCCCATTTTACTAGATAGTATTTTATGGAGAACCTGCAAGAAACATAATTTAATACAAATGATCAGCAATACTACGATCGTATCATACATGATACAGATTGATGCAATTCATCCCTAGTGAAACAAGCATGACATTTTATCTGTACGTAAATTATTGAGAGGAGTTAATGGATTATTTGAACAAATTAAGATGACCCTTGTAGTTTCGTATGCATACTACTATTACTAACTAGAGGTCCTAACAGAGCCTCTATGTTAATTCTCACCAAAAGCGGCTAGAAATTATTGCAATAATAAAATACATCTGGTCTTTAATTTAGTACGATCTAATCATCATCGCCAATGATAGCCATTACATCTATTCTGTTTTATAAAAAATACTCACATTTGCCATTATGAAAAATACATTAGTAAAACCCGAATTTGTATCAAAATTACCCTCCTCTGCTATTATGAAAGATAATTCAAGAACACTCTAAATTTGTATATAAATTACCCATCTATGTCATAACCCCCTAGATTTTCATCTAAATTGCCTACACCTGCCATTATGAAACATAATTCAAAATAAACCCCTAATATATACTACTAATATACTAATGATACCAACGAAGTGTTTAAAACAATATTAATAGCCATAGAAATTTAGATCTATTTTTACATTTTAACTAAAATATTTGACATATCTTTATTGATGTTATAACTATTACTGCACATATAATTCCTTCATAAGAAAATTCAAACATCTGGAGAAGTGGAGAGGTTAATGCAGACTACAGGTGGCTATAATCTTCTTGGCATTTGAGATTTCTTTGGAATAACAAGTCATTATAAGACTTAAATTAATATCCTCTTAATTTTAGCACTGCAACATTATTCTAAATCTCACTTCAAGCTCTACCACTAATCTTGAGCAATGTTATACCATCTTAGTACTCAAGAGTGTAATCTATGATCTAAAACCTTATTTTAAAAAATACTAAAGAACATAATAAAAGATACAATAAGGATACAAGTATTAACTTAACTTGAGGATAAAAAATATGTATAGATTAAATTTGATAATTAAAATTTAAATTCATGATGTCATAAGATATGTGCTGAAATAAGAGCCACCGTTATTTAAGTTAAGGTTATAACTAAATTCATGCTCAGAGGTGCCGTGTAAAATAAAAAAAAAATAGATATAGATGAAAAAATATTGATTAGGAATTGATAAGTTTATCATAACTAGTTAGAGAGTACAAATTATCTATTATGTCTTGTGTTAGAAAATGACATAAGAGAAAAAACATGCAGATTAATACAAGTATTTTTAATTAGTCAGAGGTATTAAAAAATGATATCTACTGTTTATATCTCCTAAGATTCTACCGGGCGTGCGAGAGTATGGTTTCATGAACTAGTGTAGTGTATCTGATGCCAATATCAGGTAGCAGCTTAAATGGTTATCGATGACCAAATTGCCTAGAAAACAACCTATATCACAGAGTACTCCCTCCATTCCAATTTATAAATCGTTTTAACTTTCTACATATATAGGTTTTATTATGCACCTAGACATAATCTATATCTAGATACGTAACAAAATCTATGAACTCAAAAAACCCAAAACGACCTATAATTTGGAACGGATGGATTTATCTTAGTAAAATGGTGTATGTTTGAGATCGGAAGGGATACTAATGTCGACCCAAACACACTAAATGCGTATCAGCGTATGAACTGTGGGGGAAAGTATTTGGAACCTACAGAAATAATATGCTTAAGTGACATCTCAGAAACTGCAAACAAGATAACAAGCGATGCAGAGGCAAAGGTTGCGAGTTACCTTGTTCAATAAGTCGATCGCCTCTTGCTTGGAAATTATACCTCTTGCAGCGCGAACAGGAAGCAGTCTGGCCAGTGCTTCCCCTGCATTTCCCCTCAGTTTGGGTGCTCTCTCTGTGTCCGCTTGTTCCACTTGAGATGTAGCATTATTGTTGGGCTCTTGCTTTGTAATATTGTTAGTCTCTTTCTCGAGGAAGATACGTAGCAGGGCCTTGAAAAGCTTGTTAAAATCCAGTTCTTTGAAAGAACCATCGAATGCTAACTCTGTCAGGATCTCCAGGGCTTGTTCATGCAGTTTCTGGGCACCTTCACTGTCATTCTCCAAGATACCCATCAGATTGCTGACAGCTTCTGTGTTACTCGCCAGCTTCTGATGCAGCCTTGTTACGTCATCTCCAGGACCGGTAAGTAGCCTGCTCAGCACTGTGAGTGACTTGCTTAGCATTTCAACCGTTGTGTTGTCGCTCAGCTTGGTGAGGAAGTCGCCATGGCTTGCGCTTCTCATCAGTGGTGACGTGATCCTAGAGAGGAGGCTTTGGTCCTTACTTATCTCTGTACAGTTCCCTTGGTCCTGTGTGAGCCTCTCAAGAATCAGGAGGCCCTGAGAAATCAGCCTTTGGCTCCTCTAGATTTATAGGAGCGGCGGTACTTGGATTCAGAATATTTCTTCAGCTCCTTGTCTAGTTGCCGGACCCTGATGATGGGATTATCCTCAAAGTCTTTCTTAATCTGTTTTCTTTTCCTCTTGGCGGCTAACCTGGAAGATGATGAACTGACGACGACTGCTTGTCGTTCCTCGTCAGTTTGGTCTGTGATGGTGGGCGCTACCATGTCCATGTGGGTACCATCGTCTTGATGCTCGGATGTTTCCAGTGACCCATGCTGATGATCATTTTCATCGGTAGGCAGTGTCGCCTGTTCATCAGGATTTCCTGACGGACAGGCATGCGACTTTGGTTCACAGTCACAGCTGCTAGTGCTTTCAAGTAGGGAACAAATGCACTGCAATGTACCCGGGAAGCTTGTTATATGGAGGTCACTGGCAAGGTGTGCAACAATGGTTGTGGCGCGCTCTCTGTTCTCCATGTCACCATCAGCTGCGCCTCTCCGACGACCAATCATGCCCATCAGATTCTGAATAGAGAGCCTGGAAGATAGCAGCTCCTGCCTTACAGATTTATCCTTGCCAGAGATCAGCTTGTCTAGTATCCTTGCTCCCCATCGGTGGTCATCGTCCCCAGATGCAGACTGGAGCAACTCAACGCCGTAGGTGATGAAGTTCCAATTGCCGGGCAGCTCCCCGTCCTTCCTAAACTTCCTTATTGTTTCTGAACGGTACATATCAACTAGCGTTAAACTCCATTCTTCATCTCCATATTGTTTCCTCGTCACAGCCGTGACTTCCCAAACTGACGACTCTAACATCACTTGAAGGGTACCCCAGTACAGGACGAATAGACTCTGCAACAGAGCTAGAGCATAGAAGATGTCCAGTGCGGCATTCAGTTTTGCTCTGTTGGCAACATCTCCTCCGGCGTCGCCATAATCTCGTCGTACAAGACGCCACACTGAGATCCCCAGGCTCACATACGGCGCAACATTGAAGGACAGTAGCAAAAGGCAGGTCAACAAAATATACTTGGGTAATAACGCCATACCCAGCATGATTCTTTGACACATGGCCGTGGCCTCATGGATCCATTTCTGACGCCTGATAAAACTCATGATTTTGTCCTCTTCCGTATAAATCCCTCTCTTAAACTCCTTGTCATAATTGTCAACCACCCTGTGGAATAGTATCAAATTTGCACTTTGGTCAGCGCGGCATACGATAGATGACAAGTACAATTGATGATATATATACACATACTTTAGCTCCCTACACACATACACATACATATACTGACGGAGCGCTGCTGTCTGCCGGTGAACTAATTACTATTTCTTAACTCCTGATATTGACTAGTACCTAGCCACGACCTTATGTTGTAGTATGCCACGCTGCAACTATGATAGTCTAATGCATTGCAGCAGTAAAACCATCAATCAACGTAGTACTAGATACTTATGGCGGGTGAACGGAATTTTTTTCTATTTAGTTTACGCCATTCACGTTCCTATCCTTCCGAGGGGCTGTTTAGTTCCACTCCAAAACGTTAAATTTTTCAAGATTCTCCGTCATATCGAATCTTTGACGCATGCATTAAGTATTAAATATAAATAAAAAATAAAACTAATTACACAGTTTAGACGAAATATACGAGACGAATCTTTTAAGCCTAATTAGACTATGATTGGACACTAATTACCAAATAACAACGAAAATGCTACAGTGTCGTTTTGCCAAATTTTTTGCCATCTAAACTGGGCCCAAATTTTGCAACAAATAAATAACTCTGACACCCTGTCTATCCGTCATTTTTCTATCCTTGTATTTTCTCTCAACTCACATCTAGATCTCCACGGCTGTGGCCTAAGGTGTAGAATAGCACTACCGCACGCGCGTGTGTCTATATATATATATATATATATACTTGTGTCACTAACAAAGGAACTATTTCTCAGTACAGAATAAGTTATTCTATAGCCACCTAATTTTTAAACTAATTTACGATAAAGTAAATACATATTTACGATAGTTGTGTTACTATAACACATGGGGTTATTTACCTTAACGTTATAGTAAATCACGTATACTATAATCTTATAAATTAGCATAGTAATTATCGTAACTCAAAGTGACCATAGAATAAGTTATTCTATAACCAGCTGCAGAACAGTAGTTCTATACACACAAATTTACTGTTCATCAATCAATACAATCATAAGTTCCATCCATTTCTCTCGCTTTCACACGCTTGCTTTCCAACAAATAGAATTGGCACAATCACCTATTCGTCACTTACACCACTTCTTATATGGTATTAGGCTTTGTAAGGAATTAAGGTTAACATGGGAAAGTATCTCTGCGCACATCATTGTGGTTAAAGCTCTGGAATACAAGCGCTAGCATAATGTTTCTCTTAATAGTGAGGAGAAGGCCTAACAATGAGGAATAGCATCAACGTTGAATGTTGCATAGACTACTCACGCATATGCACGGTTCATCCTCGCTGTAAGTTTTCCCATGTTATTTGTTTCATTCATGGATATATCTATCTGCATGTAATATTAAAGAGCCAAAATTTCATCCTATTTTTTTCATCTCCCCCCTAACTATTAGACAGTTAAGAGTTTCTTCTGTCCCACTTTTTTTACTTCCCAAACTGTCTCGTATGTAACCCGGACTCATATGACCCCGTATGAGTTACAACTCACGTCCATCGATGATTGATTCGAAGTCTGATTCTAAGACACGTTTGCTAGTATATAGAAAAACAAAAAATGATAAGAAAAGTAAAAGAAAAGTTGCCAGTAACATAGGCGTCGGTTCCTTTAGTTTACGTGGGTACCTTTCCGAACAAATGCACCACACCTTCTCAATTCTCATTGGTCATAAACTAAATCGATCCAGTTATGTGCCCATTAACTTTCTTCACCCGACGGCCGACACCATAAAACATGTCCGATCACTGTTGTGCTAAATAGCTTTCCCTATATATTTCCTTACATAACTTGCACTTTGAAATCTATATTAATATATATTTGAACCAATGCAATCATCAACAATTAATATAAGTTAAAATTAGTTACTCTCTAACCACCCCAGTAACGTTCGGGAAATTCAACTAAGTATATAGTAAGGTATATATGTGAGCCCCTCAATTATTTTTCATTCATATGTAACAATAATTAAGGAAACAAGATAGAAGAATTGATAGGATGTACGAGAAGAAAGGGAAAATTAAGGACAATAAGAGTGCCATACGTGCAGTGTTAAGTTCCAGAGAGGATCGGAGATGCATGGCAAAACAAGATTTGGTACATGCATACCTGCACGCCATTAGGAAGCTGAGTAGGGTGAGAGTCCAAAAGTCCTTCATCCCCAGAACGGCGACGAAGCCTCCGAGGAGGACGACGGTGGACCACAGCAACGCCAGCGCCCCAAGACCGCTTGTAATGTTGGCTGTGGCCGTCATAAGCCTCACGTAGCGATTGATCAGCTCTTCCGGCCTTTCGACGACGTTATCGTCGTCTTCCGGTTCCAAGCCGATTAGCTTTCTCAACGCAACCGGGAAGCAACGGCAACGCCCCATCGATCAGATCAGCCGCAATGGCTGGCCTGGCTGGTTGAATCTGTCTGTACTTTAATTTGGTGATGGGGATGGTGGCTGGTTTAATTTGTCTTTACTTTGGCGAAGGGGATGATGGCTGGTTCACAGCAGTGGTCTCCGACAAACAGAAAGCTAGCGCGCGACGCTATGGCGCAGGGTTTCTTTAATTTGTTGGGCCGGGGCCCGGGGCACCAGACCAGACCAAACCATTAAATGGAGATTCTTTGGCAGGTTGAGATTCTTCAGCCTAGCTAATCTGCGCACGCAGATCTACTTTACATATATAGAAATACTAGTACATTGCGCGCGCGTGCCCTCGCGCGCGGCGTGAATTAGCTGGTAAACCACTGAGTAAATAATATATGCTTAATCCTTGCATGGAAAGAGGATTAGGGAAATGAGGTTAATATAGTGTCACACCCGATTTTAAGGACAAAATCGAATGCACATCACATGTATGCCAGGTTCTGTTTATTCATACATGCAATGACAAGTATAGTGATACAGAGCAGTGTTTATTACAAAAACGATAACTTATTACAAAATGACTAGAGGGTCTAAACAGAAATTACATCAAAATTCTAGCGAAGCAGGGTCTTCATCCCCGCAGGCAGCCGACCGGGGGTACACCAGCCTAGCATCGACACTGTCTTCAGGAAACACCGTCTTCCAGAAACTCCATCTTCTAGTCCGAAGAGCTAGGTACCAACACCCCTGCAAAAGCCCCCTTTTGTGCCAAACTAGAACTTGGAGGAAACTAATTAATTAGCGAGGTCCAGCCCATCCAGACCTCATGGTTGCGCTGTTAAGCCACGTTACATGCTCCGAGAACCGATCCTTAGAATCCAAGCAGGAACGAGCACAAGCCCAAACATCCAACCACCATATCATAACACATCCATAACAATACCCACCATACCATGGCACAAACTAGCCTTAGCCAAACTTTCCATCCTGCCAGATTCCTAATCACCATGTTGCTAAAAAGATTACCATCTGGCGAGAGTCTAACATAGGGGTATGGTAAGTCCTCGGGAAAGGGGAAGCCGACCGACAGACCCCCGACTGATCCTACAGATCGCCCAGGGGCTATACCCATCCGGTACACTCACGCACACCCTCTGGAACGAGTCAGGGAGAGCCCAAGCACGCCCGTGGTCGACGCTCGGGGCTCCGGGGCTTGCCAAAGACCCCGGACTACCGAGCGATGGCAGCCCGAGCCTGACTCCAACCCAGCGCATACCCGGGCCAGTGCTCGGGTGAATAACCGACGTCCCGAGCCATGGATCAGGACCTACCTTGGGAAGCTGCCAGGCATCCGATGCCTGACAGATACGGAGATGCCACGCCATCTGCCTGTTCAATGGTCGTGAGGCCCCGTCAGCCACTCCGTCAGTAGGGTCATGCAACCGGCGTGACACAACTGGACAAGAGACTCCACCAACTCCGAGGGCAAAGGGCTCCAGGGCCCACTCATCAGCCCCTCCGGACGGGGGCTCCTTGCAGCCAAGAAAGCCTCGAGAAGGTTCACCCAGGGGAGGCCACGCTGCAGCAGATAGTTCCCGATGGTCAAGTACCAGAATGGAGGCAGCGGCGTTAGGAGGCGGTTGTGGCTCTATCAACTCCTCCCTACACGACAAGGCAAGGTCCATCCATGCCGCGACAGAGGACTTGTGCACCCGGTGCATAGACGATAGACTAGAACCCAAACCGACTTGTACACTGACCCTCCTCGGAATATAAGGGGAGGGACGATTCCTGTGGATAGGGGGATGATTCCCAAGAGAACTAGAGAACCTCAGCTAGAGAAGGTCGGTTTCTTACTTGCTGAGGAATAACACCAACGAACACTAGGATAGCACCGAGCGATCCCCTACCAATCTCTCTCGATTTCCACCATTGTAACCCCCGATTGGGCACTCCTTTACACGAAGATCATTATACTGTTGGATGTAGGGCTTAGAAGCCTGAACAAGGATAAATCGCTGCGTCCCTTCCGTGTTTTGAGTGTCTGAGCCACCAGAGACCCACACATCGACTTTTGACGGACAACCATGATGCTCGCCGTGTTTACGAACCCGCGACAACTGGCATGTCAGGTACACTACAAGGATTTTACCCTAAAGCCATGCCTAAGAATGGTTGCAATATGGGTGTTTTGGTTGCAATACATAACAAATGCTTCGAAGTCGGTTTCGTTGTGAGTCGTGGCATTTAAATATGTTGCAATAGGTTATTGCGACTCAATTTTGACGTGTTGCAAATCTGAGGCTCACTACTACAGATTTCATTTTTAGAGGTGGTTGGGTTGCCTTTGTAGAGGTGGTTGGCCCAACCAACTCTACTCTTCCATGTAGAGGCGGTTCTCTAATTGGTGGCTCCTCGACAAGTCCTATGACGACACACTCTCCACCTCTCGATGCACGCTGCAAACATATGTATATTATTACTACTAAAATAAGAGAATCTCCAAGAGACTCTTTATATCTTTCCTAATTTACAGGAATAGAGATTTTGGTGAAAAAACACCCTCCAGCAGCGTCTTCAATTTGATATCCAAAAATAGATATCATCTATTCTGGATTTCTCGCTAACCAAAGATAGATAGCGATGATGGCTCTCTAGACTGCGCACAAGATATAGAAAAGCTGTTAGAGAGTATAAAGATATAGAAAACGATTTTTACTCAAATGACTCTCTAAATAATGATTTAGAGAGTAGATTTTACAAAAGCTCTTGAAGATGCTCACTGGTACAGAAACAACCTTTACTCCCGGTGGGGAATCCCCTCTAGTCCCGGTTCCCCACCCGGGAGCAAGCATCCGGGACTAAAGGGGCGTCCTTTAGTCCCGGGTCAGGAACCGGGACTAAAGGGGGACCTTTAGTCCCGGTGGGTAACACCAACCGGGACTAAAGGTGCCTCCTGACATGCCACGAGGGCGGCACCCTTTAGTCCCGGTTGGTAATACCAACCGAGACTAAAGGTTTTTTTCTTTTCTTTTCATTTTTTTGTTTTCTTTTCAAAATAGGTTTTCGAAGTCGTATTAGTATGTTTTGGTTCAAGCACAATGAACATATTAAATGACACAATTCAAGCATAGAACTATATATATATATATATATATATATATATTTACATGCATGCATGCATATGTGTATTTTACAGTTGTTGTGATATAACAATTTTCCTCTCATCCTCTAGCTTGGCTTCCATGGCAGTGTTGGGTCGAAGTAGAACTCGCCCTTGGAATCGATGACCTGGTCGTTAAAAAATCGAGCCTATAGGTTATAGACTCTTGAATTGCTTTGATATGGTCTTGTCGTATGACCTTTTCCTCCAACCATCGAGCCTATAGGTTTGAATTAAAGGAAAATAAATTAATATATGTACATACATATATATATATATAAAGACATAGTAACACAATCAATAATAATAATTAAATGAATATATAGTGTATTTTTAACGTACTTTGAGTCTCTCTGTAGGAGTTCTTTGGGAGAGCTCCTTGATAAACTTGTAAACATAGTAACCACAGTAGTTGTTCCCCTGTTCCTGTCTCAGACACCACTTTACGAGAAAAAGATTTGTCATCCAATCTGGTGATCCGGTGAAAGCTATATGTTTAATTAATAAAGATAATGCGATTTAGGATGAACAAGACGGTAGCATATCCTTCTTGGATTATATTCCCATGAATCCTTGGTGTCTTGGTTCGGTCGATAGGATGAACAAGACCGATAGCCACCTTGATTGTGGAATTCCCCTTCAGAATGTGTAGCTCACACGATGTACAAGGTTCAGTGACGTCATCCACAGGGAAGCGCAGTCCTGTGTCCCCTTGATTTGGTATCTCCATGGAACCGCAGCTGCTTTTCAACTGAACAGATTGGCTAATGTTGATTCCTGGCTCTGATGCCTGCTTGCTTGCACTCACTGCTATTTGCACTTGCCTTCTGATTTCCTCCTGCATTCTCGCTTCAAGGTTTTTTTCCCGCTTCTGTGCTTCACGCACCGCTTCCTCCAACCTCTAGAGCCGCTGTGCCTCTTCTTCCTTCTTTCTCTGGTGGCTTTTGTAGGAAGGTCTGTCCTGAGGGAATCCATGCTCCCACGAGACACTTCCTTTGCCTCTAGTTTGGCCACCGTGTTCAATAGTCCCGATGGCGTATGTCAGTTCATCCTTCTCTCTGTTGGGCCTGAACGCACCACTAGCAGTAGCTCTCTGAGCATAAAACAATCTTTCTGCTGCTTCTTGCAGTCTTGCGCCATAAACGCACTTCCCTGTCTCCTGGTCCAGTGTTCCCCCATGAGCAAAAAACCAATTCTTTGCACGTTCTCCCCACTTGAGTGATTCTGGTGTGATACCCTTGGCAAGAAGGTCTGCTTCTATTTTGTTCCACTTCTTAATGGCAGTCAGGTAGCCACCTGATCCCAAGTTATGGTGGTATGTTTTCTATTGGGCATTACGTTGGTTCTTTATCACCCGACTCACACCCTCTTCCGACGTCTTGTACTGTACAAACTCATCCCAATAGGGCCTCTGCTTTGAGATCGGGCCTAGGACAGTGAAATCTGGTGCTATGTTCTTCTTGACATACGTCGTGTATAGGTGTTTCTTCCAAGTCTGAAACTGGGTGGCCATCTTCTTCATTGCCCAATCCCTAGCTCGCTCCTTCAATTCATCACCATCTATTATATCATCATAACCATCTGTTTGGAGCGTGAAATGTTCCAAGACATCATTCCAAATTAACGTCTTATCACGATCGGAGACAAAACTGATATGAGGAGCATTGGTCTTCTTCTTCCATTCGCGGGTACTAATCGAGAGCCGGTCCCGTACAAGGTAACCACAGTGGTGCACGAATTTCATTTTATTTGGCCCCCCCGGTTTGCCTGTTTCCACATTGAACTCCGAGATGATGAAGCGGCCCTCCAATAGCTTTTTGGGACCTCGAACATTTTTACTCTTCGTTGTAGTTGTTGATGTTGATCCAGAGGGCTACAAAACATAAACATTATTTTTAATGTCATGAGCACACATAAGACATATGATAATATAAATAGCTAATAATAAAAAATATATACTTGACCAATATGTTGTTGCTCATTTTGTTCAAGAGCTAAGTACTGACTCCCATCATCTACATCCTCTTGCACGTTATTTTTAGCACCATCATCACCGGCAACTTGAGTGCCAGTGTTGATCAAATTCATCATCAACCCCTCCTCATCCATGTTTCTCGGGTCGTCCATCTAGCTTAAAAAAACAAAACCAATATATAGTATGTCAAATCTTTGCTTACATGCGTAAAATCTACGAACAATATGCATTATTAAATCTTGCCCCTCGGTCACGGACGCAATTCACCACACTAGGGCGAACTGCATCGGTACTAGGGCGAATTAGGGCTATACATAAACGGCCAAGGGCAAATTGCATCGGTGACTAGGGCGAACCACGTCGGTGACATCAACAACGCGGTTCGCCCTAGTCACCGACGCAATTTGCCCTAGTGTGATTGTTTAGCGTTAACGATAACGATAATACGAATGTTAATCGACTTGGCCGCGAGAGAGGGCGGTGTGACGAGAGTGGCGGTGCTCCGCTCCGTCGTATATATGTTTGTACACATGGGTGAACGAGGGCGGCGGTGCTCCGCTATATAAACCCTAAACCCTAGGGCGAACGAGGGCGGCGGTGCTCCACCGTATAAACCCTAAACCCTAGGGCGAACGAGGGCGGCGGTGCTCCGCCGTATAAACCCTAAACCCTAGGGTGAACGAGGGCAGCGGTGCTCTACCGTATAAACCCTAAACCCTAGGGCGAATGAGGGCGGCGGTGCTCCGCCATATAAACCCTAACGTGGCCTAGAAGAAGCACGTTGCCCTTGTCGTCGTCGTTGCGCGTGCGCCTAGAGCCTGGAGGTGGAGCTAGCCGAGGAGTGCGCTAGCTCTTGAGCTACTACCTCTCTGACAAGTCCCCAGCTAAGCTTGCTACTGCTATGTCGTCTACAACGCCGCGCACGCGCTCCGCCTCCGCATGTACAGGCCCACCGACGACAACACGATGACGGCCAATAATAAGCTGCCGGTGCTCGTCTACTTCCACGGCGGCGGCTTCTGCCTGTGCAGCTTCGAGCTGCCCCACTTCCATGCTGGCGCGCTCAGGCTCGCCGCGGAGCTCTCGGTGCTCGTGCTCTCCACCGACTACCGCCTGGCGCCCGAGCACCGCCTCCCCGCGACGCACCGCGACACCGAGGCCGTCCTATCGTGGCTCCGCGCCCAGGCCGAGGCCGACCCGTGGCTGGCCAATGACTCGGCCGACCTGGGCAGGGTGTTCGTCTGCGGCGACTCGGCCGGCGGCAACATCGCGCACCACGTCGCCGTCCGGTACGGTAGCAGGCAGCTCGCCCTCGACCCCATCATCCGGATCATCGGGTGCGTCCTGCTCTAGCCCTTCTTCACCGCCGAGGAGAGGACGGCGTCCGAGGCGGCCGGCCTTGTTGATGAACACCAGTTCATGGGCACGGCGCTGTTCGACCAGGCGTGGCGCCTGGCGCTGCCCGTCGGCATGACCCGACGGCCAACCCGTTCGGGCCAGACAGTGTCCCGCTAGACGACGTCGCCTTCCCACCGTTGCTTGTCGTGGACCCGGACCAGGACGTGCTGCACGACCGCATACAGGACTATGCCGCTAGGTTGACGGCGATGGGGAAGCTGGTCGAACTTGCCATGTTCAGAGGGGGCCAGGGCCACGGGTTCTTCATCTTCGACCCGGAATGCGAAAGCCAAGAGAACTCACCTCACGAATGCAGAGGCGCGCGCGGTGGAGGGCCGCACGAGGTCATCGGCGCGAGGTGGGGTGGCGACCGGCGGCGGCGCGAGGAAGAAGAGGAGAAAGGGCGGCTGTTCGACGAGGAAGAAGAGGAGGGGATCGATCTACGCCAGGCACTGGCGCTTATATACCAGGAAGATTTACTCCCGGTGCTAGCCACCAGCCGGGAGTAAAGGTCCTTTACTCCCGGTGCGTGTTACCAACCGGAAGTAAAGGTTTTTTTTGGCGGGCCACGAAACTGCATCCCACCTTTACTCCCGGGTGGGCTTCCCACCTGGGAGTAAAGGTGGGCTGCAGTTTAAAGGTGGGCTGCAGTTTCGTTTCCCACATGTTTTGAGCAAAAAATTTTAATAAAATGCAAAAGTCTTGTTAAATACATAGTAAATTAAATAAAAGGCATAAAATTATTTGGTAAAAATATGGATTTTTTTTCTTTATTGCACATAGGAAAAATCTATAACCTAACTTTTTTTATTTTTTGTTATAATTATAAAACATAATGTAACTAATATTTATTATTTCGTTAATTCAAAAATGTAGTGTTTAATTAAAATTATTAAAACTATTAGTTTTGGACAGGAAATTTGTTTTCACATCATTTTAACGTTAATATTTTAATTTTTCATCACTCAATATCCTAATTTAACTTTTTGAGAGAGAAATCCCACCAAATCAAACATTGATTTAATTTGAAACACGACATAATAAACATCTGAATTCACAATTATTACAAAATATCTCAAATACACACTACACTAAATCACTATATCATCAAGTGTCACAGCAGTGAACTTCTTCTTTACGTATGTCCCTTGGTTATGATCGCGTCGTAACCATGGAGTGTCCTCATCATTTACCAAGATGCTAGGGTCTTTGTTCACTTTGAAGGGCGGAATTCGGTCATCCTTTTCATAATCTTCTGACATGTCCGACTTGTCCTCAATTCCCACGATGACTCTTTTCCCTAAAAGAACTATGTGGCGCTTTGGCTCTTTGGTTGAGTCATTATCGTTTTTCCCTCTTTTTGGTTTGGTAGACATACCATTGACATAGAACACCTGATTCACATCCTTGGCAAGGACGAATGGTTCGTCTTTGTACCCAATATTACTAAGGTCTACTATTGTCATTCCATACTCGTTGTCTACTGTTACCCCGCCTCCGGTCACCTTGACCCATTGGCACTTGAACAATGGGATCTTCAAAGTAGGTGCATATTCTAGTTCCCATATTTCATCTATGCGGCCATAATATGTCTGCTTATTCCCATTTGGGTCTGTGGCATCTATGCGGACACCACTGTTTTGGTTGGTACTCCTTTTATCTTGGGCTACTGTGTAGAATATGTTCCCATTTATCTCGTACCCTTTGTATGTGACTATATGCCATGATGGTTGCATAGCCAATAAATACAGTTGCTCATGGATGCTCTCATCACCTTGATATTTTTTTCGTAACCAACCACTGAAAGTTTCTATG
This sequence comes from Miscanthus lutarioriparius, assembly GCA_904845875.1. NCBI lineage: Eukaryota > Viridiplantae > Streptophyta > Magnoliopsida > Poales > Poaceae > Miscanthus > Miscanthus lutarioriparius. Next base: position 119,037,244 of record CAJGYO010000003.1, on the reverse strand, counting down.
TGCTTACGCATAATCCAAGCTTCAGTCTTCCCTGGAAACTCGGATCGTAAGAGATCCTTGTGTGTCTCAATATACGGATCTACCAAAGAGGAGTTCTGTAGAACTATGTAGTGCGCTTTATTGAAATAATCATCCTCCGTACCAATATATGTTTTCCTCCCTAGTGTCCCCTTTCAACTTAGTCTCCCCTCATGTCTCGATTTAGGAACATCAATCGAGTCAAGGTCGGGAATAAAGTCAACACAGAACTCAATGACCTCTTCTGTTCCATAGCCCTTGGTGATGCTTCGTTCTGGATGAGCACGGTTGTGAACATATTTCTTCAGGACTCCCATGAATCTCTCTAAGGGGAACATGTTGTGTAGGAACACAGGACCGAGAATGAAAATCTCCTTGACTAGGTGAACTAGGAGGTGTGTCATGATATCAAAGAAGGAAGGAGGGAACACCAACTCAAAGCTGACGAGACATTGAACCACATCATTCTGTAGTTTAGCTAGATCAGTTGGATCAATTGCCTTATGAGAAATTGCATTGAGAAATGCACATAGCTTCACGGTGGCTAGACGTACATTTAGAGGTAGAATTCCTCTTAATGCAACTGGAAGTAATTGCGTCATGAGAACGTGACAGTCATGGGACTTTAAGTTACAGAATTTCTTCTCTGGCACATTTATAATACCCTTTATATTCGAGGAGAATCCAGATGGTACCTTGATGTTGTTTAAGCATTCAAACATGATTTCCTTCTCTTTGCTTAGAGTGTAGCTGGCAGGACGTAGGTAATGGCATCCATCATCTATCTTCTCTAGATGCAGGTTGTCTCTTTCTCTCAAACAACGCAGGTCCTGTCGTGCTTCAAATGTGTCCTTAGGCTTTCCATACACACCTATGAAGCCTAGCAGGTTCACACAAAGATTCTTCGTCAGGTGCATCACGTCGATCGAGCTGTGGACCTCTAGGACTTGCCAATAGGGTAGGTCCCAAAATATGAACTTCTTCTTCCACATGGGTGTGTGACCGTTAGTATCGTTCGGAACAGGTTGGCTGCCATGTCCTTTTCCAAAGATGACTTTCACATCATTGACCATATCGAGTACATCCTCACCGGTTCGGTTGCGAGGCTTGGTCAGGTGGTCTGCCTTCCCTTTAAAATGCTTGCCTTTCTTTATTACGGGGTGATTTGCAGGAAGAAATCGACGATGGCCAAGGTACACGACCTTTCGATATTTTTTCAAGAATACACCTCTAATATCACCGAAGCACTGTGTGCATGCATTATATCCCTTGTTTGACTGTCCTGAAAGATTACTTAGAGCAGGCCAATCATTGATTGTTACGAACAACAATGCTCGCAGATCAAAGTGTTCCTGTTTGTACTCATCCCACACACGTACACCTTCTTTATTCCACAAAATGAGAAGTTCGTCAATAAGTGGTCTCGGTACACATCGATGTCATTGCCAAAGTTGCTTCGGCCTTGGATGAGCACATGCATCATAATGAACTTCCGCTTCATGCATAACCAAGGAGGAAGGTTGTAGATACTTAGAGTAACAGGCCAAGTGCTATGACTACTGCTTACGCTCTCCAAAAGGATTGATACCATCTGTACTTAAAGCAAACCATAAGTTTCTTGCGTCATTTGCAAACTCGAAATTCTCTGTCGATTGCTCTCACCGGGACCCATCAGCGGGTGTCTCTCAACATATTGTCTACCTTACGGTCTTCTTTGTGCCATCGCAACAATTTTGCATGTTCTTTGTTTCGAACAGACGTTTCAAGCGTGGTATTATAGGAGCATACCACATAACCTTGGCATGGATTTTCTTCCACGGACGTTCGCCCTCAACATCACCGTGGTCATCTCTTTGATCTTATACATGATGCATGGCATACCGGGCATGCATCCAATTTCTTGTACTCTTTGCCACGGTGCACAGATGCGATCATTAGGACATGCATGTATCTTCTAGATTTCTAGCCCCATAGGACGCATAACTTGTTTTGCTTCGTAGGTAGTGGCGGGCAATTCATTGTCCTTCGAAGCATCTTCTTTTGGATTTTTAGTAACTCTCCAAATCCCTTGTCGACATACACCATTCTTTGCCTTCCATTGCAGCAATTCTAGTGTGGTTCCCAACTTTTTACGCTTCTGCATCACAAGTTGGGTACAACAATTTCTTGTGATCTTCTAGCATCCGCTCGAACTTGATCTTCTCCTTTTCACTTTCACATTCTCTTTGTGCGTCACGAATGACCTGACAAAGATCATCAGCAGGCTCATCTTCTACGGCTACCTCTTCTTTAGCTTCTTCCATTGCAGTATCATTGAAGCACGCACCATCAGGAATAATATCATTGTCGTCCCATTGTTCTTCTTCACCTTCTTCCATTACAACGCCGGTTTCTCTTTGCTTCGTCCAACAAATATAGTTTGGCATGAAACCCGACTTGAACAAGTGTGAATGAAGAGTCCTTGAGCAAGGATATTCCACCGTATTCTTACATATGTCACATGGGCAGCACATGAAACCGTCGCGTTTGTTTGCCTCGGCCGCACGTAACAAAGAATACACGCTGTCAATGAACTCTTGGGAGCGGCGATCAGCATTGTACATCCAATGCCGGCTCATCTGCATTACATGACATAAATACTATATTAAAACCTAGATCATAATTAATTATTTATACAACATGCGTGCTACCATAAAAGGTACAAATTTATGAAAGCATCGCTACAATGTAGACAATCCCAACTACCACTAAAAGAACTAAAGCTAAAATATATTTCAGAAGCACAAGGATTTCGTGACCAATCTCAACTAAAACAGACAAATCCCCCGATTGTGCAACATCTTTGGGCTTCTTCGGCTGGATCACTGCCTCATTAGCCGCCATATCTGCCTGTTGTGAAAGATATTTTTACAAGAGTTCAACATACTCTTCCTCCCAGTAGAAGCCTGAACATCGTCCACTGCCATCCCACTGAAATTAAAACAAAAAATTAGAACTTTAATCACAACCATCATGAAAATAGGTATAAACTAACCATAATCATAAAATACGATAAAATAACTCACATTGCGATCCAGACACTTGTAGAAGATACGACCATTGTTGGGACCCTCCTTCTTCACTCGGTACTCCATCACAATCTTCGTCTCATCACGACACTTGCCGCATGGAATGCGAGGGAGGCCCGGCCTAAGTCGCTTTGGAAACCCATGAGAGGCCGAGGACCCGGAAGCAATTGCCATCTACTCTCTATACTCATTTTTTAATACACTATAAATTTCTCATTTTATAAACAAATAAAATTGAAAAACTATAAAATTATCTATATCTCTAAACAATGAAGTGTGCTATGCATGCTAGAAATAAAAAGTGAATACTAATTTTAAATACCTACTTTAACCTTTCTTCATCCAAATATGCAAACTATGAGTTATTTTGAGCTCAAATTGTTTACAAATAAAAAAAACACCATAAAAAAATATATATATAGTGAACAATATGAGATAAGCCAATGATGAAAAATGAGAGTATGAGATTGGTAACCTTTACAACTGAAGAATCGACGGAGGAATCGAAGAAATCGACGAAGAAATCGAAGAATGGATGGAGGAACAATGGAGGGAGGAAGCAAGAACACTAGTGCAGTGAGCTTGAAAATGTGCTGAGCTCGGGCTCGGGGAGGAAGAAGGAGACGGCCGGGATATAAATGGGGGACCTTTAGTCCCGGTTGGTGGCTCCAACCAGGACTAAAGGTAACTTTCCAACCCCCGACGCAGCCACGGCCCGGGAGTAGACCTTTACTTCCGGTTGGAGGCACCAATCAGGAGTAAAAGTCTACCTTTAGTCCCGGTTGGTGGTTCCAACCGGGACTAAAGGTCCCTGCCACCTCTCTCTGGCGCAGTAGCCGTTGGGCAGGGACCTTTAGTCCTGGTTGGTGGCTCCAACCGGGACTAAAGGTCTCTCTAGTCTCAGACGCAAAAAATACCGAAACTAGAGCCCATTTTGACCGAGGATCAAAGTCTGTTCTCTGCTAGTGGCTCTATGCCCCTCAGTCTCTTACTATATATATCACTGAACAGAGCATGCAAGATGATGCACATGCACATGCATCAGAGTACGTAGTTGCGTATGCATGAGAGTACGTACCAGCTAGCTTCTTTATTTCGAGATGCGCAACACGTACGTCTTTGCCTGTCTTTGCCTCTCTATTTGGGGCTGTCTGCCTGCTGCTAGCTTTTGCCTGTCGAACGACCAACAGGCCATGCATATATCCACCCTGTCCCTCTGGTCACCTGCTTTATGCATTGCTGTTCATTCACGTAATGTAATGTCTCGTCTCGCACACATGATGCCGCGACGACACGTACTACTTTTCTGCTTCTGCTTTTCTTAAATTGTTGCTGCAAGGTTTGGTTGCGTCGTACCAACAACAATACGAAAGTGCCAGACCCTGGGAAGATCGCTCTTGCCGAAAGAATTGCCGCCGCGGAGCAGATCTCGAGCCACTGCACCCAGGCTCATATGCTTTGCTGACTTGTCCAAAGGTGTGCTACAGCTTCATGCGCAATTAGGGGCCGTTTGGTGTCCCTCCAACTCCGTCTCCGGCTCTGAGCAGAAGCACCATTTCAGTGGCTTCACCTCTTTACACGTCCCTAATGATAAAATAACTCCAGATCTTTCTCCATGCCATCTAGAAGTGCTTCTCTCCCTCGGACGTTTGGTGTGGCTCCGGCTCCTTGTTGGTGCTGGAGCGGCACCAAATTAACATGGCCTCGAAGCAGCTGCTTTATTAGATGCATTCACTCCATTGCTATGAGCCTGTGACTGACAGTCATTGCTAGGTAGAATATGATATATACTACCTCTGTGTAAAATTAGGCGACATCTTGTGCGCGTAGTCGGGCACGTCATGGCCTCTAGTCGCGCGTGATGATGTTACTTGTGCGACCAACTACCGGACCAGAGTCCATTGATCACATTCTCTCCACCTGTGTATACGCACTACAGGTGTGGGAGAGCATCTCCGGTGCCATGAGTCGACAGCCACCGCCGCCAACTCATGGAGTCTACCACTACTAGAAGAGGTTGACGTCAGGATGGACTGGCCAGCATCAGCAATGAATCGACAGTCTCTTTAGTGACCGTCGACAATTATGTGATCGAGCTGAAATCGAAATACAAACCATGAAAAAAATCAGATTTAGTAGATGCTACCTTTTTATGCTCTAGAGTTGGAGTTACAACGCTTCCCTTTTTATTACTTGTAATGTCCAATCTTTGACTATGGAAAAAAAGCAGTTTGCTACTTAGAATTCATGAGGTTTCATTTAGTAAATTTGAAGAATTACCTTTTTCGATCAATTCAGGGGAGGAAATTAGCTCCACCTGCTTAGATTCATTGAGCGAAAAGGCTGACAACATAAGCTAGATAAATCCCTCACAAGCCAGGGTGGAAGAACGCGAGGGAGGGAGTAGAACGCAACTCAGTACAAGTCAATAGACGAGCCATGACACAACCCATACGACAACCACCAATCACCGAAGAACGCCACCACAGAGCAACATACTCGCCGGCGCGCCAAGGTCATTATGCCTCCACACCATCCCTTGTAGCTACACCGATCTGCCGCCCTCCGCTGATGGAGCACCCAACGGAATCAAGTGGCACTTGTGTTCATACTAAGGGCTTATTTGGTATAGCATATAAGATACTTATGGCCAAAATGAGCTAAAACTCGAAGCTAAATGACACATTTTTATAGCTTTTCCTGGTATCACTTCTCCTCGTAGCCCCATTTTTACTAAAAATGTAGAAATTGGATTAGATTAGCTTATTTTGGCTACACTTTTCCTCCATTTGTGTGACTTCTCAGGGAAGCCCATCTCCCCAAAGTTGTACCAAGTAGTGTCTAAATAGGATGAAGTGTGAGGTTGTTACATCATTATATGACACCTGCGTTGTCGTCAAAGTCACCTGAACTTTTTCATAGTCCGCGTCATCGACGTAGACTAATTATAGTAGATACAAGAGCATCTACTAGCAAATAAAAAACACAATGAGTTCATAGACAGTTTCAATTTAGGCACCATATGATAGAACATGATTTTAGAAAAAACTATGAAACTGGTTTCATAATTTTATGAGCTGAAATAAACTTTCTATGGATTTTCTAAGACTAAACTAGATTTTAGGATTTTTAATTGCGTAAAATTTTTAGAAAAAATATTCATAAAAATAGTTGTTATTTGAAGAATAAAAAAACTACAATTTCCCTCTTCGTGGTTGACTTGGCACCACATCAGACAAAACCGTTGTCTAAAACTGTCCAGGTGCAAACACAAACCGTTTTAAAAGTTGGGGGGTTTAAAAATCGGGTTATAGATAAGAGTGGAAAATCAGATCGTGAAAGTTGAGGGATCAAAAAGACTTTTTTTCCCCTAAGAAAAACCCTGTGCCACGCTCTCCCATTCTCGCCCTCGTCTCCTCGTCATCATCCTCTCCGGGGAGCGCTCAAGGCACTCACCAGGATGGTCCTCGTGCGTCATCCGTCATGATCTGACGCTCCAACTGACGCACGGTTCTTTGGCTGCGAGGTGGGGAAAAAATGCAGTTCTGCTCCCTAGCTGAGAGGCTATTGGCTGGTCCGGTGCGCAGAGACCTAAGAACTCCCAAGACCTGGTGGCGGTGGCCTGGGACTCGATGGATCCGTCCACTCGACGACGGTGATACTCAAGCTGGTTAGGATGGATCCGCCTCACTTGCAAACTGTTCAATCTGAACCGCGGTTCAGTGGTGGAGGCGCCAGCAGGATGGCTGCGAGCTATATATAGATCAGCCATCCTTGTTCTACTGATGCCACACCACCATCTTCTCTCAAGAAGATCTGTTCACGGTATGCTTTTACGCTATCAAGAATCATTTCTTTGCCTGCTTGATTTGGTTAATATATAAGGTTGTCTTTTAGTATTAGTTTTTATTAAACTGTCTTTTAGTGCTAGTTAGTTCATTAGTTCACATGAGTCATTCTTGATTCCTCTCTCTCTCTCTCTCTCTCTCTCTCACACACACACACACACACACACACACACACATATATATATATATATATATATATATATTACATGTTTGCGTGTCTCTACTCTGTAGACGTCATCATAACTGAAATCTCACAATTCTTTATTAACCGCTGCTATTGATATGTCCGATGCACACATGACTCATCAGAACTGAAGCAGAACCTGTCTGTCGAAGTGTCCATGCTTCAAGATTAATTAACCCTGCAAGCAGATGATGAGTGCATCGAGTATCTTTCACCTAAGTGAATCCAAAGTGAGTGTGACAAAGGCTGCTGAAGATTCTGCTTCTTGGTTGCACCCAGAAAGAGGCATCATCGCCCAGGTCGAAGTGCTCTTCATGCTATCGGTTCTGCTGCACGCGGTCCAGGTCGTCTTTGGCTGGTGGCGGCGCCGCTCTAGCAACACGTACATCAGGCACTCGCTCTGGCTGGCGTACACCATCAACCCCCCTCTGCTGATCTACACTCTGGGCCTCGCTCGGTCCTCGCCTTCCGTCGCTGGGAGCGAGCTGCTTCGAGCGTGTGCTTTCCCCTTTGTCATGGCTCTAGCTGGGACGAACTCCATGACGGCCTACAGAGTCGATGACAACAAGCAGAACACGAGGCGCTCTGTTCAGCAGCTCCTGTGCGTGCTCAGCCTCGTTGCCATGTGGAAGATTGATGATGTATCAAAGCTTACCGATTTCAGGTCTATTACAGCGCTCATCTATTCCATTGTGGTTTATTTCTTACTTGCTTTGATGATCTCAATGAATGGGGGGAGAATTTATGCAAGTATGGCTGCTAGCAGTTCCCTGGACAAAGAAAGCAGAGATGTTCAGGTTCACATGAAGAGTGGGCACATGGAATCCACCAACTACAATCCTGTTACCTTGGCAGGTTACGGATACCTTGTCTGTGATAAGATTGATGATTCCTCTACAACTGTTCATCATATAGAGATTACGGTTGACAGGATCTGGTCTTGTGATGGAGGCCCATTAGGCACAAGTGATGGCAAACAGCTGAAGGAGGTGTGCTTTTCCTTTGCCTTGTTTCGGCTGATGAGGCGTCGTTTCTTTGGCCTCTCTTGTCCTGAATCAAAGCTTCAGAAAACACGTGACCTTGTCCTCAAAGGATTGCTTTTGGATTGTGAAGCTGCATATAGGGTGATTGAGGCAGAGCTGGCCTTTGCACATGACCACTTCTTCACCGGTGCTGCTTCTGGCAACACTGAACTTGGTAAGTATAACATCCTACTGGGTACTGCTAAAGCTGTTATATACCCCCTCACAATACTAGCTACTGTTAAAGATTTCATCCACAGAAAAAGCAAAAGCTACAACTCAACCGGGATGGTCATTGCTGCAGCCCTAATCATGCTACTGCTTTTGTCACTAGAGCTGCTACAGCTTTATCTTTACTTATCATCTGATTGGGCTAAGGTACAGCTTGTTCGTCGGTCTATCTCTGGGAAAGACATCCCATTCGGATTCAGTAGGTTTTACAGTAAGCTTACCCGGTTATTGGGATACTGGCAAAGTAAGATTGGCCAGCACGCATTACTACAGGATTTACATGGTCGATCAGGCATTTACGACACTATAGGATCCATGTCTGGGCTTTTCTTTGGTGAGAATCTTGGACACTGTACAGTATCCCCAAGATCTACTGATCTTCCCAGGCCAAAATATATTTTGTTGTCCAGGGATGTGAAGTTAGCAATTGCTTGGACTCTCAAAGGTAGCGATGGCAACCGAACGAATGGCACATTCTCATTGCGACACAACGCACAGCATGGGCTTCTATGGGCATGCCAGCAAGAGTACCACACCAGCACCATGTTGATTTGGAATGCTGCTTCTTCTTGTGGAAGGGAAGACCAAGATGCTGTCTCAGTTCCCAACCGTAACATTGCCATTACACTATCAAAATATTGTGCGTATCTGATGGCATTTGTCCCATATTTACTTTCTGATGACGAATTAGACACCAGGATCATATTTGAGGTGGCGAGATGCGATGCCCAAAATATGTTTCCAAAACATATGGCTTTGCCTGAACTATACAGAATGATGAGAACTTGTAGCGTGCAACCGTCAGATGAGCCGATTCTGACCAATGGGTTCCTTCTTGGACGGCAACTTGAGGAGATAGGAGATGGCATGCACTGGAAGATACTAGTAGATTTCTGGACTGAGATGATGCTGTACATAGCTCCATAAACCAATGCAAAAGCTCACATCGAACATCTGGCAAATGGAGGGGAATTTCTGACTCATCTTTGGGCCTTGCTTCTCCACGCTGGCATTTTAGAGAGGGAGCAAAAATACCTATGACGAAGAAGATGCCGCAGCAACTGCCAAGATGGAGCCACATCTGTCATCTAATACATTGTCCAAAACTGCTAACTCGTTTGTCTAAGAGACCCTCATTATTTATGTTATGTAGTGGAAATTCCTTCTTTGAGTAATAACCTTTACTCATCATCCAGAAGCAGAACAAGATGCTCAGTGACTGTCCACGTGACAAGTTAAGCCGCCAAAGCTAGCAGGCTGCATATAGCAAACAAAATATCTGAAATGTAAGGGGTGTTTGGATCCAGTGACAAAAATTTAGGAGGTGTCACATGAGGGTGTCGCATGAGTGTTCGGATACTAATAAAAAAATAAATTACAGAATCCGTCAGTACTCCACTAGACGAATTTATTAAGCCTAATTAACCCGTCATTAGCACATGTTTACTGTAGCACCATATTGATAATCATGGACTAATTAGGCTTAAAAGATTCGTCTCGCAAATTAGTCACAAACTGTGCAATTAGTTTCGTAATTAGTCTATATTTAATACTTCATGCATGTGTCCAAATATCCAATGAGACAGCGACTAAAATTTAGGAGGAGAAACCAAACACCCCCTAAGCTCTTGAGTGACAAACTGGTCATCATTTGTCATCATGTTGTTCTTAGTCAGGCTTGTTTTGTCTGCATTGGTGACGTGATTGACTTCTATTGAATGAAATAGAAGGTCGTGGAGAGGATCTCCCTCTCTCTTGAAAGGATCAAGATGTCCAGGAGAGGGGATGAATTGGGCTAATTCTAAATTTTCCCGAGGTGTTTCTATTGTTCCTAGAAGTGTTTCTATTGTTCTACCACACAAAAGTTTTACATCCTAGGTTTCAATCCTACTCTAACATGATAATTCTAGGAATGTAAAGACATGAAATGAATTGCTCAAATGTAAATGCTTAAAATAAAGAGAAGGAAAGGAATGCGGCAATGTTTTCCCGAGGTATCAGAGATTCGCCACTCCCCACTAGTCCTCGTTGGAGCACCCACACAAGGGTGCAGCTCCCCCTTAATCCGCGAAAGGATCTAGTGCTCTCTACGGGCTGATTCTTTGACACTCCGTCGTGGTGAATCGCTCACAACATGACTTGGGTCATCCACAAGCTCCGCCGGATGATCACCAAGCTTTCAATCACCACCGAGCCATCTACGTGATGACGATCACCAAGAGTAACAAGCACAAACTCTCACTTGACCAAGACAAGCCTAATGAGAAAGGTGGATGCACACTTGCTACTCCCTATGCACTAATGAGGTCCTTAATCTTGAATTATCAAATCTCAATCACCCCACTAGGTTCTTGCTCTCCTTTGCACTCCAAAGGTGTTTCTCAGCTGAACAAATAGGCAAGAGACCTCAAGTGGACTAGTATGATATGTATTTATACCCCCTATTCAAAACATAACGGTTGGAGTCCAACTTAGCAAATTTCGGGCTGACCGGACGCGTAGGTCAAGGTGATCGGATGCGCCGGTTAGTGGAACACGTCAGCGTGTCAGATAGAGCCATTTGCTCTGACTGGACTCTGGCCTGCGTCCGGTCAGCACCCACCGAACGCGTCTAGTCAGCAATTTCCCTCTCTGGAACCTTACTGATGTTGACCGGATGCTGGCTCCCCAGAGTCTAGTCACTTACCTGATCAGCGTCCGGTCCATGGTCAATAGCAAGTCCACGCTGCTACAGATACCTCTAGCGTCGTGTCCGGTGTGCACTAGTGTCCAACGTTCGGTCGCTCTTTGGCTTCTGCTGCCGATCAAATGAACTGACCGGACTCACCTAGCTGCGTCTAGTCACAACTAAACCAGCGTCCGATCAGTCATTTGACCCTCCATTCACTTTCAATTTGAAATTCTTTGTGAATGAAGTTGACTCCTATCAATCTTAGGGCTATTCCTGAGCTACATAGTGCTAAGTTTGACAAGTGTGCACCACACCTAAACCATTAGACTCACCTAGGTCAAGCTACTAGTCCATACCCCCTTAATAGTACGACCAAAGGAAAAACAAAGTCCTAAACTACTCTAAGTGTCTCTCCAACACCAAACGACACTTAGAATTAGTCCGTCCTTAACCTTGTCATCCATCCTTTGAAAACCGAAACGATTTCCATCGACAGGGGCATGAAAACCATGATTGCCCAATCAATTACTATTACCATGACCTAACTCAAAATGCCTATGCAAAACACACGTTAGTCATAGTAATCTCATGTCGTCATTAATCACCGAAACCCAACTAGGGGCCTAGATGCTTTCAATCTCCCTCTTTTTGGTGATTGATGACAACACAACCTCGAGTATGTATAAGAGATAAGTGAGGTTTTCAACATGCTTGGTTCATATAAGCATTTGACAATAAGAACAAAAAGGGGTTAGACATGCTTATATGACCCAAACCAACATGATGTACTCAAAAGATATGAATTAAGCATGAGTACATAAAGTAAAGCTCATTTGTATCGGAGTAAAATGTGGAAGCAAGGCAAATGAGCATAACCAATTGACATGACATATATATATATATGTATATATATATATGTATATATATATATGTATATATATATCAAAGTAGAGAGCATACATGTCACATAAGTCTCACAATCACATGTATATAATACAATGCATGAAAGTAAACATGAATGCATGAAGTATCACACACAAAAGATCAAAAGATCGAGAATCGTATCGAGTCCATCTCACACGCTCCCCCTAAATCTAGCATACTCACTCCCTCTCCCCCTTTGGCATCAAGCACCAAAACCTAAGGGTCGGACGGTGGAACTGGAGCAGTCGAGTCAGGCGCTGAGGTACGGTGAGAGATCTAAAACTGGGCTACATCATCCTCGGACCCTGAACTCTGAGCGGTCTGACCCTCTGTCACTATAAGTGGAGGTGAAATGATTTGGGTCTGCTCAGTGGACTTCGTAACTGGGTTGGCCTGTGGCTCTGAAGGTGGCACTATAGGAAGTGGAGCCACAACTGCCGCTGTCGCTGTCGTTGAAACCTCAAGTGTAGGAGTGACGGTCTGAGGTGGCTCGGATAACGCAATAGATGACAGGATCGTCTCAGTAGTCCCGGTGACTGGAGCAGCTATGGTAGGAGCAAGAGCTCAGAACTCTGGTGGTGTAGGCTATCCTATGAGCTCACTGAAGGTAGCACTAAGACTCCTAGAGATAGGGACATCCATCACGAGCACTGACGTAGACTGAGTGGGAGTGAAGCCCGTGATGATAGGAGTAAAGTGTGGAGCCCGCTCTGTCCCTAGTGAAGCAAACCACTGAGACACCTGCTCTGTAGGTGAGGCAAACTGAGGAGTTGGCTGGCCCAGACTCTGAAGCCCACTAGGTTGTACAGCTAGAGTCACGGGGATGGTAGTGGCAGGCTGACCTATCTGTAGCGTGGGCTGGTGAGGAGCAATCCCTGTAGCAGTGAAAACATGCTGCATGAATCCAAGTAGCTACTGCTGAATCACTAACTGTTGCTACTGCATGGCCTGCTGCTATAGTTGGAACTGATCCTGCCATGCCTGTACCTGAGCAATAGCAGCTACTGTCTCCTGTGCTTGTCGAGCCTGGTTGTAAGTGCAATCAAACCCTAATGTGGGTTTTGGCGTTGATGACCATCTAATTAGAGGACTAACAAGATTTATCGAGATGACAAGCAGGGAATATGCATTGGAGGATGTTATATAAAAAGGAGGAGCCCCAATTACAAATGCGGACAGTATCACACTCAAGGGAGGTTTAATTTCTTTTATATTTTGAAATTGAGTATAGGAAAAGCCATACTATAAAGGGGGACACAACAACTTGCTAAATATGTGCAATCAAGTGCTCAATATTGTGTCAAAACATCCTCAGTACCTCAGCCAAGATAGCCAGCTACCCAACTCCTTTACCTTTGCTATCTGGCCTGGTGCGGCAGTGCCGCACCTAGAGAGAGGCACTGCCGCACTGCGGCACTGCCGCACTTAAGTGACCGTTGGAAGACAGGGGGTAATTTATACTTTTCCCTATCCTTCCCAACGTCTCTCTCTCTCTCTTATTCCACCTCTGCTCATTTTGACAGAACAGACCTGTGTGCTCATCTGCTCTCTCCTCCATTGGTGCCCTTCAAGCTCTCAAGCTTCCCTTTGAGATTTCCCATCAATCCTTGAGAGAAAAGTGTGCCAAAGGTCATTAGAGAGCAGATCTACTATTTCCCAAAGCCTAAAGAGCACTTGGTTCATGTTTTGGCCAGCGGTTGTGTTTGTTACTCTTGGAGCTTGGCTCTAAGCCAGCTAGAGCGTCGCCCGGTGAGCTTGCCAAGCTTGTGGCAGCCCCGGGAGGTTTGTAACCATCTCTTGCAGCGAGTAAAGTCACCCCTCATCTCAAGAGTTAAGTCTCTTGACTTGAGAACGAGGAAGGGTTGTAAAGCCCTTAGCCTTAGTGGCATATCTCAACAACGTGGACTTAAGCAAGCCTTAGTGGCGAGCTAAACCACGGGATAAATCATCGTGCCATTATGTGCTTGATTTACTTTACTTGTTCTTCATATTGTTGTTGAGGTGATTTCTAGGGTTTGAGGTCGATCTACTCGTTTACACTCGTGCTGCTGATTTCAGTTGTCAATCTGTGAACTACATCTATGCAGGAAGCTAAGAAAATTATCCGATCTAAATTTTGTTGGCTAGATTTTGAACTGTGACTAAGTCTTTCCTGTAGGTGCAGTAGTGTCGCTGTTTTGGTACGACAGTGCTGCTATCCTAGAGCGGCAGTGCCGCAAGTGAATTTGACGTCTGCTTGAGTTGAATTTTTATAGGCATATTCACTCCCCTCTAGGCGCTCCAGTGATTCTACAAGTGGTATCAGAGCCAGTTACCTCGTGTACACTTCACCACGTGAGGTATGGAGCCCAGAGGAGGAACTAGCTGTGTGAAGCTGGTGGATGTCGATCCGAAGCGAGTTGAGCTGCATGACACTAACAGTAGTGAGCTCAGCTACAATGAGCAACTACACGCTCCCACAGCTAGAGGCAACCGATGCCAAAAGAGCTCAAAATGAAGAAGAAAGAAGAAGAAAGGCAGCTAGAAAAGAGAAAAGAGAAAAGAGAAGGAAGAGAAAAGGAGCAGCAGCGGTTAGAAGTGAAGATGCAAAGAAAAGATGAAAGAAAGCTCAAGAGAGAAGCTAGAAGAAAGAGAAGAGAAGCAAGAAAGAAGAAAGAAGATGAAGCTAAAGCAACAAATGCATCATCTAGCGAGCTATCTAGCAGCTCCGAAGATGGTGATGATGATGAGTCCTATCAAGCAATCAAGCATAGCAAGAAGGATAAGAAAGGAAAGGGTAAGGACAATGACAACAACAAATATGCCGCCGTATCCTTTAACTATTCTGCTATGTCTATGACTAACCATGATCGTAAGTCTTTCATCAATGTGCCTGCAGGCAAGTTACCTCATTTTGATGGGACTAACTTTGCCAAGTGGAAGCACTTGATGAGAGCCTATCTTATAGGTCTTCATCCCGGCATTTGGGAGGTTGTGTGCAATGGATTTGAGCCTCTGGTTGACCCTAAGAATCCAACCATGGAAGAAATGAGAATCATCCACCTCAACGGTCAAGCCTGCCTTAGATGGTGATGAGTACAATAGAGTGATTGGTGTGGATGTTGCTAAGCAAATTTGGGACACTCTGCATCTTGCACATGAAGGGGTTGACAAGGTGAGGAAGGCAAGAATAGATTTGTTGATGTCCAAGCTCAACCGGTTTGTTATCTTGGATGGAGAAGGGCCATAAGAGATGTTTGATAGGTTGATGACCATGGTGGGCAAGATTAGAGGCTATGGTTGTGATGAGCTAGATGATCATAAGGTTGTCAAGATTATGTTGGAAGCTTATTCACCAAGGAATGAGACCGTAGTAACTCTAATTAGAGACAAAAGAAGAAGTTTGAGTACTTCACACCAAATGATGTACTTGGGAGGATCTTAACCTTTGATGTGCAAAGAGAAGAAGCAAATGAGAGGAAGAAGCTTAGAGACTTGCAAGCAAAGCTAGAAGGTATCAAGATCAATAAGGATGTAACTCTCAAGGCCAACAAATCAAACAAGCAAGGCTCTATTAGCAAGTCGAAGACCAACAAGCAAGCTTCAACTAACAAGCCCAAAGCAATCAAGCAAGTTCAAGAAAAAGTAGAGACCACATCATCCTCTAGTGAGAGTGAACATGATGATGACCAATATGAGAAAGTGGATGATGTTGCTCTCTTTATGAAGAGGTTTCACAAAGGGTTGAGGAAGCAAGGGTACAAGGTATTGAAGAGGAAGTTTCCAAAAAAGAAGAGGACATGCTACAATTGTGAAAGCACCGACCACTTCATTGCCAAGTGCCCATATGATATCAAGGACAACAAGTATAAGAAAGAGAAGGAGGATAAGGCCTACCATAGAAAGAGCAAGAAAAACATAGGAGAAGCTCACATTGGGCATGAATGGGATTCAACTATTGAAAGCTCGAGTGAAGAAGATGAGAAAGTAGCAACCGTTGCTATCCACAAGCCATATTCTCCACCAAGGCTCTTCACCAACATATCCAATGATGACTACTACTCCCCTCACATTTGTCTTATGGCAAAGGGTGAGAAGGTATAATCAAAATCCAAGGCCAAAGCTCCTCCACCTCCACCTCCACCTCCTAGTGATATTTTTAGTAATGATATTAGTGATAGCTCTAGTGATAATGAATCTAGTGATGAAGAAATTGATAAATTAACTAAAAACTTTGATGGAAAGACCAACTATTCATCACTAAACTAATGGAGCACTTAGAGAGTGTCCAAGCCAAGCTAGAATCTAGAGAGGAAACTCTTATCCAACAAGAGGATCTCTACATTGCTAGCAAGGAAGCTCTTGTATTAGAGAGAAGTGAAGTGGAATCCTTGCACAAGGCCTTGGCCAAAGAGCAAGGGGACCATGCTATCACAAAGAAAGAAAATATTGCTCTCAAGAAAAAGTATTGTGACTTAGATGAAAAGCACAAAGAACCTAAGCTATAATATAACATTCTTTGGGATAGCAACTCACATCCCTCTAAGGCAAAGGATGCCTCTACTCCCTCCACTAGTCAAGGTTATGGAAAATGTCATAATATTGATTTGAATGCTTATTCCACTAACCTTGAAAACATGGAGGCAATGAGAAAGGAGATTGCAAGACTCAATGAGATAATTGGAAAGGGTTGCTTGAGTGGTAAGGCTCAAGTAAGTGACAAGAAGGTGAATGAACTAAAAGGACCTCAATTCAAGCAAGGGAGACACCCCTCAATCAATCATGGGCTCGGCCACACAAGAGAAGCCAAGACAAATGGAAGAAAGATTATGAATGGCTATGAGTGTGCGCAGTTTGAAAAGAAGGACATCATTGGTATAGATCAGCCTGCACAGACAGCGGCAGTGCCGGACACCAGAGCGGCAGTGCCACAATAAAGGCCGGCAGTGCCGCTCCCCACAAAAATGGGAAGGCTACCAATTCTGCTCTTGATCAGACTAAGCCCAAGAAGAAAGTGTCTCAGTAGAAACAAGTTCAGCAGAAGCCAAAGGAATTAGTGTGGGGCACTATGAACAAGTATGCCTATCAACCAAAGTTTCAACCACCTTGACAAAGCTTGACTTCATGCTTTGTTTTGAGGAACAACAACAGTGGAAAAGTGGTTGCCAAATATGTTAGAAAGGAAGCCAACATATATAGAAATACTTCTATTTGGGTTCCCAAATTTCTTGTGACTAACATGCAAGGCCTCAAGTCTAATTGGGGACCTAAATCAAGCAACTAAATCTGTTTTGCAGGCATACTCCTCTGGTGGATCAAGTTGGGTGCTTGATAGTGGATGTACAAATCATATGACCGAAGAAAGGAGTATGTTCTTTTCATATTCCTTGAAGATAGACTCTAATGAAAATATTGTCTTTGGAGACAATTCTAAGGGGGATGTGAGTGGTCTCAGTAAAGTTGCTATAACCTTTGAGCATTCAATTATAAATGTTTTACATGTTGATTCGTTAAGTTACAATTTGTTGTCCGTTTCTCAATTGTGTGAAATGGGCTATAATTGTCTCTTTACGGATAATGTTGTGGAAGTCTTTAGAAGGGAGGATTCCTCTATTGTCTTTATGGGTCATTTAAAGAATAAGTTTTACCTAATTGATTTCAACAAAAGTAAAGCTAATCTTGAGACTTGTTTAGTGGCAAAATCTAGCATGGGTTGCCTTTGGCATCGCCGACTAGCCCATGTTGGGATAAGGAACTTGACCAAACTTCAAAAGGACGAACACATCCTTGGACTAACAAATCTTCACTTTGAGAAAGATAGGATATGTAGCGCTTGTCAAGCCAGAAAGCAAGTTGGCGTACCTCACCCACCAAAGAGCATCATGACCACGATGCAACGATTGGAGCTTATACACATGGATCTCTTTGGACCGGTCGCCTACCTAAGTATCGAGGGTAACAAATATGGTCTTGTTATTGTTGATGACTATTCCCGTTTCACTTGGATATTTTTCTTGTTTGACAAGTGTCAAGTTAGAGACAAAGTGAAGACATTTGTTAGAAGAGCTCAAAAGGAGTTCGATCTCCCTATCAAGAAAATGAGAAGCGACAATAGGACCGAATTCAAGAACGCTCAAGTTGAGGAGTTTCTTGATGAAGAGGGCATCAAGCATGAGTTTTCAAGTCCATACACCCCTCAACAAAATGGTGTAGTAGAGAGGAAGAATCATACACTCATCGACATGGCAAGGACAATGCTAGATGAGTACAAGATGCTAGACCTCTTTTGGTGCGACGCCGTCAACACCGCTTGCCATGCCATCAACCGCCTCTACCTACACAAGAAGTTGAAGAAAACTTCATATGAGCTTCTAACCGGTAACAAACCAAAGGTGTCTTACTTTAGAGTGTTTGGGTGCAAGTGTTTCATACTTAACAAGAAACCCAAAACCTCTAAGTTTGCACCTAAAGTTGATGAAGGTTTTCTTCTTGGTTATGGATCAATTGAGCATGCCTATCGTGTTTTCAACAAAACCTCCAAGTGAGTTGAAATAGCGGTAGATGTGACATTTGATGAATCTAATAGCTCTCAAGTGGAGCAAGTTGATTTGAGTGTTGTAGGAAAGGAGGATCCACCATGTAAAGCAATCAACCAATTGGCTATTGGTGATATAAGACCACAAGAAGATGAAGCCACTGAAGTAGAGGTTCTTCAAGCCACTGATGAACAAGTTTTTGCTGGCGTACTGGATGATGAGGGGGAGCGGACCCCTACTGCAAATCTACAGAGCGGTAGTGCCACACATAAAAGCGGCAGTGCCACACCCCCTCTGACAGCAGCAAGTCCAACTCCGATTCAAGGATAGAACCTACAACCCATATTTGAGCAAGAATATAATGAAGGTCCAGAAGATGGACAAGAGGTCATTGATCATCTAAGGCTAAGGCAAACAATACAATGGGATCATCCCATTGACAACATCCTTGGGAGTCTTCGAAAGGGGTAACAACTCATTCACATTTAGCAAACTTTTGCCAATATTACTCGTTTGTTTCCTCTTTGGAACCTCTTATGGTAGAACAAGCACTTGGCGATCCGGATTGGGGGATGGCCATGCAAGATGAGCTCAACAACTTCGAAAGAAATCAAGTGTGGACCTTGGTGGAGGGACCTAACACCAATATCATTGGCACTAAGTGGGTCTTCCGCAACAAGCAAGATGAGAATAGCGTGGTGACAAGGAACAAGGCAAGATTGGTTGCTCAAGGTTTCACTTAAGTAGAGGGCTTAGACTTTGAGGAAACATATGCACCGGTGGCAAGGCTTAAAGCAATCCGAATGCTTCTAGCCTATGTCGCTCATCACAATTTTAAGCTATATCAAATGGACGTGAAGAGTAAATTCCTCAATGGCCCTATTCAAGAACTTATCTATGTTGAGCAACCACCGGGTTTTGAAGATCCCAAGTTCCCCAACCATGTCTACAAACTCCAAAAGGCACTCTATGGGCTTAAGCAAGCACCAAGAGCATGGTATGAATGCCTTAAGGAATTCTTGCTTAAACAAGGCTTTGAAATAAACAAAGCTGACCCTACCCTTTTCACTCACAAAGTTGGTAAAGATATATTTATTTGCCTGTCGACAGAATATCATCGGTAGTCCACCGAGGGGTATCCCGCGATGGTAGATTTGTCGGTGGGGGTGAGCGTAATTAGGAACCGAATGGTGACACAAGGCGCAGAGACAGCGATTTAGACAGGTTCGGGCCGTCTGATCGAAGTAATACCCTACGTCCTGTGTCTTTGGTGTATTGTATTGAGATGTAGTAGATAGATCTCGATGGATCGTGATGTATCTTGTCCGCTAGGGGACCCCTGCCTCTCCTTATATACTCTGAAGGAGGTAGGGTTACAAGGTAAGTATCATATTTGGTACTATACAATGTCTTGTGGTGCATGCCGAGCAGTGTCGTGCACGCCTTGATCTTGTGGGCTGGGCCACCTCCGATGGTGTGGCCCATGTCCTGTCTTGTGGATACCGAGGGCCATACCCCCACAGCTAGTCCCCGAGCCTGACAGTAGGTGATGTAGTCACGTGATGCTAGGGTCAGAAAGTAGAAGACCAGCTGGGCAGGTAGCCAGCCCCCGGGAGTAGCCTCGAGATGAGAACAAGCACATTCACCGCAAGGTGAAGTGTGCCCACTTAGTCCCTGAGCCTATTGGAAGATGAAGAATGAATCTTGAAGTAGAGTCAAAGAAGTCTGAAAGCTTACCGACGTCGTCTGACATGCGTGTATCAAGACCCCAGACGTGCAGCCCAAGATCAGCACCCTGATCCGAACAGCAAGGAGCAGCTTGAAGCACACCGACGAGATGTAGCAGGATCCGAGCACCGAGGAGTCCCCGACGTCGCTGGCGATGACCGAGCACCGAGGAGCAAGGAGTCCTTGGTGTCGCTGGCGATATCCGAGCACTGAGGAGTGAGGAGTCCTCGGCGTCGCTGGCGATGACCGAGCACCGAGGAGCGAGGAGTCCCCGACGTCACTGGCGATGACCGAGCACCGAGGAGCGAGGAGTCCCCAGCGTCGCTGGCGATGACCGAGCACCGAGGAGCGAGGAGTCCTTGGCGTCGCTGGCGATGTCCGAGCACCAAGGAGCAAGGAGTCCCCGATGTCGCTGGTGATATCCGAGCACCGAGGAGCGAGGAGTCCCCGGCGTCGCTGGAGATGACCGAGCACCGAGCACCGAGGAATCCCCGGCGTAGCTAGCGATGACCGAGCACCGAGGAGCGAGGAGTCCCCGGCGTCGCTGGTGATGATCGAGCATCGAGGAGCGAGGAGTCCCCGGCGTCGCTGGTGATGACCGTGCACCGAGGAGTCCCCGGCGTCGCTGGCGATGTCCGAGCACCGAGGAGCGAGGAGTCCTCGGCGTCGCTGGCGATGACCAAGCACCGAGGAGCGAGGTGTCCCCGACGTTGCTGGCGATGACCGAGCACCGAGGAGCAAGGAGTCCCCGGCGTCGCTGGTGATGACCGAGCACCGAGGAGTGAGGAGTCCCCAGCGTCGCTAGCGATGTCCAAGCATCATGGAGCGAGGAGTCCCCGGCGTCGCTGGTGAAGTTCGAGCATTGAGGAGAGAGGAGTCCCCGGCGTCGCTGGCGATGACCGAGCACCAAGGAGCAAGGAGTCCCCGACGTCGCTAGCGATGACCGAGCACCGAAGAATCCCCAGCGTAGCAGGCGATGACCGAGCACCAAGGAGCGAGGAGTCCCCGGCATCACTGGCGATGAGCACTGAGGAGTGAGGAGTCCTCAGTGTCGCTGGTGATGACCGAGCACCGAGGAGCGAAGGAGTCCCCAGCGTCGCTGGCGATGACTGAGCACCAAGGAGCGAGGAGTCCCCGATGTTGCTGGCGATGACCGAGCACCGAGGAGCGAGGAGTCCCTAGCATCGCTGGCAATGATCGAGCAATGATAAAGCAAGGAGTCCCCGACGTCGCTGGCGATGACCGAGCACTGAGGAGCTAGGAGTCCCCGGTGTCGCTTGCGATGTCTGAGCACCGAGGAGCGAGGAGTCCTTGGCATCGCTGGCGATGTCTGAGCATTGAGGTTTGCTGGCGATGTCCAAGCACCGAGGAGCGAGGAGTCCCCGGTGTCGCTGGTGATGTCTGAGCACTGAGGAGTCCTCGGCGTAGGCGGCGACGTCCAAGCACCGAGGAGTCCCCGGCGTAGGCGGTGAGGTCCGAGCACCGACGTAGCTGACGACGTCCGTGCGGTGAAGTGTGCCCACTTAGTCCTCGAGTACGAAGTATCCGAGTGCCGAGTTGTAACCGGCGTAGATGGCGATGAAGCACAAGCGACGAACAGTCTGGTCAACTGGTCGGCGGCGAAGTGAGCATTGAGTAGAAGCGACCGGCGAACAGTCCGATCAACTGGTTGGCGATGAAGTCCATGAACCAAGCGGTCCGACTAGTTGATCGGTGGAGAAGCCCGAGCACTAGGTGATCCGATCACCTAGACGATGATCCTGCAATACAAATATGTAGAACGGGTAGTACATGATGTAAAAATATATGAACTATGGAGAAAAATCAGCAATGACGATGAAATAGCATATGTAACTCGGCGATCAGTTGGTGTAAAGATGTAATTATATTTAATATAAACCGCTCGACCAGTTAGTGTGTAGCTGAGTCTCCAGCCCTAGCTAGCCCATAGTCCATAACGTCGAGCACGGAGTCCGTGCACGTGTAGGAGGAACAGGCGTGACCAAGGAGCCGCTGTCGACCACCCATAATGTAGAGCGCTGAGCCCGTAGCACGTGTAGGGAGGAGCCAGAGACAGGGCCGTCTTTGGAGGCATCCGAGCATCAACAGGACTGTTCAGGGGTTCAGAAAATCGTTTGGAGAACAAACATGAAGAAAATAGTTCAGAGAGACATCATGGCGATATACGGAGATTGGAGAATATTTAGGAAAATATTAAAGTGTGGCTTAGCTTTAGATAGAACGCCTGGTCGGTGTTGACAGCGAGCACCTGACGGGCAGTGAGTTGATGGTGAAGATGACCTTGGAGGTGGTTTTGAGATTGGATCTACAGTCGTAGGTGCTGATGTAGCCAGCGATGAATCATCGTCGTGGACCAGCATGGATCTTCACGAGATTGACGACGAGAACACATTGTTGATTTGAGGTCCATCTTGCTCTCCATGGATCAAGCATACACCCCTACCTGGCGCGCCAACTATTGATAGAATATCGTCGGCAGTCCATCGAGGGGTATCCCACGATGGTAGATTTGTCGGTGGGGGTGAGCGTAATCAGGAACCGGATGGTGACACAAGGCGCAGAGACAACGATTTAGATAGGTTTGGGCCATCTGATCGACGTAATACCCTACGTCCTGTGTCTTTGGTGTATTGTATTGAGATGTAGTAGATAGATCTCGATGGATCATGATGTATCTTGTCCGCTAGGGGACCCCTGCATCTCCTTATATACTCTGGAGGAGGTAGGGTTACAAGGTAAGTATCCTATTTGGTACTATACAATGTCTTGTGGTGCACGTCGAGCAGCACCGTGCACGCCTTGATCTTGTGGGCTGGGCCACCTCTGATGGTGCGGCCCATGTCTTGTCTTATGGATACCGGGGGCCATATCCCCATAGTGCCAAATATATGTTGATGACATAATATTTGATAGTACTAATCATACTTTTTGTGAGGAATTTAGTAGGATCATGACGAAGAGATTTGAGGTGTCCATGATGGGTGAATTGAAGTTCTTCCTCGGATTTCAAATCAAGCAAGTGAAGGATGGAACTTTTATTAGTCAAACAAAGTACACCCATGATATGCTCAAGAAGTTTGACATGGTGAATGCCAAACCTATCAAAACTCCCATGCCAACCAATGGACATCTTGATCTCAATATTGAAGGGAATGCCATGGATACCATGGTATATCGTTCCATGACCGGCTCTCTATTTTATTTGTGCGCATCTAGGCTCAATATTATGCTTAGTGTGTGCATGTGTGCTAGATTTCAAGCTAACCCAAAAGAGTGTCACTTGGTGGCTGTTAAGAGAATCTTAAGATATTTAGTACACACTCCTAACCTTGGCTTGTGGTATACTAAGAGCTCTAAGTTTGATATACTTGGGTATTCAGATTCTGATTACGCCGGTTTCAAAGAAGATCAAAAAATCACTTTGGGGATATGTCAATTCCTTGGACGATCCCTAGTGTCTTGGAGTTCTAAAAAGCAAAATTGTGTAGCCCTTTTCACCGCCAAGGCCGAGTATGTTGTAGCTGGTGCATGTTGTGCTCAACTACTTTGGATGAGGCAAACCCTTCATGATTTTAGATGTCACTTTACCAAAATCCCATTATTATGTCACAATGAAAGTGACATAAAGCTTGCAAAACAATCCCATAAGCCACTCAAGAACTAAGCACATGGACATCCGACATCATTTCTTGAGAGACCATGAAGCCAAAGGAGATATCGAAATTCGCCATGTGAGCACCGAAAAGCAACTAGCTAATATCTTCACAAAGCCCCTTGATGAGTCAATGTTTTGTGCTTTGTGTAGTGAGCTAAATATACTTGATTCTCGCCACGTGGTTTGAAATTTAGCATGCCTCTGTTTAACCAACTAGTATCTAGGCAAAAGAATTTGCAAAAATTCCATCTTGTGCTTTAAAACAATTTATAAAATGCTACTTATGTATCATGATCATGGTCTGTATTAATTATCTATTACTGATCATGTTATATAAGTGATATGTGTCCATATCCGGTGTAGAGAGAGTCACTTAGTCTGTAGCTAACTCCCACTGTTTTGGGGAGTGCAGTAGTGCCGCGCCTGCCATGCGGTAGTGCCGCTCTACAGCAGTGCCTGGCTAGGCGTGCGGCAGTGCCGCACTCTGAATCTCCAGCGGATTTGGCCCAAACGATCAGTTGTTGTGGGGCTCATTTACCTCCTCTATTCCTTCTCTGGGCCTAGCAACTCTCTCTCCCCCCATTCTTTCCCCAACGCTGCCCGTCGCCCGCACTCTCCTTCCTGCTTGCACATGCGCCGTCACCGTCACCTGGTTGCACGCCGCCGGTCTCCAGCAGTGCCGCACTACTAGTCGGCCTTCTTCCCTTGAAGCCAATGGCAGCCGCTTCTCCTGGACTGAGCAGCCTTCTTCCTTTCCTCTTTAATCCGCGATTTGAAAGGTATAACCCTAGAACCAACCCGATCTATGCAATGCGAGGTTTTCTGTGATGGATTTGACTTTCTAGTGGTAGTATGAATGAATGAGAGGGAGACTTGATGAAAAGATCAGTTCATAAGTGGAGGATACATAGCCTATGTGATAGTGTCGCACCCAAACCACGGTAGTGCCGCACCCTGCAGTTTGAAACTGCATCTGGCTATAACTTTCCACCGATGAAATGGTGTTTTGATTGGATTTATTCATCACAAGCTCTCTACCACTCAAAATACTATCATTATTCCGATCCATTGCATGACCTCATGTGTTTTTATCTTGAACTATGCTCTAGAAATTGTTTGGTGATGTGGGAAGACATTTGAAAAATGGATTTGCTAAGAAAGAAGAAGGAGGTCTTGAGCTTGTGGAGAAACTGAGTGTGGCAGTGCCGCACTGCCTAGGCAACATTGTCTATAGTGTCTCTCAAGTTCATGATCTAAGTTCTTTTTCTTATCAAGACTATTCTTCAAGTGATTTTCTATGTCCCATCTGTACAGTTCTTATCTAGTTCATTCTATGCATAGATGGAGCACGGAGATGATGGCCGTAGGGGGAAAAGGAAGATGAATGAGCAAAGAGACAAGGATCCACCTCGTTGTGGTCGAGGGAGGTAAACAGCATCATGCAGTAGTGTAGCTCCAAGGGGACTTGGTGACAGGCGGAGGCGTGAGCAATACATCGAAGAAGAGGAAAGGCTAGAGATGCTTGGACACACCACTAATGCCATTCATGACAGACCTCTACACCTGACAGAGTTCGATGGATCCTACATTAGGGAGTTTGGTGGTGAGATGCTTATGAGAGTACTAGATGACTCTCATCAGCATTCTATCATCAACTATTCCAAGAGTTGGAAGTTGGTGGAAGAGGCAAGACAGATCAATCCCTATACAGTGCGCAAGGATTTGGGCATCGATTACAGGTTTTGGAATGAGTTTCATTCCAAATTCTATGCTAATGCTATTCTTCGTGCAAGGAAGACCAAGATAAGGAAGATGTAGTATATTAACTGGGATGAGATGCAGGACAAGGAAGAGCCTGAGTTGGAAAAGGTGATCAAGGTATGTGACTGCTTTGAGCTCTCTGACATCATGGGGTTCCAGTACCACTGGAATGAGGAGGTACTTGCACAATTCCACACCACCTACATCTATGATTAGTCCACATATGATATACATTGGATGATGGATGGCCAACACTACAGAGTTGACTTCACTACCTTCAGTCAGATTCTGGGTTTTGGAGAGGAGCATCGGACCTATTCTCACATTCATGATGAGCCCAGAACAGAGATCCATGACACCATTTACATGTCGAGGGACAGTAGGACTGCTAATAGCAAGAGGAGTGATTTGCACAGCTACTACTACATCCTGAATAACCTCATCAGGAACACTATCAATCCTAAGGATGGAGCAGCCTCGAACATTAATGGATATGTGAGGAACGTGCTAGCTCGTGTTGCTCCAGGTGGGGACAAGTTCAATGTCCCTCAGTTTATTTGGCACGAGCTGAGGCTTACTATGGAGGATGGGAGGAGGGGGCTGCCCTATGCTCCCTACCTCATGTTTATGATTGAGAGGGTCATAGGGCTTCGATTTCCAAAGGACAGAATGCACACCATCTACAAGATAGAGAAGACCCAGCCAACAGCTGCTAGCCAGGCCATAGGAGAGGCTCCTATGCTCATGAGGACATTCTTGGGTCCTCCCGCTCTAGGTCTCACAAGGGCAACAAGATGAAGAAATTTGGAAAATGGCTCAAGGCAATATTTGGCAAGTGCACCTATGCAGCTGAGCGAGCATATGAGACACAGCTAGAGCAGCGAGAGCAGCAAGGAGATCACCTTCCATCACTTTCTCCACCACCACCTCCTCTACAATATGACCTTCCAAGTCTCTCCGACATAGATTTAGATGATTCTGATGAGGATGTTGAGGAGGAGGAGCAGTAGGGATGTGCCGCTGATTGGGAGGAGACTCTTGAGGAGTATAGGATGAGACAGGGACTGAGACGTTCTGCCTGTTTCACCACCACCACTCACCGACAGGGTCAAGCCTGTATCGACTCCGATGACGATGACGACGATTGTGCCGGGACTGTTGCAGGAGGTAGCAAGGCTACTAGAGGTGATGATGTTGATTGGGAGGGCATCCAAGAAGAGGAGTGAGTGTGTTGATCTCTCTTCTTTTCTTCGCTTTTTGGTGCTCTATGCCAAAGGGGTAGAAAATTAGACGGGTCAACAACTTTTCGACACCATGTGTTTGCAGCTAGAGCTTCATGTCATATCCATTGAGAGTAGTCTTCATTAGGTGGAGAGTTTGAGAGTTGCTCAAAACTCTAATTTGTGTAATAATGCTACCAATTTGACTCTATTTATATCAGATATGGACATGTATTGATATATGTGTGTTAGCTTGTCATATTTATGATAGAAGTTTGTCTTTTCATATATAATATGCTATGTGGTGCTTGTTTAATTCTGGCTATTATAGCAAGTGCTGCAGTGCCACACTCTGCTGCAACAGCAAACCCTTGTGTGCATGAAATGTCATTTGCATCACGTATATTCTTGTGACACATCACCCCACATGAGGCATGGATGTAGAGGGAGCCCCTACACTTCACCAAAAATGTGAATTTTGGCCTCTTATGCTATTTTGGTAATTCAAATCCCCATTCACATATTTAGGGGGAGGCCCTACACCCATGGCTTGAAAATCTCAGTTTATATTTCATATCTTTTGTAGGCCCTAATAAAGTTGTCATCAATCACTAAAAGGGGGGAGATTGTAAGTGCAATCAAGCCCTAATGTGGGTTTTGGCGTTGATGGCCACCTAATTAGAGGACTAATGAGATTTATCGAGATGATAAGCAGGGAATATGCATTGGAGGATGTTATATGAAAAGGAGGAGCCCCCAATTACAAATGTGGACGGTATCTCACTCAAGGGAGGTTTAATTTATTTTATCTTTTGAAATTGAGTATAGGAAAAGCCATATTATAAAGGGGGACACAACAACTTACTAAATATGTGCAACTAAGTGCTCAATATCGTGTCAAAACATCCTTAGTACCTCAGCCAAGATAGCCAGCTACCCAACTCCTTTACCTTTGTTGTCTGTCCTGGTGCGACAGTGCCGCACCTGGAGAGAGGCATTGCCGCACTTAGGGTGGCACTGCCGCACTTAAGTGACCGTTGGAAGACAGGGGGGTATTTATACTTTTCCCTATCCTTCCCAACATCTCTCTCTTCTTCCACCTCTGCTCATTTCGATAGAACAGACATGTGTGCTCATCTCCTCTCTCCTTCATTGGTGCTCTTCAAGGTCTCAAGCTTCCCTTTGAGATTTCCCTTCAATCCTTAAGAGAAAAGTGTGCCAAAGGTGATTAGAGAGCAGATCCACTATTTCCCAAAGCCTAAAGAACACTTGGTTCATGTTTTGGCAGACGGTTGTGTTTGTTAGTCTTGGAGCTTGGCTCCTAGCCGGCTAGAGCATTGCTCGGTGAGCTTGCCAAGCTTGTGGTAGCTCTAAGAGGTTTGTAACCATCTCTTGTAGCGAGTAAAGTCACCCCTCATCTCAAGAGTTGAGTCTCTTGACTTGAGAATGAGGAAGGATTGCAAAGCCCATAGCCTTAATGGCATACCTCAACAATGTGGACTTTGGCAAGCCTTAGTGGCGAGCTGAACCACGGGATAAATCATCGTGTCATTGTGTGCTTGATTTACTTTACTTGTTCTTCATATTGTTGTTGAGATGATTTCTAGGGTTTGAGGTTGATCTACTCATATACACTCGTGCTGCTGATTTCAGTTGCCGATCTGTGAACTACATCTCCGCAGGAAGCTAAGAAAATTAGCTGATCTAAATTTCGTTGGCTAGATTTTGAACTGTGACTAAGTCTTTCCTGTAGGTGTGGCAGTGCCGCTGTTCTGGTGTGATAGTGCCGCTGTCCTAGAGCGGCAGTGCCGCAGGTGAATATGATGTTTGCTTGAGTTGAATTTTTACAGGCTTATTCACCCCCCTCTAGGCGCTCTAGTGATCCTACACTGGTCTTGTCACATCCACTCAAGGATAGATAGCAGAGTAGGGTCTGTCTACGGTGGCTGTGGTGGAGCTGAGCTAGAGCTACTAGCCTCTCTGTCATGTGCACGAGGTGGCATCTACGGAATTGGCTGATAGTCGTCATCTGAGCTATCAGTTGGGTCGCTCTTGACCATGTCCTCCTGCTGTGCATCAAGCTGCTGTGTCTCTAACTCGGCAATAGCCCTAATGGCCTCGTCCTACTCAGCTGTAGTCTCTAGCACCTCTGGTCTATGGCTAGGCTAGCTAGGAGTCCTCGGATGACTATGACGTAATAGCTGAGTCATGTCGTACTGTGGGAACTCTGTAGTAGCACCACTCCACTCAGCCACTGTCTCTATAGGCATCTATGAAACTACCTGTAGGATAAGGAAAGTGATCCAGTGAGCATAAAGCAGCTGACGGTGACCTCTGAAGCCCTCTGCTAGGGTGTCCTCCATCTCTGAAAGCATCATGTCTTAGATGTTAAACACTGCCTATGAGACCAAGTGGTGTACTAGCCAAAGCTATATGCGTGTTAGTCCCTCTCTATAGCCACTCCTCAGGAGCAAAGACCTCCTCATAACTGCCTCAAGGATCTGAGTTGTAGGGGTAAGATCACATGGTGTCCTGCTCGATCCCTCTCCAAACGGCTCAGTGAAGCAGGGCCTAACTAGATCTATAGGTGGTACTAGCCTACCATGAGGGCATCTCGGTGGCTCTGTCTGTCCATAGCAAATCTCATGGATCCGAATTGAAGACTCTGGAAGCCTCAGTATCTCTCTGGCCCTCGAGCTATGGAGCCTGTAGTCATGGCCTCTAAAAGCAAAGTGGATGAACCTATGCCTGGGGTCAATCCACAAGGAAGCATAGAACTCTCTGACCCACTCCGGAACATACTGACCAGTCCGTCCAAAAAGATCTATCAAGCCTGGCAGGTAGCTGAGGTGGGGATAGATTTGCTCTCCTAGAACTACCACTATGGACTCTATGGAGCACACTCTCTATGACATGAATGCCACACCACTGTTGAGGTAGGCATTGTAGAAGTCCTCCTGCAGTACTGTGTAGAAGCACTCTGAAGCACGCTCATCCTGCCTTGGCGAAAACTAGTCCTCAAACTGGATGAAGTAGAGCTGCTACACCTATCTGGCTGTGGCAGCCCTCAAGTCCAAGTGTACCACTATAGGCGGACCCTGAGGTCTAGGAGGTGGATGAGAGCCGCGTCTCTAGGTCTGAGGCCTCGGTGACACCTGAGTGCGAGTGCGAGTGGAGCATCGAAGCTGTGGCTACTCTGCTGGCTCTGCCTGCTATGCCTCCTCTATCTGCTCAGCCTGCTACTCTGTCTCCCCCTGAAGCTCAACCTCCTCCACTTGAGTGCCCTCTGGTGCATCCTCCATAGAAACATGCTGACCTCCAAGCATGATAGTCCCAGGTGGACTACCAAGACTGGCCTTAATCCGCTCGACTACGGTCCTTTGGGCTGGTGACAGCTGATCACCAATGCGAATGCCACTGCCTCGGCCACCTCTCTCGGCTCGCTCTACGGCAGCTACCACTGCTGCTGCTCTCTTGGCCTCAATGTCTCCTCTCTTGCGCTTCTTCTTTGTGATAGCCTTCTTGTTTATATTCTTTTCCTGAGCAGTCAGGTGAGGTGGTACCACCCTCGATGTTCTTGCAATGAGCCATCTCTAAAGCTGTAAAGAACCACTGCCACTGACAAAGAACAACTATCACTGACTCCCCCTCACTTAGAGAATCACTGCCGTCTATCACTCAAGAGGCTTGGCCTATGTTTCGTACTGATGGGCTTGGCCCCAAGTTAACTACCAACTGCCACTGATCAAACACCTCACTGCCCGAACTCGCTTCACAAGATAGAATAGGAAGTATACATAAGCAACAACATATACTAGAGGTGCGATGGTCCTTAGAAGCAAGCAATTAGGTAAGTGATCAAAAAGCGATGGCTTGCTACCTGACAACGATGGACCGATGACCGATCAGCAGAGGAGAGAAGTCACGAGGCCCGGCACGACACTGCAGCGATGAATGATAGAAGAGAATGAGAATAATGGCAATAAGATGGCTTAGAGACATTTTATCGAACATCTGGCGGGCAAGGTGAACGCTCACCCTAGGAAAAGCAATGCTAGCCAAGAGAACCACCTAGGAGCAGCACCAGGTGATCGCAGCTGTCGAAATCAAGGAAGACAACGGCGAGGAGGATTCAGTGGCCTCTGACGATGCGGTTAGGGTTTTGTGGTGGGGCTCGGTTAGGGTTCCACGACACGAAGGTCTGAGGGAGCACTGCGGCGCGGCAGCACGAGGACACTGGCCTAGCGCAGAGGTACGAGGCAGCACGGTGGCGGGGGAGGTGCGGTGGTGCGGCGGCACGGCGTGGATGCGGTGGCGCAGCGTGGGAGTGGTGGTGCGACGCGAGGACTTCGCGGCAGAGCTCAACAGCGCGTGGGCGTGAGGAGGCACGGCGGCACGGTGGCACTTGCTGGGCGTGGAAACATGATGCGGGCGCGATGGTAAGGGCGACACGAGTCATGGCTAACGAGGTCACGGGAGTGGCGGCGGTCGGATGGGAAGAAGAGAGCAGCCGTGGGAGGAAGGGAAACAAGTTGTGGGCCCCCAGCATCAGATATAGAAATTTAGATCTAATCCGCTTTGACAATAGTGACCGGACGCACTAGTGAAAATGACCGGACGCAGCAACCTAGAGTTCAGTTGAGTACAGAGAGGTCTAGAAGAGCTCAAACTATGACCGGACATGTCTGATGATACCTGACAGGACGCTTGGCTGAGTTTGGTCCTTCCTTTGATCCAGCACGCGCTGACCGGACGCGGTGTCAGCTTCACACCGGACGTTGGTGGAACACTGTTTCAGTGTCCAGTCATCTTTCAGCTATTGTACCTCCCTCAGATGTACTGACAGGATGCTCATAGGGTGAGTCTGGTCCAACGTCCGGTCCTCCTTTGGCTGCAATTTCTACTCGTTTCTCCACTACGCTTTCTCCCAACCAAGTCTCAACTTCGATAAAACCAAAATAAACACCAATTGGGACTGATATGAAAGACCTCTCTCAAACACTCAAATTTTTCAAAATAATTTGCCTTCGGCTATAATTCTTTTTAGAAAAATAGGCAATAAAAGGGGCAAGGAGTAACATGTGACCACACAAAAGGGTTTCTAACCAATAGGAGCTTCAAATGCTCTCCCTATTTGTGGACGAATACAGTGGATGCTCAAAAGATAATAAAAAAACGAAAGCAACACATATGCATATGCATATGCAATGCAATACTTGAAAGTAAATCTAGTTGCTTGTCAAATTCGATCCAAGGTTAAGCTTCTTCACACGCTTTTTAGCGGTTATCTTAACCATGTTAGACAAGCCCTAAGTGCATAACTAGAAATTAAACATGTTTTATATTACAATGCAATATAAGGGACAACACAAGCTCATTTTTTAGTGAAGTTACTAAGGTCAAGCACATTAAGCTCATTCCTCAATAGACAAAACATAGCCTCATCTAGCGGTTTTGTGAAGATATCCGTCAATTGATCCTCGGTCCTTACACCTTCTAGTGATATATCATTTTTAGCAACATGATCTTTAAGAAAGTGGTGACAGATATCTATGTGCTTGGTGCGAGAGTGTTGAACTAGGTTATTAGCAAGTTTTACCACGCTCTCATTGTCACATAAAAGAGGTACCTTTTCTAGAACTACACCATAGTCTACAAGAGTTTGCTTCATGTAAAAAATTTGTACACAACAAGCACCCACGGCAATGTACTCCGCCTCGGCGGTGGACAAGGCCACACTATTTTGCTTCTTAGAGGTCCAAGACACTAGTGATCTACCAAGCAAAAGGCACCCTTCGGATGTGCTTTTTCTATCAATTTTGCAACTGGAATAATCTAAATCGGAATAGCCAACTAGTTGGAATCTAGCTCCTTTGGGATACCAAAGGCCAATCCTGGGTGTGTGCTTAAGGTACCTAAGGATTCTTTTAACGGCAACCATGTGTGCCTCCTTAGGATTAGCTTGAAATCTAGCACACATACACACACTAAACATGATGTCGGGCCTAGATGCGGTCAAATATAGTAAGCTACCAATTATAGAATGGTAGAGAGTTTGATCAACCAATTTACCTCCCTCATCTAGGTCGAGATGTCCATTAGATGGCATTGATGTCTTGATTGGCTTACATTCATCCATTTTAAATCTCTTAAGAAGGTCCTTGGTATACTTTTCTTAAGAGATGAAAATCCCTTCGCTCATTTGCTTGTCTTGGAAACCAAGAAAGAATGTAGGCTTTCTAATCATAGACATCTCAAACTCCTTCGACATCAATTCACTAAACTCTTTGCAATAATTTTTATTTGATGAGCCAAATATGATATCATCAACATATACTTTACAAATGAAGATCTTTCCATCAAGCTTCTTGGTGAATAGTGTGGTGTCGACCTTCCGAATGGTGAAGCCCTTCTCAATGAGGAAGTCCCAAAGGCGCTCATACCAAGCTCTTGGGGCTTACTTTAGCCCATATAGCGCCTTGGACAACCTATAAACATGATTAGAATATCTAAGGTCTTCGAACCTGGGAGGTTGATCAACATAGACTAGTTCATTTATGAAGCCATTTAAAAATACACTTTTAACATCCATTTGACATAATTTCATTTCATGGTGAGATGCATATGCAAGAAGGATACGAATGGCTTCAAGTCTTGCAACCGGTGCAAAGGTCTCTCCAAAGTCCAACCCTTTAACTTGAGAGAACCCCTTTGCAACTAGTCTTGCCTTGTTCCTCACAATGATGCCTTGATCATCTTGCTTGTTGTGGAACACCCACTTGGTTTCAATGACTCTTGCATCTTGTGGTCGCTCTTCAAGTGTCCAAACTTCATTGCGGGTGAAGTTGTTGAACTCTTCATGCATGGCATTTATCCAATCCGGATCTTGAAGAGCTTCTTCTACATTCTTAGGCTCAATGCAAGAGACAAATGAGTGATGTTCAATAAATGAAGCAAGTTTTTTAGAGCGAGTCATTACACCCTTTGAAGGACTCCCTATGATGAGATCTTATGGACGTTCTTGTAGTAGGGGTGAATTTCTTCTATCAACCACTTGAGGGGGAGGTTGTGGAGCATCAACATCTTGAGCTTGTGCCACCATTTGGTCATGGGAGACATGGGTATCTTCATTTTTAACTCTCCCATCTTTATCATCATTTTGTGGCACATTTGATGAAGAGGGTGGATCAATCACTTGTATATCATCTTTGGGCTTGATGTCTCCAACTAGAATGTTCTTCATGGCCTCTCTCAATGGTTCATCACCTACATCATCAAGATTCTCATGTGTTCCTTGGGAGTCATTAGATTCATCAAATTCCACATCATATGTTTCTTCAACCAAGCTGGTGGTATGATTAAATACTCGATATGCTTTGGACTTTGATGAGTAACCAACAAGAAAACCAATATCACAACGTCTTTGAAACTTCCCAAGGTGTTACCGCTTCTTGTAGATGTAGCATTTGCAACAAAAAGAATGAGATGTCCGGCTTCTTCCCATTGAGCAACTCATAAGGGGTCCTGCCAAGAAACTTTTGAAGAAATAGATAATTGGATGCATAGCATGCGGTGTTGATAGCTTCCGCCCATAGATCTTCGGGTGTATTGTACTCATCAAGCATTGTTCTTGCAAGGGTGATTAGTGTTCGGTTCTTTTTCTCTACTACACCATTTTGTTGAGGAGTGTAGGTTGTGGAGACTTCATGCTTGATCCCAGCTTCATCACAATATGCTTCAATGTTTGTGTTGTCAAATTCTTTTTCATTGTCACTTCTTATCTTCTTGAGCTTCACTTCAAATTCATTTTGTGCTCTCTTGACAAACTTCTTGAAACATGCAGCCACTTCGATCTTGTCATGAAGGAAGAACATGCAAGTATATCTAGAGTAGTCATCAACTATCACAAGACAACAGAGGTTGCCTCCCAAACTCTTGTAAGTTGTTGGTCCAAATAGATCTATGTGGAGAAGCTCTAGCACTCTTGTTGTTGACATGTAAGCTTTGGTTGGATGAGTGTTTGCAACTTGCTTGCCGGCTTGACATGCACTATAAAGCTTGTCCTTCTCAAATTTCACATCCTTCAAACCTCTCACCAATTCATTCTTCATTAGCTTCTTGAGTGAGCTCATCTCAACATGTGCAAGTCTTCTATGCCAAAGCCACCCAAGTGATGTTTTGGTGAATAGGCATGTCTTCAAGTTTGCATCTTCGGAGGTGAAATCCACTAGATATAGGTTGTTGTATCTAAAGCCCTTGAATATCACTTGATCATCATCTTTCTTTGACACAACCACTTCCTTCTCGGTGAACAAACATTGAAAGCTAAGATCACACAATTGACCAACGGATAGTAAGTTGAAGCTCAATGAAGTAACATATAGCACATTTGATATTGAGTGATCATTTGATATTGCAACTTTGCCCAATCCTTGTACTTTGCCCTTTGAATTGTCACAAAATGTAATCCTTTCTTGACCATCTACTTCTTCATCTAGTGAGGTGAACATATGAAGATCACCGGTCATATGTTGAGTGCAACCACCATCAATAACCCAATGACTTCCACCAGTCTTGTAGTTCACCTACACACACAAGAGATCAAGCTTGTTGTTTAGAGACCCAAACTTGATGAGGGCCCTTGACTTTCTCAACTAGTGACTTAGCAACCCAAATTTGCTTAGGCCTATTCTTGTTGGGTGGACCTAAGAACATGACTTTCATCTTTCCACTAGAATCCTTTCTAAGCATGTAGTGAGCATTGAAGGCAAAGGGTCTAGCATGCTTGGGTAAGGGTTGTGGTGGTGGAGTTTGACACTCATGAGCAAAGTGACCTTCTTGTCCACACTCAAAGTATCTCTTTGGCTTAGGCTTTGACTTGTATTGTTGTTGATGTTGATGTTGAGCTTTCTTCTCTTGATTTGCCAAGAACCCAATACGACTTCTATCCATCTTCATCACGGTGTTCATAAGTAGCTCACTTTGGAGATATTGGCCTCTTGTGAACTTGCTCAAACCGGTCTTGAGATGCTCTTTCTCCAACTTGAGTTTCTTGTTTTCTTCT
Source organism: Miscanthus lutarioriparius (assembly GCA_904845875.1). Taxonomy (NCBI): domain Eukaryota; kingdom Viridiplantae; phylum Streptophyta; class Magnoliopsida; order Poales; family Poaceae; genus Miscanthus; species Miscanthus lutarioriparius. The sequence goes on along the minus strand of CAJGYO010000003.1, from coordinate 119,001,314 downwards.
CTAAATTCATCATGATTCTTCTCCATCTTTAGTCCCTTGTTCTCTTCTGTAAGCATCTCATTCTTAAGAGCCATATCATGACCATTGTCAAGATTCTCTATCACAATTGTGTTGGTGGTTGATAGCTTTTCAAGATCATTCTTGAGCTTTTCATTCTCATTCTTGAGCTTGACATAATCATCATAGTTGTCGGACTCAACCACCTTCTTGCCTTTGCTACTAGAACCTTGCTCAAAGCTCTTAACAATCAAGTCATCACATGATGTAGCTATATCAATCTTAACAACATTGTTAGTAGCATCATGCGGCTCATTGGACAATAACTCATGAGAAAGAACAAGATTGTTATGATTAATCTTGAGATTGGTGTACTCTTCTTTTAGCAAATTATAACTAGTGGTGGGCTCATTATGTATCCCCTCAAGTTTATTTTGTTCTTCTCTAAGCTCCTTTTTAGAGGTTTTGAGCTTCTTGAGTTTGGATGATACAATTTTATTTTCTTCTCTAAGCTCAACACTAGCTTTTTCGGCTATGTCATACTTTGCTAAGAGTGAGTCTTCTCAAGTTCCAGCTTTTCATTTTTAGCTCTTGTCTTTCTAATGATTTTAGTGTATTGGTTTAGCAACTTGACAAGATCATCATAAGAAGGTGATTCAAATTCTTCATCACTATCACTACCACTCTCATCATTATTAGCATTATCATCACTACTACTATCATCATCATTTTGTACCTTTCGTTCACCCTTGGTCATAAGGCATAGGTGTGTAGAGGATGATGGTGGCGGTGGCGGTGAAGATAGTGAAGAGCCAATCACAAGAGTGGCCACCTTCTCCTTCTCATTCTCACTTTCATCATCGAATGAGCCACTTGATAATTCAATGTTCGTGAGCCAATCACCAACAATATATGCCTTGTCATTCTTCTTCTTCTTGTGAAATTCCTTCTTCTTGCCATCTTTCTTCTTGTATGGCTTGTTCTTCTTCTTCTCATTATCATCATCATCACTTGAGTCATCTTTCTTGCCCTTGTACTTCTTCTTGTACTTGTCTTTCTTGGGTTTGGGGCATTGATGAGCTAGATGACCAAGTTCTCCATAATTATAGCAATCCATTTTGGAGATGGGCTTCCTTCTACTACTAGTGAAGAATTTCTTCTTCTTGCCATCAAACTTGACATCATTCTTGTTTAGCTTCTTGAGCATCTTGGTGGTTCTTCTCACCATGAGAGCAAGACTTGCATCATCAATCTCATCATCACTTGAGCTATCATGATCAACTTTTGCTTTGCCCCTCTTCTCTTGGCTAGCCTTGAATGCCAAATCTTTCTTCTTGGTGGAAGAAGAGCCATCTTGTGGAGTGATGTGCATATACATCTCATGTGCATTGATCTTCCCCAATATTTGAGTTGGTGTAGCGGTGGAAAGATCACCTTGATGAAGCACCATCACAATATGCCCATACTTGTCAATAGGGAGGACACTCAAGATCTTTCTCACAACATCGGATGGTTGTATTTGTGTGAGTCCAAGCCCATTGACCTCCTCTACGAGAATATTCAAGCATGAATACATTTTATTAGCACTTTCACTAGGAAGCATCTCAAATGAATTAAGCTTTTTCATCACAAGGTGATAGCGTTCCTCATACTCACTCTTGGTTCCCTCATGGAGCGCACAAATGTCCAACCATAGTGAATGGGCGTCTTTGTGGTTTCGCACATGGTTAAAGACATCCTTGCAAAGGCCTCTAAAGAGGGTGTTTCTAGCCTTTGCATTCCACTTCTCGTAGTTAACCTTATCGCCTTGAAGGTTGGCGGGATCCTTAGGTTTTGGGAAGCCTTGTGAGGTGGCTCTAAAAACTCCAACATCTAAAGCCTCTAGGTATGCCTTCATGCAAATTTTCCAATAAGGAAAATCATCTTCCTCAAAGATGGGAGGGGGTCCATCCCTGTGGGACATCTTGCTCTCGGCGGTTAAGCCTAATTTAAGGAGCACGAGGTTCCGATACCAATTGAAAGGATCAAGATACCCAAGAGGGGGGTAAATTGGGCTAATTCTAAATTTCTTGCAATAATTATGCCCTACACTTAGCCCATTTCACCCCCTGGTGCCTAGAAGTGTTTCTATTCTTCTACCGCACAAAAGTTTTACACCCTAGGTTCCAATCCTACTCTAGCATGGCAATTTTAGAAATGTAAAGACATGAAATGAATTGCTCAAAGTAAAGAGAAGGAAAGGAACACGGTGATGTTTTTCCGAGGTATCGGAGAGTCGCCACTCCCCACTAGTCCTCGTTGGAGCACCTGCGCATGGGTGTAGCTCCCCCTTGATCCGCACAAGGATCAAGTGCTCTCTACGGACTGATTCTTTGACACTCTGTCGGATGATCACCAAGCTTCCAATCACCACCGAGCCATCTAGGTGATGGCGATCACCAAGAGTAACAAGCACAAACTCTCACTTGACCAAGACAAGCCTAATGAGAAAGGTAGATGCACACTTGCTACTCCCTATGCACTAATGAGGTCCTTAATCTTGGATTATCAAATCTCAATCACCCCACTAGGCTCTTGCTCTCCCTTGCACTCCAAAGGTGTTTCTCAGCTGAACAAATAGGCAAGAGACCTCAAGTGGACGAGTAGGATATGTATTTATACCCCCCATTCAAAACATAACAGTTGGGGTCCAACTCAGCAAATTTTGGGCTAAACGGACGCGCAGGTCAAGGTGACCAGACGCGCCGGTCAGTGGAACACATCAACATGTCAGATAGAGCCGTTTGCTCTGACCAGACTTTGGCCTGCGTCCGGTCAGCACCCACCGGACACGTCCGGTCAACAATTTCCCTCTCTAGAACCTTACGAATATTGACCGGACGCTGGCTCCCCAGAGTCCGATCACTTACCTGATCAGCGTCCGATCCATGGTCAATAGAAAGTCCACGCTGCTACAGATACCTCTAGCGTCACGTCCGGTGTGCACTGGTGTCCAGCGTTCGATCGCTCTTTGGCTTCTACTGGCGATCAAATGAACTGACTGGACTCGCCTAGCTGCATCCGGTCACAACCAAACCAGCGTCCGATCAGTCATTTGACCCTCCATTCACCTCTAATTCGAAATCCTTTGTGAATGAAGTTGACTCCTATCGATCTTAGGGCTATTCCTGAGCTACCTAGTGCTAAGTTTGACAAGTGTGCACCACACCTAAACCATTAGACTCACCTAGGTCAAGCTACTAGTCCATACCCCCCTTACGGCCAAAGGAAAAACAAAGTTCTAAACTACTCTAAGTGTCTCTCCAATGCCAAACAACACTTAGAACTAGTCCGTACTTAACCTTGTCATCCATCCTTTGAAAACTGAAATGATTTCCATCGACAGGGGCATGAAAACCATGATTGCCCAATCAATTACCATTACCATGACCTAACTCAAATTGCCTCTGCAAAACACACGTTAGTCATAGTAATCTCGTGTCGTCATTAATTACTAAAACCCAACTAGAGGACTAGATGCTTTCATCTCTTTTTGGTTATGAGAACGTGGACATGATCTCATTTGACATGTCCAGAGTTTATAGCTCTAATTCTGAGATCAGGCTTTCAAAGAACCTTTTGCTGCTCAAATTCTGAGATCAGGCTCTCAAAGAACCTTTTGGAACTTTTAGTCTACGGAATTTTTAGAGGACTTCCATTTGGGTCTAGCATTCTTGTTAGAAAATATAAATGTGTACTTAGCAAATTTAAGATCATAGACAAATGCTATCTCCGTCCTAAATAGTAAACTATTTTGATTTATATGTGGTTTTTACTATATATCTAAATATAGCCAGTATCTAGGTTCATAACAAAATCTGTGTACCTAGAAAAGCCAAAATGAGTTACAATTTGAAATGAAGGGACAGTTTAACAGGTAGGTCCAGAGAAACAGGCCTACAATACTACAACTTTTGTATTTAATGATAATTCGATAATTGGACCATATATAGACCCAAGCACATGTTCAATCATTGAAAGAAAACATTGTCATTGTGCAAAATTTGAATGTCTAGAAACCAAAAAATAAATAGAAACAAAGCAAAACATACAATCCTCCATGTATCAAGACCATTGGCTACTTGTTTCTTATTAAGTACTCGTGTGATTTGACTTTCATTGACTTCTGATGCATATATTTAACCACAAATTTCTAGAATATTTTCCTAAAACTTTTTAGACTTATGATATTTTGTAAGTGTTAGTTCTCAATATAATAAATAGACAAATCCTCCCTTTCGTCCTAAAATAGATGATTTATGGGCTTTAAATTTTATCCCAAAATACTTGACCTTCACACTTTTCAATATGCATTTCTCTTTTTCCGATACACCTTTCTCTTTTCCTAATACATCTCCATCTCTACCTCCTTTTCTATATCTTTTCTTCTTGTTTTTTGTGCACAACACATTTTCACTCTTCCTTAAATCCCGTGTCGAGACCATAAGACTATCTATTTTGGGATGGAAGGAGTAACTTTTATTTTTTCAAACTAAATAACTCAAAAGTTAGTGGTATTCCTTGTTTCTTTAGTTCCGATAAGATCTTGTATCAAACGATATGCTTTGTGCCCTAATGTGCTTGTATGAGTCTTCTTAGACTCCTCTTTTTTAATATGATGACGCGTAGTGCATCTCTCTTTCGATAAACATAAATCTTGTGTGACACATATGCTTTTATGCTACGAGATAGTATTTATTACTCCATCTATCCACAAAAAAAAGATGAAGTTCTCATTTTTCGAGGAGTTAATCCATTTCAGATTTGACCAAAATTATATATAAAAATACTAACATTTATGATACAAATAAATAATATAAAATTAATTATGAAATATATTTTTGTAGTAGAGAAGATGCGTTTGTGCTTGCCGCTATACCAGTGGTGTTTATTTTCATATTATTTCGGTGTGCGTGTTGCCACACTTTGTATCATGACAAATTGATGATTTGACACATACTAGAGCGCTCATACATGTCCTCTTCAGAACAGATTATGTCCTTTCTTTTCTTGAAATTGTCTCTTTATTAGTAACCACTAGAAAAGATCGCGGCGTTGCCGCGTATGGCCAGTGGACGTGCCCGTTGTATTATAGATGGTCCTTGTGTTGTGTACAAATAAAATCATGTGAAAACATCAATTTTCTTACTTGATCAATGATCTAATATAAATATGGGTCTATCATATACTCTTGGCTTTGCAGGGGCATGATAAAACTTTCCATATTAATTAAGTAAAGGGAGGTGGAATAGGGTGTTTTTGTACTGCCATCTTAGGGTAAGATCTTTTTTTTTGGCATAAATGGACTTAGGCAGAGTGGAACAACAGTTTTATTGGTCTTGTCCTCTGTCCATGGCTGACCAAACCAGATAAAGTTTTATTGGCATATCAATACAACGAGTACATTTAACTCTTCACAATTATATGAATTTTGAAAATTACATTTGGCGGATATATTTATTGCATACTAAATTTAGATGTGACGAAGCTATACTTTAGAACCCAATTGAGGAGTATAAGTCATGATTGACCTTCAAATTGTGCTACATGCTTATTTAAGTTTTCTCTTCCAGTCTCCTCCCTTCATTATTTTTTGTCACTTCCGGCTGGGCCATTTAAACGTGGCTAAAACCTTTGAAATATCTGATGCTTGGTAAAAAAACTTCAGCCACTTTGGCTCGATCACTGATTGACCTAGTTTGCAACGAAATAAATTCAATTTTGAAACGGTTTTAATTGTGCATGTTAGTAAAATAGAACACCAATATCTTCCCCAAATTATTTCCAAATTGTTTTGGTTGGCATTTACTAATTTAAATTTGATGCCTAAATTAGCTAAAAGCTTATGAACTTTGAACAATTAGATTTTTTCACGGAGACCTCGTTCAAATTAGTCTTGTGTCCTACTTCAGAATAAAATAACTCGAGCTGTGTTGAGTTTTTTAGGCCGTGCATGTTAGCTCGTCCAACTTTTACTGAATGTTGACTCTTTTAACATAATGAATAAAGGTACACACGCTCTCTGTTGCTACGTGCTGCTCGCAGGCCGCCCTGCCCGTGCCGCTGTTGGCCTTGCTCCTTGCGAGGCAAACGAGTGAAAGGCTCGGTGTGTGGGGCCATGTTCCATCAGGTCATCACAGCAGCACGAGAAAGGCTGAGCCAAACTCCATGCTTTATCGATCCACTGCACTGCTGCACACAACAGACAACACTACCCTTTTTGTTAGCTCGTTCACTGGTTGGTTTCAGCCAGCCCAAATCAGCCAATCAATAATGTTTTCCTAAAAAAAGACAACACCAACCAGTCCAAACCAGTATCAGCCCCAACCAGCGAACAGGCCCTTATCATCTTCAGCTTCCAAACCATTCCTCCATAGTCCATCTTTTCTTGCTAGCACTGCGCACAACGATGCTCTTGAGTTCAAGATCAGATTCACAGGGAGGAGGACCAAAGTAGCAGCTCTCTCCTTCTGTCTCTGGCTCTCTCTTCCCCAAAATCAACAAAGCAGCAATTCTTCGTCCCCTTCACCTGCCCAGCTCTGTGGGCGAGGCCTTTGGTCAAGCTGAAGTGAGGCCGGCGCGCAGGCATGGTGTGTGTGGCGGCGGTCGTAGCCCATCCACTGGAGCGAGTTCCAGCCTCTGCAGCCTGGTCCCGGCCTATGGTCGTCGCAGTCGAACGAGAGAGCTCCGGCCCCCGCGGTGCGTGCTCCCCGTGGTCGAACTCCAGCCACGGCGCCGCGGCCTCGACGCGTGCTCGTCGCTGACGAGTTGCAGCCTCGGCGCCGTGGCTTCGGCTGGTGGCGGGGGCCGCGGCCGTGCCTGGGCTTGGGCTCGGACAAGGGGAGGCGGAGGTCGTGCTGTGGCGGAAGAGGCGCCGACTTCCTCATCCACTGGCGAGCTCCGTCCAGCGGCCGCTGTGAGGTGTATGCGGGTTGGGCCATTGCTTCTCCAGCTTCGACGAGGTACGGCCAGCGGAGGGCCCGGCGAAGCCGAGGGGATGACCTCGACTTCTCGATGGTTCCAGTACATCTAGATCTATGTGTAACGGGCACGAGCAGAGGCCCGATCCGCTACTATGCTTTAATGGATGGGGAGCCCAAAGGCCCGATCCACTGCCCTGGTATGTTTTAATGGGCGGGAGGCCCGATCCATTGCTCAGGTCTGGCTTAACGGGTGAGAGGTCTGATCCAACGGTTGATAATGCATGTTGCGGGGATCTGACGGCTAACGGGTTTGCAGCGACGTGGCCCTATCCGTTAGCCCGCTTTTGGTGCACGAATCATATATAGAGATCCGATGGGAACATAATTCTAGTTTTTTATTATCATATAATTCTAGTTTTTTAGCAAACATAATTCTAGTACTATATAGGTCAGAATCTCAGAATTGAACAAAAATGTGTGTCAGCGCATCTTCATTGGGCTGGACCAGGCCGTTGGGTATGAAATTTCGATCGGCCTTTTGGACGACTCGGCCCACTAGCCCGGACTGCTTAGCGCCTTAGCCCCGGCAAAGCCTCAGCGCCGGACGGGCGCCGCCGGTCGCTCCTTCCCGCCGCCGCCGCCGCCGCCACCGCCCTCCTCATCGTCCAAGCACAACGCCGCCATGCCCTCCCGCTGCTGGTCCAGACTCCAGAGCCCTTACTCCTCCCGAGCGAGCACCCAACTCACCCCTCGATCGCTGTCTGTCCTGTTTGTGTTTGGACTTCGGAATGCTGCTTCTTTGGCTGCTTCCGTTCCATGGCGGAAGAAATCGCAGCCTTCCTCGCCAGACGTGTCGTTAGTTGGATTTGCATCGGTCTTGGTCAGTTCTTATCTTATCTCTTTGGCCATGCGGGTGGAGCTAAGCAGCCCAGGTCCTGCTTGCTGTCTCCGTCGGGGTCTTATCTCTTTGGCCGTGCGGGTGGAGCTGAGCAGCGCAGGTCCTGCAGCTTGTCCCCGTCTCCCCGACGGATCCGCCAACCGACGACAACTCAGATCTACTGATGTCGACGGATTCAGATTCCGTGTTCCAGGCAGCTGGGAACAACGTTGTCAAGTAAGCAATTGATTGGAAAACTATTGACTTAGGCTCCTGAGTCTTGATGTCTACTTTCACCTAATAAACCTGTTTCTTCACTTCGACTCAATTTGTCCTTGCAGTCGGACCTTGTCTTAATTGCTTCTTGTACACAGCCAGAGTGCACACCCTGCACCATCTGCAACATCTAGAGGTGGCCACTGTCATTGGGCATCAGCTAGCACTCTCACAGAGCAGGGAAGCTCATTACTTCGGGAAGAGATTAGCGAGAATTCTTTCTCTTTTGAGTTTATCTGGCAGACCGTCGAGGAGAAGATGAGTAACCATCTGGTATGCAAATGCAACTGTGTCCAAATAAACTTACACCTCTTGCAATCATGTTCAGAGAAACTCTACTTTATTTTTTGTAGTATATATACCGTTGTTTCTTGTATTTTCCGTCTGTACAAGGGATTTTGTGTATATTCACTACCGGAAACCGACACTTTGCCGGGTGTATTTTATCGGGCACTCGACAAAGACGGTCTTTGCCGAGTGCCAAATAAAATACACTCGGCAAAAAAAAAAACACTCGACAAAATGCGTCTTTGCCGAGTGCCAAATTTCTGGCACTCGGCAAAGATGTATTTTGCCGAGTGTTATTCTTCGGCACACGGCAAAATACGTCTTTGCCGAGTGCTTTTTTTCTGGCACTCGGCAAAGATGTATTTTGCCGAGTGCCTTTGTTTTGGCACTCGGCAAAGAGGCATTTTGCCGTGTGTATTTTTTTTGCCCTCGGCAAATCAGTTTTTTCAAAGCAATTTTTGAGGCCCTAAATGAATTCAAATGAAAAACTTTTCAACTACAAAGTTATATAATTTCTCAAGATCTACAAAGTTTATTTTGCTTATTTCTTCATTTGACAATAACGTTGTTCATAAAATCTACATATCTCATATTAGTTTCATGAAAGTAGAAAAAAGATATATAAGATTTATGAACAATGTTACTACCACTATGTCGGATGAATAAATGACCAAAATAAACTTTGTAGATCTTGAGAAGTTATGAAATTTTGTAGTTGGCAACATTTTGATTTAAAATCATCTTGTCATGCGAAAACAACGTTTGAATTTGAAAATTTTAAAATTTGAATTTTTCAAAAGATCTCGGATGGAAAAACTTCCTAAATGAAAATTGTAGATCTCCAAAAGTTATGAAACTATGTAGTTGACAACTTTTTGATTTAAAATCATCTTCTCATGCAAAACTACGTTTGAATCTCTAAAATTTGAAAATCGAATTTTTCAAACCACCTCGGATGGAAAAACTTTCTAAATGAAAATTGTAGATCTCGAAAAATTATGAAACTTTGTAGTTGACCACATTTTGATTTGAATTCGTTTAAGGCCTCAAACAAGCAATTTACTCTCGGTTTAGTATAATATATGAGGTACTCGGCAAAGAAGCCTTTGCCGTGAAGGGATATGTCGACAGCTCTTTGCCGAGTGCAGCACTCGGCAAAGCACGCGTCTGCTGTAATGATTTACACACAGCTGTTGATACTTATTGATCAGTTTGCTCTGATGTTTTCCAATATTCTATTGCACTTTACAACACATGAGTTGATCTTGGCTTGCTGATCACTGTTTCAAGTGGAATCCACAGAACCATGATAACCTTGGGAACATGATTGGAACATGGAGCCCTAGGGGGACAGTGATCCACATTGAGGTGCTCGTAGTGGGGGCTTCTATCATCCTGTTATTCATGGCTACCTTTGGGTACTGGCGTCGCCAAAGTAGAAACTTCTTCATCCAAAAAGGAGTCTGGGGTGCGTATACCTTGTCGTACTCCTTGTTATCATACACACTTGGTTCAATGCAATCTTCAGCGGTGAAGAGCAACTTATACCCTGTTTGGGCCGCATCCCTCAATATCTTGCTTGGTTGTGCTGACTCGATCACAGCTTATAGTGTTGATGACAACAACCAAATCATGACACAGATGTTTCAGAGTTCTCTCTGTTATGCATATGCATTGCTACTTTTCTTTGCTGTCCCGTTAGACTCTAATATCGTCGCAGTTAGTTATCTTGCTATGATAGCTTATTGGAAATCTGTCCATAGAATGTCAGCGTCAAAACTGGCAAGCATATCATGGAACTTGAATAAAACAGTTGCCGACTACATGTATCAGGAGCACACCAAGAGTGGATCATCTTATGATCCAACTAGCATGAAAGGTTACCATTACCTAGTTGACTGGCCCCTCCACAAATCGACTTTGGATGCTTGAACATCATATGACACATGGTTAACTGCAGATGCTGTTCAAGTCATCGACATAGAGAAGATATGGTTGTGAAAAGACAGGGCACTAAGCCAAGAGCTTAAGGACACATGTCTTTCCTTCTCCCTTTTTCATCTGTTGAGAAGGCGCTTCTTTGGGTTTGCATGCTATGAATCTTCCCAGCAGAAGACACATGATTTTGTCTTCAAGGGGGCTCCTCGCAAAGAATGAGGTTGATACCAATTGACTACGACAGGGCTTTTAAAGTGATTGAGGTTGAGTTAGCTTTTATGTATTATTTCTTCTTCACCAAGTATGCTGTCCTTTATTTTGGATCCAAGTCTTGGATATTTTGGTCCTTAGCTTCAGCCAGTTTAGCAACTTTCATATCTCCTTGGGTAGCCAAGATGGTGATGACGACGAACTCATCAAATATGGATGGTTCTGCTGTCCTGAACACCAAAACAACTGATGCTGTTATAACAGTCCTGATACTAGCATCCATTGCATTGCTTGAATTAGTACAACTGTTGCTTTACTGGACGACCATTTGGGGCAGAGTATCCTTTGTTTGCCAGTATGTCCGAGAACAAGCTGTTAATGCAAGGGGAAGCTACTGCATGAGATTTAGAGAGATATTTGCTAAGATTGGTGTGTCTTTGTCATACAACTACTACTATCGTCACAAGATCGGTCAGTACTCATTAGTTGAATCGGTGAGCTACGATCCGAGTCCATCCATGGTAGGTGTTGATGTCCCAGTCTCACGAAAATATCTCAGGTTTACCAATCTTCTAGACTTGTCAGCCTTTGATCATAACATGCACAAATTTGCATTGAGCATCCGCAAGCGACATGGGAAACCTGTGGAGTTGTCTACAGAGGTGAAAAGGGCACTTGTCCAGTCCCTTGAGCGTACCGATGGCAAACTGACGAATGGAGAATCATCACTAGTGTCCAATGGAGCTCACCACCTCTTATGGGCTTGCAGGTATGACATGCGCTCAGACTTGGGCAGAAGATGGTTGCCACAAGAAAATGAGAATCAGACACACATTATTTTGACTTGGCACATCGCAACATGTTACAGCGAGATGACAACATTTAGATGCCTTTCCCCTAGAGCCGGGGGAGAACTCAAGTTCAACATTGATGTGGCCACAAAACTGTCCAAGTACTGCGTCCACCTGGTGGTTTCAGCACCAAAGTTGCTTCCTGGGCACCACTATGATACGAGCCGTGTATTTGATGCAGTTGCAGTGGAAGCCGCACAATTTCTGCCAGGAGACAAGTACGAGGCCATGAGGAGTTTGCCTGAATCATCAGAGACATCAATCTTCCAGAAGGGACTGAGACTGGGGAAGCAACTGGAGGAGATGGAAGAGGGCGCCCGCTGGAAGGTGCTCGCTGATTTCTGGGCGGAGATGATGCTCTATGTGGCGCCATCGGATAATGTGAAGGAGCACATCGAATGCCTGGCAAATGGAGGAGAGTTCCTAACACACCTATGGGCATTGCTCACCCACGCAGGCATCCTGCAGAGGGGTCAAAAGAACGTGACTGACATAGAAAACGCCGGAGTTGATCTTGCAGAGGGATCAGGCGGCGCTGCTATGAGGTTTTGCCATGCGGGCTCTGTTATCCCACAGGATCACCGGCTGAGTAGAGTGAATCACTTATCAGTTTTGTCGAGCACTCGCTAGTGTTGTCGAGCACCTACTAGCTAAGTCAATCACGAACAAGCGTTGTTCGTCTCCACACACTATGGCTAGAGGTTGAAGAAGAGGGAGAACAGAGCATACACATACAGTACAAGACATCAGCGTTGGCCAAAGCCCTGTATGGGATATGGCAAATCTGAACTCTCTTTACTGAGTTGTTGTGGTAGTCTATTTATACAACTCTATCTATCTAGTCCTAGTACAGCGCACATGCTGTAACAGTAACTAGATAACATAGCAGGACTGACTTTTGCGCCTGTCTCTGCATGTGGCTACAGTGCGACAGGTGAGCCAATTGGCACCTGCCTCTGCAACGGCTACAGTACCACAGCAGGGGGTCTTTTCGACGCCGCCTTCCCTTGCTGTGTGTTCACACAAGGAAGCAGTAGATTATTCTAACAATTCTTTACCTAATCCTACTGCTATCCCTTGTACCCCCTCCATGCCGATCATCTACTTCAGCTCCGTGAGTCGAAGACGTCCGAGCAGGTTGGTGAGGACATCCGTGAGTTGCCGACCAGTTTCGACGAACTCGATGACGATCTGCCCTCCATCGACACAGTCCCTGAGGAAGTGGAACTTCACGTCGATGTGTTTGCTCCGGTCGTGCAGAACCGGATTCTTCGCGAGGGCGATGGTGGGCTGGTTGTCCACCATCAGTGTTGGTGGGTGAGTTTCCACGCCGGTCAGCTCGCCCAGCAGACAGCGCAGCCACACAACTCGGCACGCCGCTGTGGCCGCCGCTACATACTCTGCCTCGCACATAGATAGCGCCACCACCTTCTGTTTCAGCGACAACCATGAAATTGGGGCCGACCCGAGGAAGACGAGCACGCCAGAGGTGCTCCGTCGTCCGTCGATGTCCCCCGCCATGTCTGTATCGCTGAACACAGTGAACTGCAGCCTACTCCCGCCGTTCTTAGGAAAGATGACCCCCTGATCCACCGTTCCCTTGACGTAGCGCAGTAGCCGCTTCACCGCAGCCCAGTGATCCTCTCTGGGATCCTCCATGAAGCGACTGACGTAGCCCATGGCGAACGCAATGTCCGGCCTCGTGTGGACTAAGTAGCGTAGACCACCGACGATGCTCTGGTAGAGTATTGCATCCACCTTCGCCGCGGTGCTGGCCTTCTTCAGCTTCAGCCGCTCCTCCATCGGAGTCACGCATGGCTTGCACTCAGCTATGCCGATCCGCTCCAACAGCATAGAGGCATACGCGCTCTGACCGAGCCTGAGTTCATCCTTCCCCTGTCTCATCTCGATGCCGAGGTAGTAGGAGAGTGCGCCGAGATCGCTCATTCGAAAATGAGCCGCCATCTCGCGGTTGAAACCGTTGTTGTCCTCCGTGCATGCGCCGGTGATGATTAAGTCATCCACATACACGCCGATGACGAGCTCCTCCTTCCCCCGTTGATGCGTGTAGAGCGCATGCTCGGTTGCGCACCGTTGAAACCCAAGCTCGCCCAGCGTGGCATCAAGCTTGACGTTCAATGCTCGTGGAGCCTACCGTAGCCCGTAGAACGCCTTGCGTAGTCGGAGCACCCTATGCTCCTCTCCCTTGACGGCGAAACCTGGAGGTTGCCAGACGAAGACCGTCTCCGTCAGCTCGCCGTTGAGGAAAGCTGATTTAACGTCCAAGTGATGGATGCGCCAGTCCTTTGCTACTGCCAAGGCTAGTAGCAAACAGACCGACTTCATGCATACTACTAGCGCAAAGACCTCTTCGAAGTCTGTCCTCGTGCTGAACAAAGCATCGGGCGACGAGGCGTGCCTTGTGCTTTACAATGGCGCCGAGCTCATCCCGCTTGACCTTGTACACCCACTTTAGGCTGATCGAACGGCATCCTAGAGGTGGATCGACGAGCTGCCATGTCTCATTTTCCTCGATCGCCTTCATTTCCTCCAGCATCGCCCGTCGCCAGTTTTCGTCGCGCTCGGCCAGCGCGAACATGGATGGTTCCTCTGCACTGACGAGCAGCAGCTCTGCGTCATTGAGCAGCCTACCCGCCAGGCCTGAGGGCCCTATGCCGCCGATGATGTCATCTAGCCTGCGGAACCGCACCTCCTCACCTTTGTGGAAGGCATCCACGAACTCAGTGATGTTACTTGGAGGTGAGACGAACTCAATCAGTGTTGATGGAGTTCCCTGTTCCGCTGGAGTGCTGGGCACAGCACCTTGAGTGCTCGGCACCCTGGTTGTAGTGCTCGGCACTACTTCTAGATAGCTCGTCATTACTCCTGCAGTGCTCGGCACCACTATAGGAGTGCTCGGCACCCGTCCTGGAGTGGTCTCCACCACTGCAGAACCTCCCGGCGCCACTCCTGGTGTGCTCGGCATCCCTTCAGGAGTGTTCGGCACTCCTCCTAGAGTGCTCGGCATCCCTCCTGAAGTGCTCGGCACTGCCCCAGGAGTGCTTGGCTCTACCGCTGGAGTGCTCGGCACTCCTCTCGAAGTGGTTGGCACTTCTTCTCCAGCGTCTCCACCACCGTGGATGACTAGGTGCTCGACGATGAAGGTGCTGATGAAGTCGCCAGCTTCCTCCATGCTTGGACTGCTCCAGTCCCAAGCCGCCTTCTCGTTGAACACGACGTTGCGCGAGATAAGCACCTTGTCTCCGCGTGGGTCGTAGAGCCGGTATGCCTTGGTACCCTCCGCGTAGCCTAGGAACACCATCAGTGTGCTCCTGTCGTCTAGCTTGGTGAGGTTTGACTTTGTCTTCCTGACGTGGCCGATGCAGCCGAATGTCCGGAGGAAGGACACGCTCGGCTTGCGCCCATAGCAAGCTTCGAATGGCGTCTTGCCCGTCAGGGCCTTGGTCAGAGCGCGGTTGAGGATGAACACCGCCGTGGTCACCGCCTCACCCCAGAACCTTTCCGGCATGCCTTTGGCCTTCATCATGGATCGACCCATGTCAACCACCATCTGGTTCCGCCTCTCCACCACATCATTCTGTTGTGGTGAGTACGGCGCAGTGTGGTGTCGCACCACACCAACATCCGCGTAGTACGTAGCGAACTCCACAGAAGTGAATTCACCGCCGCGATCAG
The DNA here is from genome assembly GCA_904845875.1 of Miscanthus lutarioriparius. NCBI lineage: Eukaryota > Viridiplantae > Streptophyta > Magnoliopsida > Poales > Poaceae > Miscanthus > Miscanthus lutarioriparius. Next base: position 118,986,219 of record CAJGYO010000003.1, on the reverse strand, counting down.
TCCTCAGCACTCGGAGCTTCTTGTCGCTCTCGGCCTCCGCGCATATCTTGAACTTCTTGATCGCTGCCGCCGCTTCGTCCTTGCTCGTCAGGAGTTGCTGCCACATGTAGCGACTGCAATCATCCATGAGTAGGAGGAAGTACCGCCGACCATCATTTGTAGCAGGCGTGATCGGCCCGTAGAGGTTGCCGTGGATGAGCTCGAGAGCGTCCTTCGCGCGATACTTGGCTGCCTTTGGGAACGATAGCCTCCTCTGCTTCCCGGCCAGGCAGCTATCACGTAGCTCACCTCCGTGCTTGATGTGGGGTAGCCCTCGGACCATCTTCTCCAGCCGACCAAGCATGTTAAAGTTGAGATGTCCGAACCGGGTATGCCATATCCACGGTTCCTCGGAGTGCCTTGCCGCCAGGCACATCGGCTGCTCTACCTTTAGGTCGAGCAGGTACAACCGGTTCAGGGACCTCTTCACCTTGGCGAGAAGTCGCTGCTCTCGGTCCCTGATCCTAAGGATTCCGTCCTTGATCAGTACCTCGCTACCGCGCTCATCCAGCTGACCAATGCTGATGATGCTGGAACGCAGCTGCGGGATGTAATATACATCCGTTAGCATGCGGTGCTCCCCGTTCTGGCACCTGAAGATGATGGTGCCGTGCCTTTAGATAGCCACCCTTGAGCCGTCACCAAACTTCACCGTAACTGGTAACATCATCGTCGAGCTCGGAGAAGGATGCCTTGGAGCCTGTCATGTGGTTGCTGGCACCAGAATCCAGATACCATCTCTGCTCCTGGTCGGCGCCCACACGTCCGAGGTGGACTTGGGCGCGTGGTTTGTCGAGGTTGACAGTCTTCAGGGCCTTCCCAGATCCTTCCACCGTCGTCGCCTCTTCCTTCTCCTCGGCCTCGACGTCGTGCAGTGCACAGAACATCGCCATCAGGTTAGTAGCCTCATCCTCATCATTAGCTTGCGCCAGATGAGCATCAACCTTCTCCTGCTTGCGATTTGGACACTCTCGTGTCAAATGGCCCATCTTCCCATAGCGCCGACAGGCGTTGGGGTCGACCTGCTTCTTCTCCGAAGAAGCCTTGCCACGGCGCTTGCCATCGCCACCGCGGCTGGAGGAGGCCGCCTTCCCGGAGTTCCTCCGAGCAGCTCACGTGTCCTTCGTTGCTGTCGCCTGTTCTAGGCGCTCGTCCACCGCTCGCAGACGGCCTGTCACATCCTCAATGGTGAGGGTGGACAAGTCCAACATCGTCTCTATGGAGAGAGCGATCTGGATGTACTTTGTCGACACAGAGTGGAGGTACTTGGAGACCTCCTCCTCTTCGTCGATGGTGACGACATGGCTCTTCAGCTTGCTGATGAGCGTCTGCAGGCAGAGGGAGAAGTCCACCGTTTCACCATCCTTGAACTTGAGGTTGGCGTACTCCTGCTTCAGAAGCTGGGCCGTCGCCTTCTTTGTGCGGTCGGAACCAACGCGCATCGCCGCAATAGCCTCCCACGCCTTCTTAGCCAAGCTCTTTGCCTCCAACGGCTCCCTGTACTCCGCCGGTACAGCAGCGAGGATAGCCTCCAACGCTGACATATCATCTTCTTCATTATCTGTGCCATTGTCAACAGCATTCTAGAGCCGTTGGGCTCTGAGTTTGACCTTCATGGTCACCGACCACTCTCCATAGTTGGTGCGAGTCAGCGTCGGTTAACTGGTGCCGCTGACCTCCCGTACCGTGCGAATAACGACCTCCGGTCGTGGCTTGGCAGCCACAACAGTGCCACTGCTGTCGCCCATCTCCGAACCGGCCGTCATCGCCAGCGGTTAGTCTGACGACGGCGCTTGTACGGCTCCGATACCAGTTGTTAGCCCACAGGATCACCGGCTGAGGTGAGTAAACCACTCACTAGTCTTACCGAGCACCCGCTAGTGTTGCCAAGCACCCACTAGCTAAGCCGACCACGAACAAACGTTGTCCGTTCCCACACACTATGGCTAGAGGTTGGAAAAGAGAGAGAACAGAGCATACACACACAGTACAAGACACCAGCGTTGGCCGAAGCCCTGTATGGGAGATGACAAATCTGAACTATTTTTACTGAGTTGTCGTGGTAGTCTATTTATACAACTCTATCTATCTAGTCCTATTACAGCGCACATGCTGTAACAGTAATTAGATAACACAACACGACTAACTTTTGCGCCTGTCCCTGCATGTGGCTATAGTGCGGCAGGTGAGCCATTCGGCGCCTGCCTCTGCAGCGGCTACAGTACCACAACAGGGGGTCTTTTCGGCGTCGCTTTCCCTTGCTGTGTGTTCACATAAGGAAGCGGTAGATTATTCGGACAGGCTCCTGCCCTTTGACACTTGCAGAGGGATCAGGCGGCGTTGCTCTGAGGTTTTGCCATGCGGGCTCCTGCCCTTTGACACTTGCAGACAAACAGGCTGCCCCTGCCACCTGCGCCATTAATCAACCAACAGCAAATGGAAACTATGTGTAATGTAAGTATTTCTCCACTTCTTTGTTAAAAGTTGAAACAGACAAATTTCTCTGACACTGCTGTTTTACCGTGTTCAGTTTTATAGCTGTATTAGGCACCTGGTAACCTTTTTTTGCAGTTTTAGAAACCATAGTATGCCAAATCGCAGTGTTTGGAGAAACACTTCCAACCTGTTCCAAAACCAGGAAGTAGTCTCCCATTTCCTGTCACGGTGTGCAGGTTTTATTCGTCGCTTCCAGTTCCAGAACAAGGCTTGGTCATTTCATTTCCCTCATGATTTCATCATAACTACCCTATTCATATTTTCATCCTCCCTCTAGTTGCATCTTGCAACACTATATGCAACCTTCTACCATGGCCGCTGTATAGCTGCTCTGCTTCCTGACAGCAAAGATGTGGCTTGCTTGTTGCGGTTGCAGCAGCTTGGATACCCGTTGCTGTCTGCACCAAACTGACTAGTTGCTGCAGACACAGCATGTCTGATCGTGAATATCTCTTGTTTGTGGGTCATAATGCAACAGGTTTTCGGTTTTTAGTGCCTCTTGGTATATCTGCGCTGATTAGGATTTTGTTCTCCTCATCCCATTTCTGGTTTGCAAGACTCAGTGCTTTATGGTAAAACAGACTTGGCATATTGTCCCAATAAAAACTTCTCATAGCTCACAAGTTCTGTTACGTTCAGCTAGAGCAATCAGAACTAAACCACTTCACTTTTTTTTAATATGTGCAGGTTCTCTGTAAACTCAATCAAAGGGGCTCAAAACACGTACGTGATGGTAACAGAATGATACAAGTAGTAGCTTCTGGTTCTACATTAAGTTCTTTTTTTCCTGATCATAGAAGCGGCGATATTGTTGGGTTTTGTAAATTTGCCTGCATAATTGCAATTATCTACGTGGTGTGATTTAGTAGCTGGCAAGTGCGTGCTTGCTGCTTGGAAGGTCTTGTCTACTTGTTTCTTTTGCACTTTGTGTAGCTTGCTGCTGTACAATAAGTGTCGATTCCCTTGTCTTTGTCAGTTGTTTCGAATTCGAACAATTGGACTTCAATATCGTGTAAAAAAATGTTTGTCAGTGAACCAAACGATGGCTTCACAGGATACCCTCTTTGATCTTGGACAAGAGCGACAACAGCAATTCTGTTAGTCGTCTTGTATTCCTAGTTCCTGCTGCCCTTGGCAAACTGGGGAAAAAAAAACTCTCAAACTGTAGCCACACCACATGCTTCACAGAGAGTGGAGAAAGTGGCCTGAAGACTGCTGAAAATGCCAAGGCCTTGTTTGGTTCAGCTGTATTCTCTGCCCTTGTAGGCTGCTGTACGTCACCTGTTTCAGCAACATTGAATCCACAACAGTTAGCACATCAACAACGCTGACAGACTATCAAACCGAATTTGTTGGTCTGGATGTACTGCTTACGTGCATTGATGCTAGTGTGGACAGCAAATCTCTGCACTGCGCCATCAGAATGTGTTCTTGAATGAAAACTCTGGAGAGCTGGGACACCAAGACATTTGTCCGGGCTAACTGCAAAAAATGGCAGACCATTCAGACTGGAACTGGAAACAGCAGCATCTTCAAGGCCGAAAATATCCAGACCGTCATGCTCCAAAATTTGGATTTTATTAATTATTACCACAGAAAAGTTGCAAGGCGCAAGCATGGAAGAATCTAGTGTTTTCATCCCCCTCGATCACGGTGCATATCTTGCTCCAGTGTTTTCAGCGAAGAAATTTTTCTTTTACTGCTCGACTAAGTAGAACAACAACAAGATAACGGAGGATGAGCTCAAGGCTAGTTAGCAGTCTGTTTTCCTCAATCGAGTCTAGAACGAAGAGCTATCACAAGTTTGCAGTCTACTTCTCTTTGGGAGGCAGAGTCGTGGCGTTTGCACCATTTTTTTGTGGCAGCTCTCGTCCTCTTTGGGAGGCAGCGGGAGATATGCACCTCGGCAAAGTCGTGTTGGACCGAGGTGGGGCTGGGGGTGGAGCTTGGTGAAGGAGGGGGTGCACGAGGACTTTGGTAGCGATCCGGACGAGGACTCAGCAGGATAATGAACTATGCCCTGTTGGCGGCAGTGGTGATGAGCATGGCAGCGTTGGTGTGCGATCGGTTGCGGGGTGGTGGTTGGGTACGAAGGGAGGCGTTGGAGTCGTTGGAAGAGCTGCTCGACATGCGGCTTGTACGTCAGCAAGAGATGCAGATCAGAGGGTCACGGGAGACACCGATAGCAAGCCTGTTTCAACTTGGCGATTTATAGCAGGGGAAGGGTGTCCTCCAAGTTTGTCTTGCCAGTCGGCATTGGCATGCAGATGGCCAGCAGCGTCTCTGTCGCTGGAAGCATGGCGACGTGGAGCACCATCGTAATGAGATGAGGTGAGGTGGAGGGCAGTAGCATTCATCTGGTCGGACGGGGGTGATGATTCGGCACTCCGGTGACCCTCACTCGTCAGGGAAGCAGCAGGCTTAATGGCACCGACCGTCTAGGGAAGGATGAACGGGCAGAGTGAGTTGACAGTACAATGATAATGTAGAGATGAGGAGAGATGGACTCATTGCTCGTCAGTGTTTGCATGGATGAGGGGCCATCGGTCAAGTGACATGCACATGCACCCGGTGTCCCGGTCCAACCCTGACAGGCCACAGGGAAGGCACAGGAGCAAGGATTGTTAGGTTGATCTCCTCTGACTCGGTCCAACGACCGAGTCGGATCTTGATCCTGCATCCTGATCGGGGGCGCCTAACTAATTCATGGTTGGGGGGCCACCGTCGCACAGTGCCATATAAAAGGAGCTGGGGGCCGGGGCACTGGGTTTGAGGTTCCACTGGGTTACGAGGTTCACTGTGCCGCCATAATCCCCACCGACAAACCCTAAACCGATATAAGAGGTTTCACTGGGGCGTTGACAGCGACGGAAAGCGCCGCCACCGTCTTCACCGCCACCTCTGTGCCACGTCCGACGTCCACACCACCGCCACATGCCACTGCCTCCCCTTCGCCAGCACCGTGCGTTACCGACACCGCCATGGCTTCCTTCTCCGCCAAGCCCGCCGATGGTCTGCTACATCTGCACCTCTCTCTCCTTTTCTAGTTCCTCTCCCTAGTTTATATTCTAGGTCGGATCTATGTGTTCTATCTCAAATAGAAAAGGGTACACCCGTTAGATCTACTCCTAGTTGATCCTAAGTACTAACAAGGATATCCAAATTGTCGGAACATTGATTGCACTGCGGCGAAGAGAGAGAAGGGGAGGGAGTGAAATGCAGTTAGGGTTTCGGGGGGAGGCGACGCGCGCGGCTTTTGTTCGGGCGAAGAGCGCGGACAGCCGTCAGATCGAGATCAACGGCTGAGACTGCTCAGGCCGGTTTTGGCCCTGGCGGGGAGGGGGAGGGGGGCTTTCTCAGCCCAGGCCCAGGTTGCGGCCTAGGACGTCGGGGGCTGGCAGCACGCGTGCGAGTGGGCCACACGTGAAGCTGCTGGGCCGCGAAGTGTAGAGGCGCGCGCGAGCGCCTGATGGGCCGCGGACCTCACTTTCCAGGTTGGGCTGAATGAACAGAAATGCTTTGAGTTTAATTCTTATTTTTTCAGAAGCAATTTTGATGAATTTTGCTATGTTTTAAATGTTCAATATTTGCTCAAATTTGAACCAAACAGAAAATTTGTTCAGAGAGTAGATAAGTAATTTAAAATGCTTCTGAACATTATTATTTTAAGATTATTTTCATGTTTCCGCTGCAAATGATGATGTTTATGATCTTCAAAATTAAATTCAAATCAACCGGAGGATTTAATTTTGAAGAGTAGTAATAGTTTCTGTAAATTATGATATTGTTATTTTCTGACAAAAGTTGATGATAGCAATATTATAATTTTTTTATTCAGTGTTTTATGCATTAATTCTATTTTTGCCCAACGGTAATGTAGAATTAATATAGAAAATTATTGTATGTTTTAATTTTGGCCAACGTTAAATTACGGCATGCAATTATTATGTCCAATGTTTCTCATAATCTCTGACATCGTTTTCAGGATACAACCCAATAATGTTTATCTCGTCCATTCCGTCTCTCAATTAAAGCAACTACAACGTATGGCAAGAGAAGCTTGATATAGCACTTGCGCTGTCAGACAATAATCTAGCACTTATTTCTCCGTGTCCCGCTGAGCCTGAGGACCCGATGAGAGCAGAAAATGAGACTTATGCAGCTTTCACTACTCGGCAGCGTGACCATGCATCAGTGAGAATGAAGTACGACCTTGATCGTGCGAAGTGGGATAGTTCAAACCGCAAGTGTTTGATGGTGATTAAGGGCTCCATTGAGGATCCAATAAGGGGATCAATCCCAGAATGTATCATCGCCACTGAGTATCTAAAGAAGGTAGAGAGTCAGTTTACTGGCTCTTCAAAGGCTTATTCAAGCACTTTTATTAAGAAGTTAGTCGGTGAGAAATACACCGGTGGAGGGATTAGAGAGCACATACTGAAGATGAGCAACATGGCATCTAACTCAAGCCAATGGAAATGGAGCTCAATGATGAGTTCCTAATTTATTTGATTTTTGCTTCTTTGGTCAAAGAGTATGAAACCTTTGTTGTTAATTACAACTTACAGCCAGATAAGTGGGACATTGAAAAGCTCATTGCCATATGTGTGCAAGAAGAGGAGAGGCTTAAGAGCTCACATGGTGACTCCGTCAGCTATGTGAAGGAAAATAAAAAGAACTTTAACAACAAGAACGCTAAACCACAAGGAAAACCTCAGTGGGACAATAGCTTCTCCTCTAAGCAACAAGGAAAGACCCCATAGAAAGATCACCATCAGAAATCTAACTATATTCAAGTAGACAAGGACACATGTAGATGATGCCACAAGACTGGACACTACCAGAAGGATTGTCCAGACTTTCTGAAGCACCTGATGAGAAAAGGTAAGGACATTATTACATTTATAGATGAGTCCTTGTATTTAAGTTATGCGAAATCTACTTGGTGGATTGATTCAGGTGCAACTATTCATGTTGTAAATTCATTACAGGGATTCCATATAATGAGGACCCTGCAAAGAGGAGAAAGACACATTAAGGTAACAAATGAAGTTAAAGCTGAAGTTGAAGTCATTGAAGACCTCCCATTAGAATTAAATGATGGCCTTGTACTTAAGCTTACAGATGTCCTCTATGTACCCTCTTTGAGTAGAAACTTAATAAGTGTCTTACATTTAGACAATGATGGATATGATTGCCATTTTGGTAATGGCCAATGTAAGATTATGTTTAATCATAAGTGTGTTGGTCTTGCCTTCTGATAAAACAAGCTTTATTTGTTATCACTTCGTGAGAATATGAATGTTGTGAGCACAAAAAATGAGAATGTCTCCTTGTCTATGAATGTAAGTAATAAGTAGAAGATAATTCATGATGTATCATCGAAATTATGGCACTGTCGTTTTGGCCATATTTCGAGGGGGGGATAAAACGATTGATTAAGAAATCAATTCTTCCGCCATTAGAATTTTTAGATTTAGAACAATGCATTGATTGCATTAAAGGAAAGTATGTTAAGAAAATAAAGAAAGACGACAAACGAAGCGTAGGAAATTTTAGAAATAATTCACACAGACATATGTGGTCCGTTTTCTGTGAAAAATATGGATGGTTATGATTCATTTATAACATTCACAAATGATTATTCTCATTATGGCTATATTTATCTAATTAAGAAAAGATCAGAAGCATTGGATAAATTCAAGATATTTAAGGTTGAAGTAGAAAATCAGCATAATTTAAAAATTAATATAGTAAGAATCGACCGTGGGGGGAGTACTATGGTCGACATACCCCATATGGTCAAGTTCCTAGACCTTTTGCAAAGTTCTTACAGGAAAATGGCATAATTGCCCAGTACTCTACACCGGGCGCGCCTCAGCAGAATGGAGTAGCTGAAAGATGCAACCGTACCTTAATGGATATGATGAGAAGTATGATAAGTTACTCTACTTTATCGATAAATTTGTGGATGGAGGTGTTAAAAACCATCATTCATATTCTCAATCGAGTACCAAACAAGTCGGTGCCCAAAACACCATATGAGTTGTGAACAGAAAATGAACCTTCACTTAATCATTTATGTGTGTGGGGATGTCCAACTGAGGCTAAAGTATTTAATCCAAACATTGGAAAGCTAGACTCCAAGACAGTCAGTTACCATTTCATTAGCTATCCAGATAAGTCAAAAGGTTATCGTTTCTACTGTCCTAACAGACATACGAAGTTTGTATAAACAAGATACGCTGTGTTCTTGGAGGATGATATAGTCAGGGGGGCATGGTAGCGCAAGAAATTAACCTTGAGGAGAAACGAGTATACGTGCCCACTTCGATGGTTCAGGAGCTATTTTTCTCGCTACCTGTTGCTACTGCACCAATAGTGCCGGACACTGTAGTGACAACACCTGTTGTTAATTCTCCCGTGGAGACAATTAATGAACATGAGGAACCTGTCTTTTAGATCCTATAGAGCCCATTGTCGCACATGAGGAAGAGCATCAATAACCCCACATGGAACAAGTGCCAACTAATGAGGCCTCCAGAAGGTCTCAAAGGGCAAGAAAACCAGCCATTCCTGATGACTACGAAGTTTATGAATGTGAAGAATTTAAAATGGAGGATGATCCCACCTCATTTGAAGAAGCCATGAGAAACGCTCACTTGTTGAAGTGGCTTGAAGCCATGCAAGATGAAATGGGATCAATGAGCACCAATGGTGTTTGGGATTTAGAAAAAATTCCTAAAGGAGCCAAGACAGTAGGCTGAAAATGGGTCTACAAAATTAAATATGGCTCCAAAGGGAATGTGGAAAGATTTAAAGTGCGGCTTGTGATGAAAGGCTTCATGCAAAAAGAAAGAATATGTTACAATGAGATATTTTTTACAGTCTCATGTAAAGATTCTTTTAGAATCATAATGGCATCAGTGGCACACCACGATTTAGAATTACATCAGATGGATGTAAAGATGGCTTTCTTTAATGGGAATTTAGATGAAAATGTTTATATGGCACAACCAAAAGGTTTTGTTGTGAAAGAAAGAGAACGTATGGGATGCCGCCTAAAGAAATCCATTTATGGATTAAAACAAACCTCTAGACAGTGGTATTTAAAGTTTGATGAAACAATAAGGAAGTTTAGGTTTAAAGAGAATATGGAGGACAATTGCATTTATACAAAGTTTAAGAATAGGAAATTCATTTTTCTAATCTTGTATGTGGATGACATCTTACTCGCTAGTAGTGATGTTAATCTACTACTGGAGACAAAAAAGTTATTGTCCTCAAATTTTGATATGAAAGATCTCGGTGAAGCTTCATTTATTTTAGAAATAGAGATTCACCGAGATAGAAGAAAGGGGGGTTTTAGGATTATCGCTAAAGGCATACTTAGAAAAGGTTCTAAAGAAATACAGTATGCATGCGTGTAAGCCTTCACCTGCTCCTATAGTCAAGGGCGATAGTTTTGAAGAATTTCAATGTCCCAGGAACCAATATAAGATCGATCGAATGAAAGCAGTTCCATATGCTTTGGCTATTGGAAGCTTATAGTATGCTCAAGTATGTACACGCATTGACTTAGCTTTTGTTACCGGGATACTTGGCAGATATCAGAGTAATCCAGGAATAGAACACTAAAGAATGGTGAAGAAAGCTTTGCGTTATTTGCAATGCATAAAAGGACTCATGCTAACGTATAGAAGATCCGATTCCCTACATATAAAGGGGTATTCAGATTCAGATTTTACGGGAGATGTAGATGATAAAAAATCCACATCGGTATGTATTTACTCTCGTAGGGGGAGCTATATCATGGAAAAGCTCCAAGCAAACCGTCACTGCATCGTCTACGACAATGAGCCAGTAGTATGTTATGAGGCCACGGGGCAGGAGAACTGGCTAAAGAAATTTATGCCCAGGTTAAAAGTGGTCGACGACATTCATAGACCACTTAAGTTATACTACGACAATGAGCCAGTAGTATGTTATGCTCACAACAATAAGTCAAGTGGTGCTGCCAAACACATTGACATAAAGTTTTATGTTGTGAAAGACAGTCTAGGATCATTCTATTAGTCTCGAGCATATAAGTAAAAAGAAAATGCTAGTCTCGAGCATATAAGTAAAAAGAAAATGCTTGCAAATCTGTTTACCAAAGGCTTACCGCCCAATGTGTTCAGAGAACACTTAGCCAGCATGGGTTTATGGGAAAGCTTATGATCCCTGAACAATAAGGGCCTAGTTGAGAATCTGTTTCAAAACAGAGAGGTGTATTATAGTTGTTAATCTAATGGTACTAACCGTTGTGATGAGGCATGCTCTATGCACTAATCTGTGATGGAATGGGAAAAGAGATAAGTATTTTAAGTTTAAGTCATAAGTTGAGATCAAGGGGGAGAAAGTTAGGTTGATCTCCTCCGGCTTGGTCCAACGACCAAGTCGGGCCTTGATTCCACGCCCTGATCGGGGGCGCCCAACCAATTCATGGTTGGTGGGCCCCCATCGCATAGCGTCATATAAAAGGAGGTAGGGGTCGGGGCACTGAGTACGAGGTTCACTGTGCCACCACAATCCCCACTAACAAACCCTAAACCGATCTAAGAGGGGGCGCTGACAGCGACGGGAAGCGCTGCCACTGTATTCACCGCTACCTCTGCGCCACGTCTGACGTCCACACAGCCACCGCACGCCACTGCCTCCCCTTCGCCGGCACTCTGCGTCACCGACACCGCCATGGCTTCCTCCTCTGCCAAGCCCGTCGATGGTTAGCTACCTCTGCACCTCTCTCTCTCTCTCTGGTTCCTCTCCCTAGTTTATATTCTAGGTCGGATCTATGTGTTCTATCTCAAATAGAAAAGGGCGCACCCGTTAGATCTACTCCTAGTTGATCCTAAGTACTAACAAGGATATCCAAATTGCCGAAACATTGATTGCAAGCTGAAAACCAATTAGGAACAGTGTCAGATTCAAAATTTGAATTGGGATGCCGCCACCCGCCCACCGTACAGCCCACGCGGGCAGAGGCTTCTTCGCTATGGAAGTAGAAGATGACCCCATCTAGGGCGAACACTCCAATCCGACAAAGGTAGTCTTTGACAGAAACAGAGGAAACTCTAGCAGCGAACAACAAATCAGAGCCAGAGTTCACCATTGATGTCTCAGGGTGCGCATAGAAATGATGTTTCAGGGGTCAGGGCCCTGACGACGAACTCGGTGGAGGCCGGAGAAGGCCCATTGTCCTGGGAGATCCACAGAGCGACGGGGGAAGCAAAGATGCCTAACCATCGAGTAGTGGAAGTTTTCGAGGACAAAGGTTTGAAAGCACGTACCAGCGTCGATAGCAGGAGCAAAGCTCGTGAGCGTCATCATTCATACCCCATGCAGAACGTACGTTAACCTCGTCTGGGGCCCGTAGCTGGTGCTCTAGTATTGGAGGGAGTCCACGACCTCGGGTTCCCTAGTTCCTCTTGTCGGTCCGCACAGCCCCAAAAAGTCGAAGACAGGTCTGTATCGAGACCATGGAGCCTGAATGTTGCGTAGCTCGCCATTACACCCCTGTCCCATTGAGTCTTTGCAGTGTGAGATGGGAACAAGAGGCGTAGCGAGGCGACGAGTAGTGGCCGGTGCAGGTGCCGTCGGGAACTGCGGTAGGTGAGAGTGGGAGAAGCAGGTATGGCGAGAGCGAGCTGAAGCAGAGGAAGGGGGGCAAAAGTGAGTTTTGCTGCCTGAGAGAAGGCGTGATGGGGACGAAGGGCGATGCGGTGATGGAGGGTGTCATTATCTGCATGGAGCAGTGCTGGCTGCAGGGCCCGTAGCGAGCACCGGCGAGAGGCTATGGCCGCCGGGTCCAGAGTGGGCGCGTGGTGGCTGTGGCTCGTAGCACCTCAGGGAAAACCCTCTCCCCCGCTCAGTATCAGAAATACCAATTTTGACTACCTCTAAGGGTCTCTTTGGAACGTAGGATTCTAGAAACACAAAAATAGAAGAAATGTAGAAATTGAATGACCATCTTGAATCCTATGGATTGCAAAAAGTATTGGAAACTGCAAGATAAAACGTTTGGATGGTGAGTAGGAAAACATAGGAATTTGTGAGAGAGACACAGAGAGAGTGACACAAAGAAAACTTTCCATGAGATTCAACTTTTTGGTAGAATTCCTCTAAAAGTTATATGAACTGTCACTCCACAAAAATTTCACAGGATTTGCAACAATCCAATCCTTTGTTCCAAAAGGGTTTCGAAGAATTTTTTTCTGGATTCCAATCCTCTGAAATTCATCTATTTTTTCTTTGTTCTAAAGGAGGCCTATGACTAATGATTAATTATATTTCTTTTAATATGACCAATATGAACCAATTGAAGCTATATAAAATATTACTAATGAGTATAATTGAAATTTTAATTTATTTTTTAAAATACTCTCACTATCAAGTATACAGGACATAATTTCTTTTTTCCTTAGTCCCTGAATGGAGGGCGTGGCCTCCTATTCTCTCAGGTCATGCATGCACTTACTTTTTCTCAATATAAACCGACCCTGACAGTGGTCAGAAAATACAAGTAGTCTTAAGAGGCTACCCGCATTCAAACAAGTGATGAGATCATTTCATCCCCATTCGTCCCTCCAGTCAAACAGAGAACGGTTCTATCCCAGTAACCAAACAAGAATTAGGGTCCGTTCAGTTAGTCTGGAGTGGAGCTAAGAACCATTCCAGCTTAGTGAACCATTCCAACTGAGAATAGTTGCGGGGACTCATTCCGGAGGAACCGAACGAGCCCTAAATTGGGTCTATTCCATCCTACATAATCAAGGACAGAACAATCACATCACACTCTGTCCCAAAACTAAACACATGGTTACTATGAAACCAAGCCACAACGAGCGTCCACACACCTCATGCATTCTAGTACCAGCACTTGTCGTTGCTTATTCAACAATTCATGACACTGATCTCAGCGACTCAAATCAAAGCAAGTAAACTACAATAAAACACACAGCGGCCACGGGTCCACACAAATACAATGTTGTAGCCTTGAGCACAGCCTTCCTCACCGACCACCCATTGCGTTGAATGCGAAATGCCGCATGTATTCCTAGCAACCTGGACCTGGCTACCTGCTATCATCTTGTGTTTTTGTATCTTTCCCATCTGTGATTTTGTAGCCACTAAAAAATGCAATCCACCCACTGAACGTTCAAGATAGGGCTGCTTGGATTGTTGCCAAAGGCGTCCTTCAGTACACGTTCTGCGTCCCCTTTGCTGGACTCATCAGCATTGGCCCCTCCAAATTTTACAGTGACCTCTGTAAGGCTTGTCATGTGCTTGAAGCCAAAAATCCCCGGATCATATTCTGGCTGCAATCTGTTCGCATTGAAGGCTATCTTGAGCTTTTGGACATTGGGCATTGCTCCTTCCAAAAGGGACATGTATGGTGCTGTACAAACGAACTTGAAGTACTTGAGTGCTGGGAATCCTTTCTCAAAGACGATCCATTCTACATGCTCTGCCAGTACACAGAGAGAGAGAGCAGTGAGTGATGCCAGTCCTTCCAGGATAGCAATGTCATCGATCGACAGATTTAAAACTTCAATCTTTAGGATGGCGAGTCTGCTGAGTTCCCCAATCCATTTAGGGAGTCTTGACAAGGTGCAAACCCGTGGCCGCAACTCGAGTTTCTCAAGGAGGGCCGGTGAAGGAGAGACGTTACTCAAGCTATTATCACAAATGCTCAGGCTAGAAGCTCCTGCATCACCATGCAGAGCTAGAGATCTGAGGTTATTTAACATCCCCAGAAGCAAGGCAAGGTGTTTCATCATTGAGTCAGACAGTATTGTGGAAGTAGAACACACAAGACGAAGATCTTGGAGGTTGGTCAGCTCGGCAAGATCAATCACATTTCGTGATGAGTTCTTGCTGAGATCTTGGAGGCTGCCATACCCTGGTGGCAGAATAGCCTCACTCGGAAGGAGAAGGTGCAATAACTTCTCCAAACGACCAATGTCAAATGGAACGGCAGATAATCTTGCATCCACTTCTAGTGTCTCCAAGTATTTTAGCCTGCTTATCTCATATGGCAGATTCACCATGACATTACATTGGATCTTCAAATATCTAAGTCCAAGCAGCTCACAAATTCCTGTGAGGTCCAACTTCATCTCGTCTCCATTGCCCCAAATATCAAGAATAAGAACTCGTAGAAACTCATAATCAACGACTGAAGGTACACAGTCAAAGAAACCACAAAACAGAAGTGATCGAAGTTTCGATATCATGATGTTTTCTGGTATGTCTGCACTTTTTGCACCTCCGAACTGGATGGACAATCGACGAACTTGGTCAGGATGTGCTAGCCATGACTGCAAATGGTCCACAGTAATGATGAAGTTCATCTCCTTGGATTCGTGCCTAATAAGATCAAGTACCATGTGATGAACTGTACATGACAATACCTCGCTGTCATACTTGGTGTCCACAGGTTGGACGATTCCACTATTGACAAGCTCATCAAAATAATCCCCAGCAATTTCCTCTGCGCTTCGCCCTCCCACGGCATTCATAAAGCCTTCAGCGACCCATTGTCTCACTAAATCATGCTTCCAGACCACATAACCCTCGGGATACATACTGAGATATAACAAGCTTGTCTTCAAATGAGGCGGAAGATTATTGTAGACAAACCCTAGAATTTGTTTCAACCCTTCGAAAGTGGAGCAAAAAGAATAATCCTCTGTGTGTTTCCATTTCTCAATCTTAGTTCCTCTTGCTAACTGGCTACCTTCAGATCCAATAACAGTATCAGAGGAAAGGTCACTCATCGCTTCGTTAGTAGTAGAATTTGTCCACAAAATGGAAGGCAAAGAATCTTGTATGTGTTCCCATTTCTCCACAGCGAGGTTTGATTCCCTTCGTAACAGACTGGCTACATTTACAATTGCTAATGGTAAGCCAGCACATTTCTTAATAATCTTATATGAAACTTCTTTGAAATCTGAAGGGTAATAATCTTCAGAGCCAAATACCATAGTGAAGAATAATCTTCTTGATTGATCATCATTAAGAGGACTCATCTCAATATAATCTGGGTAGTATCCACAGCATGACAATGCTACATCATTAATTTGTGTGGTTGTTACTATTCTGCTGCCATAATTACCATCGGGGAAAGCACGGCTGATAATATCCCATACTGATGCGGTCCATAGACCATCCAATATTATGAAGTACCTGTACGTATATATTAAGTAAGACGTTAAAATCTGTTAAAAGTTTGGGTCAATTACATTTAAACAATTAATATGACCAAGGATAAGCAGTAGTAGATGACACCATTACTGTACTTGTCCTTATGACCGAAAAATCATTTTTGATAGAAAATTTTTGTTTGACTTAATTCCATGAATTCCGATGCTATATACCAAAAATGCATAAACAATAGAGCATGTATAAATTGTTGTCCTTCATTTTCTCATTTCATTTTTTAATCAATTATAAAACAGCCCCTAGTAAAATATATAAATCTCATTTTCTTTCGTCAATTATAAAACAGCCCCTAATAAACGGAAGAGAGCATTGAGACTGCCCTTGTCTCTCTTCCGTTTATTCTCCCACAGAGCGCATGAGGGCACTCCCAATGCAGAAACCATCATAGTTTTTATGGATATTAATTGTAAAATCACCTAAGCGTTTTGCTGATGTGGCAAGGTAGTTATTGAAGAGAGAGCAAAAATCATATAAATCGGGTCTAAGTTAGAAATCATGTCTACACGAGAACCAAGACATGAAGGGTTGTGATTGGTAGAGATTGGAGACAGAATATATGTGATTGGATAAAAAATTATTCTGTAGAAACTATCCATTGAGACCATGGTTTCTATATGTAGTGTCTATAGAAATTAATAGTATAGTTTCTGGGACTGCTTCTGAACCTCTTTGCTTCATGCGTATCATAGAAACTGCCTCCACCATGTGCAATCAAAAGGCTGCCATTAATTAATGGCATTATCTCTCCTCCAATTTAAATCGCACTCACAAACTGCTTTGCTTTCACAAAAGCATGGGCGATGAAACGTCTGCTGGATGCATGCATGCGTGCATGAAAAGCATAGACACAAGGGAGATGGTGTGGAGCGACGAGCGCATTTCGGCATTTACTACTTTCTTGGTATCCGGGTTTTGGCTTGCAACGCGTAAAAAACCTGCCCGGAGGGAGTATAAAGCAAAGAGGCAAGGCCCTTGCTTCCCCTCATCTTCCCTTGCTCCTTAGGCTACATGATGATACGCCTCTGCCATCGAATATTGGGGACTCTAATCTTGGTTGGCAAAAACCTCCTCCCTACTCTCTAATGGAAATCGATGCACATGTTCATGCTGTTCATATGATATGACTGAGTCGATCTAGGTGTGGATGGAGGCCAACCCAAAATCAACGTCACACTACACACACAATTGTCATTCATGGCTGGACCCCCCTGAATCCATGAAGTTTTTGCAATTCTCGCTTACCCATTGATGAAGCCAGTTCAGGTAAATTTCTCTTAGTTGTCCATCCTGACCTGAATCAAGGACATTGTCCCTCTCCTCCCTCTCTGTGTCAGTGTGTGTGCAGGTTACACAAGGAAGCAAATCAATTTCTTTTGGCCTGATTGTCACCGGTTCACAACAAAACAGTACTTCCATATAGCTACAGAATATATCTTAATTTGGACTCTACTATTTCTTTGGCTTTCCTTTCTACCATTCAAATAAAAACCTTCTACGCGCGGGGTTTTTCCCTAGTGTAAAAAGTAATCGACAACAGATCATTTATTTGTTTATGTAATTGATAAACATACCTTTTGCCTTCCAGATGCTTCTTAATGCCATCGATAAGGTCGTGGGCATCAGGAAAGGCCCAGAGCCACGGTGCCTTAACTTGTAACAGAATGCTGATGAGGAGACTCCTCATATCTGGAGTTCGAGAAACACGTACAAAAGCTGAACACTGGAATTTCCCTCTGTGCTCGTGATACAAGGTTCCAGCTGCTGTTGTCTTTCCAACACCTGCAAATCCAACCAATTAACGAAAGGGCAAACAGGACAAACTAAAATAAAGAAACATACTAAATTCGAGTTGACGTAGATTTTACCTGGGAATCCAAGGATTGGGACCACCTTGAGCCCTTTTTGGTTATGGTCATCAAAAGCCAGCTGCTTGATGAGCTTGTTCATGAGCTCGTCGACTCCAACTATACAACTGCTGCCAGCGGAGATGGGCATCGACAGCTTGTGGGATGTCCATTCATCAGGTGTGAGGCAGCTGGCTTCACCGAGGTCAGGTTTTATGGTCTTATCATTAAGAGCTAGCTTCAAACGTTTGCGTCTTTCATATGCATCCTCCACACCAGCGATTAACTCTGAGAAATCACCACCAGGCAAGAGGATTACCTTGTCCAATCGGTCCTCTGTATCATAAAGGAGCTCACGAACCTCCTTCCTCCACCACTTGGGCATGGAGCTAGTTTCCTCTGGCTCCAACAGATCACTGCATAACACCTCAAAATGTTCCTTGAAATGTTTGATATCGTCATCACTTGGGCATGGAGCCATGAACTTGAGGGAACCAACTTTACGGAGAAGAGTAGCCATGGGGCCGAGCGAAGCAGTAACAGGACTCTTCATCACCGTGTCAATCAAAGCAGGAATATCCTGTTGATATAAACTCTAAACATGTTAGTTCAATTCGGTTAGTTTGTTATAGGTGTCTAGTTTTATTTTCTTAGACTTATAGGTATCTAGTCTGCACACAACTCTGTCAAGTCTCGGTGGAGTGCAGCCGTGGCTCTGACAAGCACTTTGTTCCACAATTTTGGCGTTTGAGACGGCAGGCGCAAGTCAAGGAGGGTTGGTGTGCATGGAGGTCTACCAAGACCATTATTTTATGTTGTAATTCTGTTCAGTGTAGTATACTTAAGTGAACAGAATCAGAAAATTTAGGTGCTGCCACACCATACTTCTATCGTGTCCCAAGCGTTCGTGTGCGTGTGTTCTCTTGTTGACCTGTGGCAACTAGCACCTGCAGACACTACCAGAGACCGGCTCTTTGCCGAGTGCCAGTTGGTTTGCCGAGTGTTGTTTTTCGGGCACTCGGCAAAGACGTCTTTGTCAAGTGTTTTTTTTAACACTCGGCAAAGAGACTCTTTGCCGAGCGTTTTTTTTGATACTCGGCAAAGAGCTTCTTTACCAAGTGTTTTTTTTTGACACTCGGCAAAGAAAATTTCAAAGCACATTTTAAAGCAGTAAATTAATTCAAATGAAAAAGTTTTCAGCTACAAAGTTGTATAACTCATCAAGATGTACAATGTTTGTTTTGGTCTTTTCTTCTTACGACAAAGTGAAAATAAATTTGTTCACAAATCTAACATATCTCTTGTAGTTTATGAAACTATAAGAGAGATATATAAGATTTGTGAACAATGTTAGAACGACCATGTCGGATGAATAGATGATCAAACAACTAAAATAAACTTTGTAGATCTCGAAAAGTTATGAAACTTTGTAATTGGCAACTTTTTGATTTGAAAACATCTTGTCATGCAAAACTGCGTTTGAATTTCAAAATTTTAAAATTCAAACTTTTCAAACGACCTCGGATGAAAAAACAACCAAAATAAACTTTGTAGATCTCGAAAAGTTATGAAACATTGTAGTTGACAACTTTTTGATTTGAAAACATCTTGTCATGCAAAACTGTGTTTGAATTTCAAAATTTTAAAATTCAAATTTGGTAAACGATCTCAGATGGAAAAACTTCCTAAACTAAAAGTGTAGATCTCGAAAAGTTATGAAACTTTGTAGTTAACAACTTTTTGATTCGAAAACATCTTGTCATGCAAAACTGCGTTTGAATTTCAAAATTTTAAAATTCAAATTTTGTAAACGACCTCGAATGGAAAAACTTCCTAAACTAAAAGTGTAGATCTCGAAAAGTTATGAAACTTTATAGTTTACAACTTTTTTTATTTGAGTTCGTTTAGGGCCTCAAACATGCAATTTACACTCGGTTTAGTATAATATATTGGGAACTAAAACGGAATCCAGACACAAGTGAGAGTGTGGTGTAGTGGTAGAGCAGGTACGTGCACAGCGGGAGGTCTTGGGTTCGAATCGCGTCGGCAAAGTTGGCTTTGCCGTCACTGTTTTGGCGAGTGCTGTTCGCCGAGTGTTACACTCGGCGAACCATTTGCCGAGTGTTTTATGTTTTTTGCCGAGTGTTTCGGGCACTCGGCAAACTCAAGGAGTCCGGTAGTGAGAGCCCGAAGAGTGATCCAGGAATGCTATACTGCGGCCTCCATTGCAGCGAGGTCACAGCCCTACCCAATGGTGGATCCAGTGATGAAGCAACGTGTTGACACTTAATAATGTCCCAAGGTGGTTTTGGGCACCATGAACAAATTATAAACATCATGGACATGTTGGAGGTCAAACGGTGCAGCATGATACTAAATGAAACGCGTGAAGAAGACGGCGAGCCGCCGGCGAGCCTAGCCAGTCGGCTAAGTTGCCCAGCTCCCCCCCCCCCAAGTCGGCTTAGCCGGGTGCCCGAGTCTACTAAGCTGACTGGCCCCTAATCCAGCCCGAGCAGGCTGACCAAGCCCGAGAAAGTTGGCTTAGCTGACTTCCCCTGTCGGCTAAGCCGACTCGACTCTAGAAACCGACTAGGTTAAGACTATAAGTTGGTTTTAGGTAATTTTTTATGTGAGAAACTTGAAGATTACGATTTGGACTTGTTTCCTACTAGGATAAGACCACCCCTTCTATAAATACGAGAGGTTCACGGTCGATTGAGTTCCCATCTATCCAATCGTCAAAAAAACCAATCTATCAACTCCTTTTGCCCCTTCACTCCTCTCTCAACCCCTCCTGCTATTTGTTGAGTTTCCCGGCGAGATTCAGTGGCATCCTAGGCGGCCTTGCTGGTCCTATGAGATCCTCCACGTGCTCCTCCCCAACGGGTCTTCCCGGGAGAAGTTCGGGAGCTTTTTCAGCCAAGAACGGGCTCTACATCGGCCTTATCGGTCTGTATATCGGTTCGGTCGATTACGTTGTGTTCTTGCTACATTGCAAGTTGTGTGCAACCTCTTTGGGCGTCCAAGGCCCTTGCTGGTGTGTTGGCTTGAGGTCATCTTCAACGCCAACATACTTTTTGGTGACTCCGCTGGGGAAAGCGAAGTGATCCAAGATTCAATCTACTAGCAATATGGGAAGCAACGATGGTGCTGCCACGGACAAGGGGGACAAGACAAACCCCTTCAATGAGGCTAACATGGTGTTTCCTAAATCCATGGATGATCTTCCAGATGAGTTACGTCAGAAGCTACAAGCCAAGCTCGATGCCGATGTCAAGGCTTTCTTGGAGAGCTGCACCAAGAATCGGCATGACAAGGTTACCCAATTCCATGAACCTGCCTACAGCGACGTTACCGCTTCTACATCTTCAGGCACCGGGGAGAAAGGTGACGGAAAAGCTTTGTATGATGAAGAGGTAAATACCGATTCTTATCCTAGCCATGCCAATTTTGCTCAGATGTTGATAGTGAGAGAAAATTGCATCACAATAATCTTCAGCGTCTTTCTAATTTACTTCAAGCACGTATGGATAAGTTGGAGGGAAAGACAACCGATTGTGATCAATCGGGTGTCGTGCAACAACCTCAGTTTGGTATGCCTTTAAATTTTTATCAAAATCAAATCTCTCATACAGCTACTAGCCAATTTCAATCGGCCCCTTCGACGTCTGAAACCGATAAGGCTAGTCAACCTAGTGCTAGCGCTTCCACTCATACAGTTGCGAGGGGACGTCAGTCCCTGCCACGCCGGAGAGGATGGCGCTGCGCGGCGCCTCGCCACTGATGAGGTGCTCTAGCTCCAACTGGACGGACGCCGCCACGTTCTGGATCCCAAAAGGCAGGTCTGGGAGGTAGAATCAGAAGCGGTCTCTCAGTGCCCCTCCGTGGGTTGCCTTGCTCTCGATGCTGAGCAGAGGCCAAAGGATGGAAAGGAATGTGTTCTGATGATCTGAGTTGCCTCCTCCCCTCCTAGGTCCAACCTTATCCCTTATATAACGAGATAGATTGGGTACATGGTGGTATGGGGGGTGAGTCTATGGTCTACATGCGCTAGAGTCTAGGAGGGCCTTGCAGCAATGCGCTGTGGACCATGGCGGAGAAGCTTTGTCTTCTTGTGTCACGCCCCGTGCGTGACCTTGTCAGGAAAGTGGCCGGCAATACCATGCCCAAGGGGCAACGCTGGGGGAGCCACCGAGCATCGGTAGCTCAAGGCTTGTCTTCTTGTGCCTAGGCCTTGGCTGGCGTTGTTAGCCGGGCAGGAGCCAAGAGCCGGACTAGAGTGTTGTCGTAGATCGGGAGCCTCAGGGCTTAGCGAAACCCCTAAGCCCCAAGTAGAGGTGGCGGTGGAGTCAGGCTCGGCCAGGTTTCTTCTTAGAGGGTGCACGTGAGCGTACCCGATGGGTATAGCCCCCGAGCCCCCAGGCGATCCTGGAGGGGTCGGCCGGGGGGTCTTCTTCATTCGGGAACCATTGGACCCGGGGCTTAACATACCTATATGTTAGGATCTTGTCACCTGTGAAGCTATTGATGATTTTGATGAGCTCGATAAGTTGGGCCAAGGTTTTACGTCGGCTAACCCTTTGGAACAAGTTGATATTGGGGATGGCTCTATGCCCCGGCCAACGTTTATAAATCAAAACTTGGAAGTCGATTACAAAGTTGAGTTAATCGCGCTTCTCAAGGAATATGTTGATTGTTTTGCATGTAGTTATAGAGAGATGCCTAGATTGAGCTGAGAGCTTGTTGAACATCGGCTCCCCATTAAGAATGGATTCAGGCCTTTCAAACAACACCCCCATCGCTTTAATTGTACAATCTATGACCGGATTAAAGAGGAGATTAATCGATTATTGCAAGTGGAGTTTATTCAGCCATGCAGGTATGTGGAGTGGGTCTCTAATATTGTGCCTGTTGAGAAGAAGGATTCTAGGAAGATCAGAGTCTGTATTGATTTTAGAGATCTAAATAGAGCTACTCCGAAAGATGAATATCCCATGCCTATAGCTGATATGCTTATCAATGATGCTTCAGGACACCGGGTTATTCGTTTTCTTGATGGTAGTGACGGTTATAATCAAATTTTCATGGCCGAAGAAGATATGTCTAAGATGGCCTTCATATATGTCCTGGGTTTGTTGGTCTCTTTGAGTGGGTTGTGATGACATTTGGGTTGAAGAATGTAGGTGCTACTTATTAGAGAGCTATGAATTTGATTTTCCATGATCTAATTGGGGTGATTATGGAAGTATATATTGATGATATTGTGATTAAATCGGCTGCCCATGCATCTCACTTGGTCGATTTATGTCTTGCTTTTGAGAGGATGCGCCACTATGGTTTGAAGATGAACCCACTCAAATGTTCTTTTGGAGTATCGGCTGGGAAGTTTTTGGGCTTCATTATTCATGATAAAGGCATAGAGGTTGATCCCAAGAGGATAGAGAAGATCAAGAAAGTTCAGCCGCCTACATGCAAGAAGGAAATGCAAAAGTTCCTGGGAAAGATGAACTACTTGAGAAGGTTTATTGCTAACTTGTCCCAGAAAATTATTCCTTTTACCCCCATATTAAAGTTGAAGGATGAATCTGAATTCACTTGGGGGCAAAGCAACAAGAGGCATTTAAGAAGATAAAGGAATATTTGTCAACACCACCGGTTCTTTGTGCACCTAGAAGGGGAGTTCCTTTCGAATTATATATCACTGCTGAAGAAAAGATAATTGGGGTTGTTTTGACTCAAGAAGACGGAGGTAAAGAATATGCGATTGCTTATCTTGGTCGCCATCTTCTTCATCCTGAGACAAGGTATGCCCATATAGAGAAGTTATGCTTATCACTGTACTATGCTTGTGCTAAGATAAGACATTATCTTTTGTCTAGTACATGTGTTGTTGCTTGCCAGGCCAATGTGATAAAGCACATGTTATATCAGCCAATTCTTCATGGAAGGATAGGCAAATGGGCATATGCACTAATTGAATATGACTTGACTTTTGAACCATTGAAATATTGAAAGGTCAAGTTCTTGCTGATTTTATTGTTGAGCATGGTATTGATTTAGATGATCAAGTCAATTACCTTACTTTTACTCCATGAAAACTTTACTTTGATGGATCGGTTTGTAAAGATGGCCAAGGTGCTGAAATTGGGATGCCAAGCCAATTAGATTTCTGTTGTACCAACAATCAATCCAAATATAAAGCTCTCTCTTTCAGGTTGATTATGTTGCGTTCCATGGAGGTAAAACTTGTTGAAGCCTATGGTGATTCTTTGCTAGTGGTACAACAAGTTGCTTGCCTTGATATTATTGACTATTTTGTCGAATTCTGAATTTGGCATATTCCGAGGCATGAAAATCAAAAGGCTAACATGTTAGCTCAACAAGGATCTAGCTATGACGTCGGTGGGCGTAATTTTCATATTCAAGAACAGCCGATGCTTGAAAATTTGAATTTTTTCCGTGTAGGTGCAGACCAGTCGGCTCAGCCGATTCCCCCTCTGCTGCAGCCCAGTCAGCCAAGCCGACTACTCTAGTCAGCCAGGCCCGCTCCTCAAGTTAGCTAAGCAGACTGCTCTAGTCAGCTCAGTCAACTCCCCTATAGCCATCCTGGTCAATTCGCCCGAGAAGCTCCCAAATTGGCCCGAGATAACTTCCAGTGATGTTGGGGCCGATTTAGAAGATTGGAGAACTCCCTTGCTGAGATATTTACGTGATCCAAGTGCTAAAATTGATAAAAGTGTTCGGTGGAGTGCTTTCAAGTATGCGTTGCATAATGATGAGCTTTATCGGAGAACCGCCGAAGATTTGTTGCTTAAGTGCTTGGGATCTGATCAAGCAAGAGAGGCTATCGGAGAAGTCCGTGAAGGCATTTGTGCTACGCATCAATCGGCCCCGAAGATAAAATGGTTATTGCGTAGAACCGGTTTTATTGGTCTACTATGATGGCTGATTGCTTTTGTTACTACAAAGGATATGAAGAGTGCTAGAAGTTTGAAAATATTTAGCTTGTGCCTGCTGCTATGCTTTATCCTATCATCAAACCATGGCCTTTCCATGGTTGGGGGTTAAACTTCATTGGCCAAATTCATCCCCCATCTTCAATGGGACACCAATTTATGTTGGTTGCTATGGATTACTTTACTAAGTGGACCGAGGCAGTTCCTTTGAAGAATATGACACATAAGGTGGTAATTGAGTTCATCATTGAGCATATTATCCATAAATTCGGCATCACTCAAACATTAACTACATATCAAGAGATATAATTTGTGTTTAAGGAGGTGAGGGAATTTGCCGAATTATATAAGATTAAGTTGCTCAATTCATCTCCATACTATACTCAAGCTAATGGCCAGGCTGAATCTAATAATGAGACTTTGATCAAGCTTATCAAAAAGAATATTGAGGAAAATCCAAAGAGGTAGCATGAAGTTTTGTCTGAAGCTCAATGGACACATCACATTTCAAGGCATGGTGCTGCAAAAATTACTCCTTTCGAGTTGGTACATGGTCAAGAGGCCATGTTACCCATCAAAGTAAATTTGGATACATATAGACTTGCTAAACAAAATGATTTATCTGCTGATATGTATCATGATTTGATGATGGATAATATCGATGAGGTGACTGATACAAGATTAAAAGCTATCAAAGAAATAGAGAAAGACAAGGCTCGAGTTGCTAAGGCATACAACAAGAAAGTCAAGAGCAAATCCTTCCAAGTGGGAGAATTAGTGTAGAAAACCATACTTCCGATTGGATCGAAGAGCAATCAGTTTGGCATGTGGTCACCAAATTGGGAGGGTCGTTACAAAGTGATCAAAGTCATATTCGGAAATTCTTATCTGCTAACGACATCGTAAGGTGAACGTCTCACAAGAGCAATCAACTGGAGGTATTTAAAAAGGTACTTTTCAAGTGTTTGGCAGGAACACTAAGTGCTCTCCAAACAATAGCCGATACATGTATCGCCCTTAGAACAAAAATGGCCGATGTATACATCGCCCTTAGTTGCTGAGCAGCCGATGAGATAGGTATCGTCGCTGTTTGGTTTTATTCTGTTTGATTAAGTGTTTTTAGGTTCATACTGTTGATGCTTCTTAG
Organism: Miscanthus lutarioriparius; assembly: GCA_904845875.1. NCBI lineage: Eukaryota > Viridiplantae > Streptophyta > Magnoliopsida > Poales > Poaceae > Miscanthus > Miscanthus lutarioriparius. The sequence continues at coordinate 118,960,474 of CAJGYO010000003.1, read as the reverse complement.
TGTAAGCAGAAAAGTCCGCAAGCGCACGGAAGTACCGTTGTAGCACTTCACCTAAAAGTATTTAGGGTATCGTATTTTCTCAAAGGAACGGTTTTTGTAAGCCGTCTCTTCGCTAGTTTACCTTGGAGAACAAGCTAAGGGAAACTTGGGTAGCGAGGTTCTTCTAAAGGTAGACGCCTTAAGCTAAGATAACTTTGCTACTACTGACTTACTTCGGGCACCGGTGAACCCTGGTCTGCCAGGAGTTGCCGGCCTACGGCTCTACGCCGTATCCGAACGTGGGGGGTACTAAGGACGGACAGGGCTATCAACACCTGCTGCCTACCCCACTACCATGGGATACGGAGCAAACGAAAGTAACATGTAGCTTAAACACCACGTCTACACTAACCGTTACTACTCTAGCGTTGGCCAAGAGCTTCCGTCTTTATCAGGAGTCCTCTACTAAAGCACCCGTCACGAGGACAGATGATGATCCCGCAAGTAAGTAGTAACAATGATAACTTAACTTAAAGAATCAAACCAAAAGATGAATACGAACTTCTTACTCCAAGTAGTAAGTAGTAAGATGATCGTACATGATCAGTTCATCATACCTCTTGGTAGCGTGAGATCTCGATCATATATTGTGTTTCTACCCTCTTGGTTAGAAGGGTGGGATGTTTTGGATGGACTGCGGCCGCGTGCTCCAATGCAGCCTCTGCTTCCACCACATTCCAAATACTGGCACCTTCACAGTTCACTTCGGCTTTGACTCGCTGGAGCGAATTTGTTCCGAGGTTCTGGAAGCCAAGCATCTTGTCAAAACCAAGCTGCAGCTTCTCGTCTTTTAGGGACCGCACATGAACACGAAACTCAAGGGATTCAAGACCTGGCATGATAGTATTATTAGATGGTACCCTGCTGCTGTTGCACTCGCTGCCGCGCACATCAAACCTGATAAATGAACCGAGTATCTTTAAGAATCTCAACTTGCGGAAGTAGCCAACACCTTCATCAGTACGAATCTTTATGCTAACTACTGACTTGGTGTCACTTTCTGAACGCAGTATGAGGCAACTGAGCTCTGGCAACTTGGCAAGGGTTTCCATGTCCTGGTCTTCCACAGCTACCACTAGCAGATCCAGATAGCATAGGTTTGGAGCAAGCGACGAGTTAATCCACACTGGCAGTCCAGAAAACACAAAGCAGTGAAAACGCAGGACACGGAGATGCCGACAGGAGACCCGTCCTGCATCGCTGCTCACCCAGCCCTTATTTGGAGAGAAGTATTCCAAAATTTCAAGTTCCTGGATATTGTGCAGACAACTAAGGGACTCCAGCAAAGCACTCTCGATGCTCTCACTCCTAACAGAAATCCTAGTCTTGAGCACCCTCAGTTCCTTCAGCAGGCCCAGCTCCTTCACAAACTGCATTATTATAGCATCTTCACCTCCACACGATATACGTAGCTCTTGCAGTGACGTGAGCTTACCGATCAAACCAGCCGGCACTCTTGTCTGGTAACTACATCATAGGCAAACAAGTTGCGTCAGAAGTCCCACCTCCTCGGGCAGCTCCTTCATCCAGCTGTTCCGTATATCCAGTGTTTGCAGAAACCTCAAATACCCAACCTCGGGCGGCTTTTTGATATTCTCTACTCTGAGGTACCTCAAGTGAAGTAAACTCCCAAGATGATTCTCCGACACAGCTTTCATGCAGTCTTTGTTGGAAACACGACATTCTACCATTTCTACTACATGTAAATATGGGAGGCGTGGACATAATGCACCAAAATTGCACCGACTGGCAAAGATGGATCTCACTCTCTCCACAGCTATGTTAGCCAGCTGGCCAACGTTGTGCTCTTCAACACACTGTAGGGCTAACCTGCGAGAAATGCTCCCCTAAAGTTTCTGTCGCTCACCACCATTCAATACAGTGACAAATTTTTCTTCACTCGATAATTGATGTTTTCCATAGGATGCCTCCCTGACTTCATCCACGACCCGCACCATATCAGCCACGACCCGCACTATGCCGCTATGGCGCACCATACCTCGACGTGGAGAACAGGAACCCGTGACGACATCCGAGCATGCAACAGAAGCTGGGACAAGATGCAGAGGGCCCACGGACCGGGCTCGCCTACCGCCGCCCTCCCCTCGAGCTCTCGACCACTCGGGTCATGGGAACCCTTTCCTTTCAATTGTCACTCGGCCCCCGGAAGCATAAGGAAACCGTGCCTTCATTCTAGCGGACGGAAAAAAGGAAACACTCTCTATGGCTCTGGAGTGATCGATCTATTCTCTTGAGTCCTCTCACTTCTGAACCCACGCTTACGAGCACCCCATTGTAAGTCAACTGAGCACTTAGAACCGAGAAACACGAACACGAACCCCTCTGAGACCGTAGGGCTTCGGCCTGAAACAGTATAATCTCCCCATGTCTTGAGTGCTTCCATCGATTCCTAGAGCTACACGGCACTAAATTTATTGGTCGGTTCACAAAACACCGACACATAACATTTGACTGTATTTAATTCAGCATCCCTTAAATTTATAAGCAAAAACATAATCGCTAGTCCTAATTTTGATATATATTAGAATTCACACCTGAGCATCAACACCTGAAGATACAAGCACCTCCATTGATTGCGAAAATGCTAGTCCAGTTATCTTTTTATGATGACCCGTGAGCTCAGTTTCAACCTGTGCAATTCGATTAAGATAAGCCAATATTTTGGCACCTCAATGTTAAATATAAACTAAATGGTAATTAGTAACATTAAGCATAGTGTTCCACGCATAGGAAGAATCCATTATCATTAAGAGTTCTCCGGTCTTTAAATGTCAAGCTAACAACATATGTATGGTTTATGAAGGTTTTTTGGGTCATATACCACGAGGTACTTACTACTCTTCATATTGTTGACGGGAGCTACCACAAAGTTGCTATGTAATATGTGTACCTTGTGGTATCTGCTCAAAGCCCGCAAAAAGTACATAATTTGTTATGTCAAAAAGATCATATGTAAAACAACATTTACATTCTCATAATCCTAATACATAAGTAAAACATGAGGGGATATATAGTCTGAAACGAGAGCACATTATTTTACAATGGGTACATTACTGCATTTCCAGTGAGAACCATATATAATGAGTTTTGCCAATACTCTGAGATTCATGGAAACAGGGGATGATAGATTCACGTTTAATACTCACATTGTAGATTTGAATTGAAGAGTCCTTCTTCTTGTCGCCCTCCTTCTCGGCGTCCTTCTTCTCCTCCTTGGCTGGCCCGACGGAGACGATGGCGGCGGAGCAGACCTTGCGCAGACTGGCCACGACGTCGACGGGGTCGACCAGCCCTATCACTGTCATCTTGGAATCCTTGTCCACGGAGATGGAGTCAATACCTGCGCGTGTGTGGTTGCCGTCGTCATCAGAGATCAGAATTCGGACATGGACTCACTCGTTACGAATTTGAAAGCCTGCCCCGCTCCAGGTCGCAGCTCTGCAGGACACGGATGCTTTGCTGGCCTCGATGACGGAGAAGGGAAGCAGAGGAGAGGGGAGGAGTGAAGTACCGTCGAGAGTGGAGACCGCCTCGAACACCTTCCGCTTGTCCTTGTTGTCGTGCAGGTCCAGCTTCAGCACCATCTTCTGCGCCACGACGAGCGGCGATGAACCCCGTTAAAACCCCGGGCCATACACACGGACATGGAAACACCAAAATCGGTGCGAATCGAGCGAGAATTCTGAGGCGATTGGTTTACCTTGTTGCCCATAGCGAAACCGATCCTCCTCGAGTCCTCCTCCTAGGCTCCTAGCTAGCGCGCGGAAGCGAGACCGAGAGCAGCCGGCTGTGCCTTGGGCCTTGGCTATGTCCGACAGTCCGAGCTGCGGGGGCGGAAATGGCCGTGGGTGTGTTCTCCTCTGCCTGCCTGCCAATATAACAAGTAGTTCACAACAGATCTGTTGTCCGCTACTAGACTCTGTACGCATTAGACAGCATATGCGAATATAACAAGTAGTTCAGCAGCATATGGACGGTAGAAATACTGAAATAGAGCCGCGGTAATGAAACTATCAGCCGGCTGAATGCTTGAAAGCATCCTAAACACATAAGTAGTAGATTCTTAAATTGGCGTCAACGCTGGGACAAAAGAAAAAAAAAGACATCTGTCTCTCGCACAAATTAAAACAACGGAGAGGGAGGAGAAGCTGCTAAAGCCACGAATTTAAGGCTTCGCTACCTCCGCTATAGTACTAGTGCTTGCAGTATCAGAATTAGTGGAAATCCCTTCAAACGAGCCTTCAATGTTTGGATCGAGTGGCTTCCCCACCTCGATGCAACTAAATAGCCTCTATAGCTCCCTGGTGAAAAACATTTGGAGGAGAAAATGTCACTTACGTGTAGAAGTCGAAAGTCCTGCTTTGCAATGAAGCCGAGTTTCAGATGGTAGCAAATTAAATCCTGAACTATGAAGGCAGCCAGGCAGGGAGGATGGAGACGGGATCTCGTAGGCATCGGGTCAACACTATGGTATATTCGAGGAATATTCGTGCATCTCAAAGTGAGGCCTTGTATAGTTCCTCTCTAGAAGTTTACACCCTATATCATCGAATAATTGGACCTAAATATAGACTAAAAAAATAACTAATTATACAGATTGCGACTACTTTGCGAGACGAATCTTTTAAGCCTAATTAGTACATGATTTGACAATAAAGTGCTACAGTAACACATTTGGTAATAACGGATTAATTAGGCTTAATAAATTCGTCTCGTGGTTTACCGACGGATTCTGTAATTTGTTTTTTTATAGTATCCGAACACCCTATATGACACCCCTATGTAACACCCGATGTGACACCCCCAAAACTTTACGCTCTAGAACTAAACAAGGCCTGAAGAAAGAGAGGCGAGGCACTACGTCTTCAAAGGGGTGATTGATACCTGGCTAAAGTTTAGTCTCTGCCATATCGGATCGGATATTTAAATACTAATTTGAACTATTAAATATAAATTAATTATAAAACTAACTGCACATATGGAGACTAAGTTGCGAATCTATTAGAGGCTTAAGTGTTTTTACCCCTTGTTTTGAAGCGAAATGGAGATTTTGCCCAATTTTTTTAACTTTATGATTTTACTCTACAATTTCAAAACAAAAAGAGATTTTACCCCTGTTCTGTGAAGTCTCTCTAACGGTGTTAACTTTTGGATAAAGGGACAACTTTTGGCTGAAGCGTTCGGCTGGTAGGTAGTACAATAGATTTTGGATTATTTCGGATGATTCAATAGTGTTTTGTGAGAGAGAATAAGCTGAAACAAGCTAGAAGTAGTATAGCCGAACGGGGTTGTGTTTTTATCTCTATTTTCAGATCAAACAGTTTGGCTATTTTAATTCAACCGGGGCAAAATCAGTTAAATTTTAGAAAATTTTCAACGGCATTTCAGTTATAAGTCCATATAAACACAAATTAACATCACATGGATGAATGTTTCTGTTTTCGCAATATGCGGCTCCAAAATGGAAGAAAAAGTTTAAAAAAATATATCAGCAACAGCTTGGAGGGAACTTCCGCGTGCCGCTCATGCGCAGGCCCGCGCACCGCCGCTGCCGCATGCTGCTGCGCACCCATCGGGGGCCATCACGCGCACGCCGTTGTCGGCCGCTGGAGCCGTTTCCCGTGCGCCGCCGGGCTGTTGTGCGCCCGCCGGGTCCGCCCGTGTGGTGCTCGCGCAGGCTGGGGGGGCCTCCCACGTGCTGGCGTGCTGCTGCGTACCCGCCGAGGGTCTCCCATGGACGCCGAAGGGCGCCCACACGCCACCGCCGCCGCCGCTGCCTCCCACGCGCCACCTCCACTGCCGTGCACCCACCAGGGGCCACCCATACGCTGCCGCAGCCGCCTCCTGCTCGCCGGTCCTAACCCTAGCCCTCAGATTTAACAGTGTCAGGAAACAGGGGCAGACGGACGCTTGGTTTCAAAATCGCGAGGGCAAAATCACAGTTTAAAGAGTAGGAGCAAAATCACCATTACAGTCTAGAATAAGGACAAAAATACTAAATTCCCAATCTATTAAGCCTAATTAGCAATGTTTTCAAGTTGTCCAGTCGAATCTAGTCGTCATTGGACCGACCAGGAGACTAATCGTAATTAGTCGTTGACCAGGCCGAATTAGTCGAGCCTAGTCGACCCCTGATCGTCCTATATATCAGGACATTTATACCTACTATATATATACACCTATATATACTATATAGTATACATAATAAAGCAAGCATCAAGACTACATTAGTGTTTAGCTGGTGACTTACTTGTGGGAGTTGTTTTTTTCTCTTTTCTGCCATGTCCAGAGGTCCATATTCCTGTCCCAAACCCCATTCATTTTCCCAATGAAATTCATCGAGCAAGAGTGGATTGCATCTCTTTCCTTTGGAACTCAGCTCTCTAATTTCTTAAAATCTGTTTTCCATCTTGCGGTTGTTACTAACATATACCAACTTATTTAACCTTTGGTGCTCTAATCGGTTTCTCTTTTTTGTATGGACCTACACAAAATATAATGTAAAATCACATATCAATATTACTACCATACTTAATTACTCAGCAGTAGTACACTAGCACTTACAACAGAAAATTAACTCCAACTACGCTCGCATCCAGATGCAGCGCAACAAAGGCTAACAATCCTTTTTCTAAACATTCTAACCCTAACAAGCTAAACTGCAAGCCCAGTAGCCCACATGTCCGCCCAGTTAAACAGGCAAAAAACAGAGTAACCAAACTGATCGTCCATGTCCTAGTCGGACGACTAATCCGATTTCTCGTCGACTAATCGGACGACCAACTTTCTGGTCGAGCTAATCGAGTCGGACCTCCTAATCGAACACTAGGACGATTAATCGCGATTAATTGGACGACTTGAAAACATTGCTAATTAGTCCATGATTCGATAATATGGTGCTACAGTAAACATTTGCTAATGAAGGATTAATTAGGCTTAATAGATTTATCTCGCAAATTAGTCTTCATCTGTACAATTAGTTTTGTAATTAGTTAATATTTATTCCTTCTAATTAGCATCTGACGATGTGACAGGGACTAAATTTTAGTGGTGACTTTTTTATTTTCTGGGCAAAGATTATTATTGCTGAAAAGAGACTTGTCGGCCATGTGTGACGCTGCTCATGGCGGGCAAAAGAAAAAGAGAGGAAACACACCAACCACACCAGAAGTCGTCCCTCGTCCGCGTCAAGGAAGAACGACACCCTAGGAGCCGAGCTAGCTAGGTACCAGATCTGCTCTTTCAATTCATTTCCGTCCACATAAAGCTCACTTTAATTCGGCACTCGCGCAGATCTATCGATCCAAGGAAAGAAAAATGGAATTTGCTGTGCCCATACTCAGCGCGGCAGTGGGCAGCGCAGTGAGCAGCGCCGTGCCGAAGCTTGGTAGGGTGATAGCTAAATTAGTAGGGAAGACCAAGATTGATGCTACCTTCATCAATGATGAGCTTCGGTTGATCAAAGATATAACCAGACATAATACCCCCGTTGTCAGCAATGAATGGATTGCACAACTGAGGCGATTGGCTTACGAGATCGAAGACTGCATAGACTGCTTCGAAGTCAAGAAGACGAACCCTGAAGAGTTCGCGGAAGAGATCGCTCGACTCAAGACGAAATCTGAGGAAACACGCCAGCGGTTATTAGACTATATCCAGATACATAGAGGCTTGCAAAAATTGGCAGTGACCTCCTCAGCACAAGACCAAGGGCAACAAGTCATTGCTCCGGCTGCTGCTTTTGAGGTCCTTGTCCCCAATGAGCTTCAGGAGCTTGTCGGTAAACAGGGTGAAGATTGGCTTAATAACCTCAACTGTTTGCTATATTTCTGCATGTTTCCACATGATCATCATGTCAGGAGGAATCCCCTGATAAGAAAATGGCTTGCTGAAGGACTTGTGAGAGGCGAAGATGACGCAGTCAAATATCTGAAGGCCTTCATCGATGGCAAAATCATCAATACCACTGCGAAAAGCAACAATGGAATGATGAAGAGATGCCAACCTCCTGATGAGATTCTCAGATTCATCTACCAACAGTCTAGCGCCACAAATTTCATGCTGTTTTGTGATGACATGGCCAAACTTGAGGCAGAGAGTGCCCGCAGGCTTTCACTCCATCCCAACGAAAAGGCACTAGATGATATGAATTTGCCTGATTTTCCTCATCTCCATACCCTGGCGGTATTCCATGCCAGTGCCAATCCTGACATCTATGGAGCCATGTTGGAGTTTGGCAACTACGAGGTGCTGCGGGTGCTGGATCTGAAACAATGCGCTCCTCTGTCTAAAGGACATCTCTTAGCTATATGCAAGCTGCTGCTGCTGAAATATCTGAGCTTCCAGGGTGGTACTGATCGGCTTCCAAGTGAAATAGGGAAGCTGGCATGGCTAGAGACACTCGACATGAGGGGAAGTGAAACAGTGACCGTGCACGAAGAAGTCCTCATGATGCCCAGATTGAAGCACCTCCTTGGAAAGTTTCAGCTTTCTAGAACGGATACGATTTTCTGGACCGTCTGGGATTGGAAGACAACTAAGGTAGGGAAGTTTTTGAAACAAAAGAGTGTCCTCCAGACACTATCAGGATTTGTCACCGGAGATAGGCGTGGATTTCCACAGCTGATGATTCTTATGAGGAAGCTGAGGAAGGTGAAGATATGGTGCGAACGCAACGCCAGTGAAGCAAACCTGGGTGATATTTCAAGTGCCATTACCAAATTCGTTCGTGATGGGATCCAGGAGCCAGGCCGCTCCCTATCTATTAGCTTCCAAGAACGTTCAGGACAATTCCTAAATAATCTGCAAGTTCAAGGTGCTCTTACCTCGCTGAAGCTGCACGGTAATCTGAGTGAATTCCCTCAGTTTGTTGCACGGCTCAGTGGTGTTGAGGAGCTGTGCCTTTCATCCACTGCACTGACCTGGAATGTAATTCTAGCCGAGTTGAGTAAGCTGAGCATCCTGAAATATCTGAAGCTTGTTGAAGACAACCTTGGGCCCGTTGAAATACTGCCGGAACATCTCCGGAGCCTTGAGCGTTTATGCCTAGTGTGCGAGCCAAATCCTGACATAACAATCAATGCTGATGCTCTGCCTGGTCTTGTATCACTTCATATCATCTGTCAGGATCTAGGCGTTGTTCCTGGGACTCCCGGCATGGAAATCAAACACATGACAAATCTGCAAGAAGTCGGGCTTCATTCTCAGGTCGATGTAGCAATTAAACAAGGATGGGAAAATGCTGCAGAGGCCCATCCCAATAAGCCTAATGTAGGGACTGCGATTCTCTGCTGATCCTCCAAGGAGCATCATGGTCAGTTTTATATTATCTCTCTTCTTCGTCGTTGTCTTCATACCTAGTGCCTTTTGCTGAAGCTTACTCCTTGATTATGTGCAGTGCAAATCGGTGCAATCATCAACTGAATCGTACTCTTCCTCATTAATTTCATCGTTCATGCTCGGATCGATCGGCTTCAATCTGGATGTACGGTCTATGTTTTGATGCTTTCGACCGTGTGCTACTGGTTTGTAACATCGCCTGTGTACGAAATTAGGGATATGTCTTCCCTTTCTTCCAAAAATATTAAGACAACGACCTTCCATCCACCGGCTTGTCCGGCATCTGTGGAATGAAAGATTCTGGTGGGCAGGACTTTCTCCCCCCGGTGTTGACCTCAAAAAAAAAACTATGATATTATGTTCATAAAGGAGTATAGTGATGTGTTCCTCATCACATTGAAGTCAAAAGAGGCAGGGCTTAATTGGATGGATCAAGAGAATGGGAGAGGAGAAGAAGCAATGGCTATTTCACATTTCAACCTCTAGTGAACTTGCTCGTGTCGTTGTGAACATTTACAGATGTTACAAGTTGTGATTTGTGAACCTTTTATATTCCCTTGACTATTTATTGGTCTTTTTGATGTGATGCTCAAGGTTATTGTATTTCTCACTTTTAATACATTCATAGTGCAATTCTTCCATGGTAAAAAGGGTGTAGCTCTGACAGTTCACTCTTCATCGCATTCACAGAGACTAAGCGACAACTTTATTAGGGAAATAGTCTTTTGGTGTTGTAGAAACTCCACTCTAGACCTCTTTTGTTTCTAAACCATGGTTTTGCACATGTCTTATTCAAAAACCAAAGTTTTATTGATACTATGCTTTCTCAAAACCACAACATCCAAATAGGCTCTTATTAGTTGACCAAACTACTGAGGTGGTATCAAATTCCTTATCTTGTTAGATGAATCAACGTCAAGGTCGTGGAATAGAAGTTACAAAATGTGTTTCTAACAGCTAATAAGGTCAAAACTCCCTGCCTGCTCGTGACCTTTTCCAACATCTGCCTAGATATCCCTGCCTGCTCGTGACCTTTTCCAGCATCTGCCTAGATATCCTCCAAAAAATCAGAAAGTCCACGGTAGCCTCATCGTAGATGCTGGGGAAAAAATCAGAAAGTAGTAGCTACTACATCACCTTTTCTGGCGATTGAAAGTAAATTTAAAATGCCAACCACTTGGCTCAAGTGGTTGTTTAATAATCGGCTGCTGACCATATGAGACAGTGGTCCATACAACTACTGCATGGATGTAAAATAATTTTATTCTACCTAGAACAATACTCTATCTTTTCCAAAACTTGTCATTTTATTATTCAAAGTTTGTCCTTGAAAACATGTCATGGTAGCCTTTGGACAACCAAAAAGAGATCCAGCCACAAATATTCAGCTTTATTTGTTCAATCCCCATCCGCATGGCTACATGCAGGCTGATCTTTATTAATTGTACCTGCTTGCACACACACAAAAAAAAAACAAAAACAGAGGCAGTAGTAGACAAGCTATATGTTGTATGAGTTGCCTGACAACTCTAATTTTTTTTTGAAACAATGGCAGGAGCTCTGCCTTTCAATTAAGACGAATGAAGTTTATATACAAGCAAAAAGTAGCCAAGCGTGGCGCCAGACACCACGAAAGGTTACCCACCCACGCAACGCGACAGAGTACACTCTACCATGAGTCATCGTTGCCGAGCATATTTGCAAAGCAGCTAGCAGCTCCGACTTCCCATGGCAAAACACCGACAACCCATCATAAGATGTCAGACCAACGGGCCCAAAGTAGTAGGCTGCAGCAGGTCATCGTTGCCGAGCTCAGCGGCCCCGCGAAGAGCAGCTCCGACTTCCTGCCATGATCCCATGCCCCACCCGCGGCGATTGCCGAGCCTCTAAAGCTGAAAACCCAGCCGTCGGAGAAGGAGGGTTCGACACGCGTCATCGTTGCCGAGCTACATCCCAAGATGCAGCAGCTCCGACTTTGCGATGCAGAACTCGCCGTCTCGCATCAACCGGGCACCGAGAGGCGGAGGACATCCGCCGAAGGAGACATCACGGCCGAGACGAATTTCCACACCGACGCCTTCAGGAAGGGTACGACGCCGAATGCGTCGCCGTCGCTTGTCAAGGAAAGGACCGGGTTTTCACCCGTGGAAGACATGGCTGGGGGCACAAGAACACGACGCCCCCAACAAGGAAAACGGCGCCCACAGGCGTCACCGTTGCCAAGGCTTTCGCCTGAGGTGCCCCTAGCACATACGTCGAGCCAAGATGCTGGACCGTAGCCTGTCGCCACCGTCGTCGTCACTGCCATCCCGCAAAAGCTTCTCCAGAGGGGCATCGACACGCCGGCTGCTCACAGCGGCCGACGCGCACAGCTGCGTCGGCCGCCACCCCCTCCGATCGGGCAACATGCAGAACTGGACTTACCCTGCCACGCGCATCACCCTGCCACACGCCGAAGCCGTCGCTAGCTACCGTCGCCAGCACAAGCACCCGCCGTCGACGCTGCCGACCTCCGCCAAGAAGCAGCCAGGTCCCTCCAGCCACACGCACCATGGCACCACTGGTGTCCCTGCTTGGCTACTGCCAGCCACACCACCACGGCGTCACTGGAACTCATCCAAGCAAGCCGCTATCGTCCACGCCACCACGGCACAGCCGACGCACCTCTGTAGCCGGCCGGAGTGGGAAAACACAATGACAACGCCTCCAAGGAGGAAGACGACGCCCGAAGGCGTCGCCGTCGTCTTGCCGGCAGATCCGACATGGCTTTCGCCGGTGCTTGCCCACATCCAGCACAACCGAAACAGAGAGCCTTGAAGTCACGCCTGCCCTCCACCGCTGCCCCACGCCACAACGACCGCATCGCTGCCCGCACTAGCGAGTTCCGGCCGCATCCGCATGGGCGGCAGCAGCTGCAGCCGTGGGATGGCCGGATCCGGAGGAAAGGGGGCCGGAGTAGCCTCGCCGCCACGCCCGTGCAGGCGCACGGGCCCGTGTCGCAGCCACTGCCGCGCCCGCATCGACGCCCTGGCCTTGGTCGTCGCCGTCGCCGTCGCCGCGCCGCCATAGATCCACGCTGGGGGGCACTGGATCCGCGCAGACCCCGACCAGCGGACGCCGAAACCACCAGAGGGCGGTGGCGGCGGCGCCGCCACCACCACCCCACCATAGTCGCTCGCGCTGCCAGAAAACACCCCGCCGCCACGCTCCTCGTGGCTACCGGGCATCGGTGGCGCGCTCCGGCGGCGGCGAGGGGAAGGGGGTGGAGAGGGGGAGGCCCGGTGGTGGGGGCGAGGGGAAGGGGGTGGAGAGGGGGAGGCCCGGTGGTGGGGGCCAGACGAGCGACGCGGGGGTCGGGATTTGGATTTGTTGACAACTCTAAATAGAACCCAGCAATTGAATAATATGTGGCCATGACACCTCTACGATCAAAAAATGTTTTTTTTAGTGGAGATTTCTCTCCTGCTTACATAATGTTTGTTAATTAGTAGGCAACATTTTGCTCTTTCCTTCACGTCACACTAAGCATGTGTTTGGTTTTTGGACTACAAGGGATGGGTAGAACCTAACCTAGTTTTTTTTGGGTCGGGTTGAACCCATCTCGGGTTTGGTTGGCAGGATGGTGATATCCCATGTTTTTTGTTTGGTTAGAGATAAATTGTAGGTGGGTTCAGATTTCTGACGCGTAGTTCCCACACATCAGCCTCTTATCCCTTCTTCTTCCTTGGGTCCGATCTCTGCTCGTCACCGTGCGTCCGCCGCTGCTTGTCTCCACGCGGTCGGCCATGCTCCGTCAGCGCAGCTGCTTGAATCGGCCGCGCCGCCGCTTGATTTGGCCGCCGCGCCACCGCGCCGCAATGCCACACCTTGAATCGGTCACGCACGCTGACCGCATGCGCATGACCGGAGCAACCGCTTGAATCGGCCCCTCCGCATGACCGCATGTGCATGCGTAGCAGGCAGCGCTCCTCCACTCCCACTGCTCCTCTGCGCAGGCGGTGCTCCTCCACTTCCGCACTCCCGCTACTCCTCCGCTGCGTTGCCAGGGCCTCGCGCTGCGGCTCACCAAGTCCCGCACTGCAAGCCTCGCACGCGGCTTGCCGGCCTTTCGCCGTCGCGCCACCATGTTCGCGCGCGGCTCGCCGGCCCAAAGCAGCCACGCGGGCGAGAACTAGGTCGGAGCGGTCCACTCAATTTCGACGGATTGGGGCTGACCCGCATCTACTGTGGATATTCCCCTACGGGGTTGGACCCAGTTTTGCTAGTCTCCAACCAAACGACTTGAAATCTAGGTCCAATCCACTCCGACCTAGTACAACCCACAATCCAAACACATGCTAAATGAGAGGTGACATCTTTGTCTTGGTCTCTTCTTCTAGACGTCAGGTCATCTACGTCGTCATATCAATTGAGATGTGACACGATTGCTCATTGCAGTTGCAAATTGATTTACTAAACACCTTTCTTATTCATAACCAGCGTACAAGTACACGCATATATATGACCCGGCGCCTACAAATAATTTTTTTTTCTTGACTTGAGATGGGGTAAATTATTGGACATGATTGGTAAATCTATTAGGCACCTCTAACTCTAATTCAAAGCCAGACTACACTCCATAACATTTCAACATCTAGAAGGGGATGCCAATACGAAATATTTCCACTTGGTAGCTAATGGCAGGCACAGGAAAACGCGAATTTTCCAGTTAATCAGGAAGAAGGGGTAATTCATGGTGAAGAAGAGCTGAAAATATATATCACAAAATATTATAAGAACTTGTTTGGCCCAACTTCTAGCCCTTCCGTGATGATTGCTGAATCACACTAAGATGACATACCCCAAGTATCTAACGAGGAAAATGAGTTGTTGGTTGCACAGTTTTCAGAAGAAGAGGTTAGGGAGGCTTTATTTCAAATGAAACATAACACCGCACCAGGTTAAAAGCTCTAGTTTGGTTTTGGTAAATTGATGAAACCCTAAGTGCTAACCCATTGCTCTAAGTGATCATGAGATAGGGTAGCACATTCCAAGTGGTGGAGCAAATGGATGAAGATCATGATGATGGTGGAGGCCATGGTGATGATCAAGTGCTCGGACTTAGAAAAGAAGAAAGAGAAACAAAATGGGCTCAAAGCAAAGGTGATATCCATAGGGCCATTTTGTTTTGGTGATCGAGACACTTCCTGTTCGCTTGTCTTATAATCTATACTTTTCAGCTTGTTTTTTCAGTCGGAACAGTGGTTTTCTCTTATAACAAATCAACCAACAGTACTTTCAGTCATGGCTTATCAGCCAAGCAAACGAGGCTTTAGTGAGTGTGATCACATTTAAGATACATAGCCGTACTATTAAGAGGGGTGAAATTCGATGTGAATTGCGGTCATCAAAGTGCCACTAGATGTTCTAATTCATTGCATAGGTATTTAGATTTTAGTGAGTGCTAACGTCCTTGAAAATGTTTGTGAAACTATGCTAACATACATGCACACTGTGATACACTTGGTGGTTAGCACTTTTGAGCAAGGGTGGCAAAGTTTGTGAAGTGGATGAGGTGTTTCATGATGACCGGACCCTGCGGGGTGCGTCCGGTCAACATGGCGAAGAAAGGCGTGGCCTCGGGTCTTGACCAGACCCTGGTGGAGGCACACGACCGAACGCGCAGGGCCTGCGTCCGGCCGCAGGTGACGTAAGCTGACGTGGTGCTCAAGAGTTGCCCAGAGAGGACTGGACTCGGGGTAACGTCCGATCACTCGTGAACGGACGCGTCCAGTCTCGTAAAAACCTCTATGGTGCCTTTCTGGAGTCGACCGGACTCGGCGTGGTGGCAAGTCCGGTCATCTTCTCAGTGCGTCAGGTCGCGGCGTTAGGTGCACGGGCCAGCAGGCGAGTAGACGCGGTCGTGGTGCGTTTGATCTCGGCGCGCTACGTCTGGTTGTCACTTAAGCGTTGGCGCAGAGTTTGCTGACCGTTGGAGATCGATGGGCGCTGTTGAATCACAGGGACACGCGGCGCTCATCCAGCGACCAGACGTTGGGTGGCGCGCGTCCGGTCGATCCGACTGGCGTGTCCGATCAGTATACAGGGGGCTACCCCTTAAGCCCAATGGCTCTATTTTGTGGGAGCTTCTATTTAAGCCCCATGGCCGGCTCTTGCTCACTCTCTTGGCCATTTCTATTGAGAATACATCCTAGTGAGCATAGCCAACACTCTCTAACTCACCTTGCTTGATTGGATCATCATCTAGTGAGATTTGAGAGCATCTAAGTGCATTTCTTTGAGTGATTGCATCTAGAGGCACTTGGTGAATGTGTTTCGTTGTGGGATTCGCTTGTTACTCTTGGTGGTTGCCGTCACCTAGACGGCTTGGTGCAGCGAGGATCGTCGAGCGGAGGAAGGTGATTGTCTCTGGCTCCGATCGTAATGATTGTGAGGAGTTCTTGACCTTTCCCCGGCGGAGAGCCAAAAGGTACTCTAGTGGATTGCTCGTAGCTTATGGATCCCCATCTTGTGTTGGTTGTACGGCACCCGATTGCGCGTTAGGCGTGTGATGCCTATTAGCGCGTGAACCTCCAAGTGGGTGAATTGCTACAAGGACACAGCTTGCTGGCAAGCAAATGAACCTCGGGGATAAATTATTGTGCCATCATTGTCTCCGGGTTTGTCTTGTGATTGATTGACTATCTCTTGCCACAGTGGTACAAACATCGCTATCTCTCTTGTATTTAGTTTCCTAGTGTAGCTAAGCTCTTTAGTGTAACTAGTTTTGAGAGCTAGCTTGTGTCTTGTCTAGTGGTTAGTGAGGCTCTTTAGTTAGTCTTTGAGAGCTCACTAACTTACAGAGTAGTGTCTTAGCCTCTTGTGTGAATTAGAGATCATAGCAACTAGAATTGTGGATAGGAGGCTTGCATTTTTAGTAAGCTTGCGCAACACTCGCTTCACCGTTTATTTGTCTAACCACTTGGCTTAAGTGTTGTTGTAGAAATTTTAATAGACTATTCACCCCCCATCTAGCCATTAAGACCTTTCAAGTGGTATCGGAGCCGTGGTCACCATAATTTGAGGCTTAACAACCTTCGGTGTCAAAATGGTTCAAATCAACAACACAAAAAAGCCACCCCAATTTGATGGCTCAAATTATCCATATTGGAAGCCAAAGACGACCACCTATATCAAGTTAATCAATGGAAATGTGTGGAAGCAGGAAGGTGGTGGAGACCAAATTTGAGGTAGCCGATCCGGAGAATCCCACCACAGCCGAAGAGATGTCGCTCCAAAATAATGACATTGCTCTTAGTGCCATTCATGATGCTTTGGATGAGAGAACATTTGAGCAAATCAAGAATATTGAGATAGCTCATGATGCATGAAAGAAGTTGGAGGAATCATTTGAGGGCACTCAAGCGGTGAAAGATGCCAAGGCATATATTCTCAAGGAGAAATTTGCAAGCTTCAAGATGATGGAAGATGAGAGTGTACCGGAGATGTTTCATAGGCTCCAAGTGCTAGTCAATGATCTTAAAGAACTTGGTGAAGAAGTGAATGACAAGGACTTCTCCCACAAGTTCTTGAGATACTTACCATCAAGATTTAGCACATTGATCACTATTCTAGTGAGGAGTGGTTTGGACACCATGACACCAAACCAAGTGTTGAAAAATGTGATGACCGATGACATATATAGAGATGATGATAAGAAGGATGAGAAGAAGAAGAGTGTAGTATTCAAGGCTACATCATTATCCAAGGGCAAGGCCAAGCAAGACACATCAAGTGAAGATGAAGGCTTATTTTCTTGGGATGATGAAGATAATAAGAACATGGCTCTCTTTGTGAAGAGGTTTGGCAAATTCATGGTGAAGAAGGGCTATCGTGCAAGAAGGAAGAAATCATCATCTAGGAACAAGGAAGAAGCAAGAAGGTGCTTCAAGTGCAATAGGATCATCTCATTGCGGAATGCCCATATACTAGTGACAATGATGATGACAACAAGAAGAGCAAGAAGGACAAGAAAAAAAAAGAAAGAGAAGAAGGACAAGATGACCTTCAAGAAGAAGAAGAAGGGTGGTTCATATGTGGTCACTTGGGATAGTGATGCTTTCTCAAGTGATGATGATGATAGTGATGATGACAAGACCACCAAAAAGAAGGCTCTTGCAAACATTGCCATAAATGAGAAGCCTTCTCTCTTCGACACTCCATCAACATGCTTCATGGCTAAGGCCACTAAGGTACAATCCGATGAAGAGTATGATGAAAACAACAATGAAAATAAAAATGAAAGTGATGATGACGATGAACTTTGGAATTGCTGGAAATAAGCCCTGTTTCTCAAGCTGTTTGGAGAGATTATTGAGCCTCTTCTGGATAGCAATCACCTTGTTGAAGCAACCTTGAGTGACACTTTGAAAGAATTTAATAACTGGTTCCACAGAGATAGCATTGCCCTGTACAGAAACCTTTTTCTCATACCATCTGAACTCATCTAGAAGGTCTTCTGCATCATACACTGCATGCTTGAGTCTTGAAAGGAGCTCAGCCACATAATGATCATGGATCCTCCACTCTGCTCGATCAATGAGGTTGTACATTGCTGGTAGAGTATCAGTAAGGCATTGAAGGTCACTATGCAATTGGCATATATATCGTTGAAGTATTTCCTTTTGTGTTTCATTGGACTGGGATTTCATAGATGAAATGGCTGATGTAACCCACTGGAACAAATTGGCACACTCATTGAGGCCATTAACGGCACTGATGGTCTTTGGTATGTTGAATATGTTCATATTTACTTGACTATGAAGATTTTGGTTTCTCATATCCTGGACAAACAATGGATGTATTGAGCATTAGGGAGTATATCTTGTGGTCAGATTTCTAATGGTGGTAAAAACGAAAAAATACAGTAATGCAGTTAATATGACACATATGTCACATTTTTTGTCATAGAAAAATAATATGATTGACGAGTGCATAAACCCCAGATATCCTCACCAACCCTATTATCAGCACTCAAAGACAGGTTAAGCCAAGCCAATTGGCTTACCACACTAGTAACTTAGTGGCGCTCGAAGAGCAAGTCGCGATGAGAGCTAGGTTCCGCACCGGCAGTGGCCGCGGCGGCGGCGCGCGGGCGTGAGCACGCGGGAGCAGGCAGCGCGTGCGCGGCGCGCCAGTGGGCGCTCGAGCGGCCCCGTGCGCGTGCGAGAGGGAGTGCGAGGCGCGCGTGCGGAGGCGTGCGCTCAAGCCGGACGGCATGGAGGGCTGCGCACGGGCCAGCGCGAGCGAGGCGTGGCGCAGCGAGCTACGCGCGGACCAGCGCGAGCAGCGGAGCGCCCAGCTGCTTGCGGGCCGACGTGGCCTGGGCTGCTCGCTAGCCACCTGTGGTGGTTCTGGAGTTTCTGCGCCCTAGTCATGGTCCGCCCTGCTTCCTCTCCGGGTGCTCTCATCGAGCTCGAGCAAGATCCTGCCCTGGCCACCTTGGTCAGGAACTGGGATTTCTCTCCGGGTAAGAGATTTGGGACTGAAGTGTTGCAAAGATTTTCGACCTCTGTGCATCATCCTTCTCCTACTCCGGATGGGTCGTTCTTCCTGCTAGCAGTTTTTTGGCGCTACCTCTTCCGTTTAACTGAAGACTCTGTTGCCATGGCTCTTCACTGCTGCTTGGGTGGTTCTCCTGCTGGCTTCCATGTTGTATTTGAATGTGATCGTCATTTTCACTTCTCAGTTAGCAATAAGCAAGTTGGTTTTCTGATTCGATCTCTCAAGCGAATCACCACAGAGCAGTTTGATGTTTATTTCCATCTATGGCACGATGGTGGTGCCAATTGGGTGAAAGAAAAAATCAAGTGGTAGAAAGAAGAAGAGAACAGCTAGACCATCCAGACAAATCGCAAGAACAAGCGGAATTCTGCTTGCAAGAAGGTTTCATTTCATCACAAGCTCGTCCAAGACTCACCAATCACCAAATCTCAGCCAAGAGAGCTCAACTCGGTAATCAAGATTGGTAGTTTTTATTGCCCTTTTGATCCTATTGATTCCTCAGTTCGGGATTTCACTGAGGATTCTCTTCCTTTGGACCAGGAGTTTGGTACTGATTCTTCTCGATTCAACAAAGATTTTCACAAAGGGCCTCGAAGTTCTTCAGGTAGCAACAGAGATGTTCCAGTGTACTCTGTTTTTCAAAAACTCAAAAGAGATCTTCGCATTGATAAGAATGGTGGTCGTTCCAACTGCCCCATGCAGTATAAAGAAGCCATTAATGGGAATGCCCCCCAAGGTGATCGCTTTATCTTCCCCTCTAATGCTTCCCGCTGTTGCTTTAGATGCCTAAGTCCAGGGCACTTCGTTAGAGATTGTTTAAGTGATATTCGCTGTATCTACTGCCATAACTATGGTCACAAGGCCCGAGTGTGTGTTAAACGGCGGGTTGCCGCAAAACTTAAATGGGTTTCAAGGTCCAGTAAGCCGACCTCGTTCATGGAGCCAAGCCACACTCTTGCTGAACCCTCCATCCAATGGGTGCATGGGCCCAATGCTCCTTTGTTGCTTCAGCTTCTACCGTGCACTCCTCAAATCTGAAAACTCCCTCCTTGACACCCCTTGGTGACCGAGAATCAAAGCCAACACCAGCCCCCCACCCACTCTTACGGCTTTGTGCCCAGCTCCAACACTTTGCTCCTGACAAACTTTGCACCAAATTGAGGAAGATCCCCTACACACAATGGTAATCTTCATCCCTTTGAGGGACCCATAATGCCGGAGAAGTTCGGCGGTGGTGGAAATGGCTGACCAGGTGATGGATAATTTGGTGGCTGCTCATCGATCCAAAAGACATGAATCAGGGATCAGAGTTCGAACTGGGGGTGTTTCACCAAGTGATTCCTCTTCGACCCAATTGTAGGAATCTGAGCTGGTCAAGGCTCTATCGAGAACAATTGAAGTAGTACAAAGAAATGGTGAACCTCAACACCAATGCTCGAGGCTCGTGAAGTCTGACCCAATCCAAAATGCTCTTATCCCACACACAATGGACAGACCTATGATAACCCAATCTGAGACTCGGAGAGAGAGAGAGATCGGAGAAATGCTATAACCAATTTCCTAGTTAAAAGCCTAAAACAATGATCAACAATCCCAAGCTGTTTGATCCAGATTGATCTTTCTACCCTAGGAATTAATGAGCGAGAATCACACCACCACCCCAAATGTTGGTGCTTGCGTCCACTCGAGATCCTGCCCGCCTCTCTGAAGACCTCCAACCAACTCCAAAGATAGCAACTCAGCTAGCAGAGCTTTCCCACAGAAATGCCCCTGTCACAAAAGTTTACTACAGGAAAGACTCAAGAACAAAGCCATAGAACCTGAAATTCAGCTAAGACAGAACAAGTTTTCCCAGACCTCCTGAAGATTATGCTCTCATAATTCATGATGCTCCGATTGATCCACTTTGCTACACGGTAGTGGGAATGGAGATGAAAGTTCAAGCAAAGCCACAAAGAAAAGAAAGCTCAAAGCACTCCGTCTCAACTGAGTTTCTTAGGAGGAGCCCAAGACTAAAAGTTGCTCACGATGGACATATGCATAGAGTTGTCCCCACTACAGCTAGAAAGACTAACAAGAACAAGAGCAAGGCAAGAGGCAAGAAGGTGGCCCCCTCAATCTGACTTGTTGGATAATCTCTCTCCCCCACCAAATTGCTTTGCCTCTGATTTTCCGGGACTCTCTGCTGTTCTTAAATGCAATGATATACAGAGAATAGCTACAGAAAGGTGTTGCATTCACCCCTCAGAGGTGACGACGGAACTGCTTTTGGCTACCAGAACTGATGATGTTGCACCGGATGGGAGCAGCACAAGGGGGACCCAACTAGTTATCAATGGATAGTCTGCTTATCTACTTTTATTTTGTCAGGGATTGCCCTGCAACATCCTGCGGTAATGGAACATTGGATTGGTTTTATGGTCAGAATACCTTGAGAAGTGCTATCTTCTCTATTGTTGTCTTCGGATTTTGTTTGATTAAGACTTGTGGTAAAAAAAACAGTTTCTCTGTGGACATCTTTGCTTCCCTTCTGTTGCTTGTGGTGCTGGTTTGGCTTGCTGTTGGGGTTTTGCACCCATTGGAGAGCAACTGTTTGAGTGCTGGTTTTGGATTTTCACCGATCGGGTTTAGTCGAGTTCTGAGGCAATTTCAATACATTGCTTATGGATACAAGGCCCAATAAGAATAACAATAGTGGTTCCAAAGAGAAATTGGAACATCTTGAACTGGAACATCAGAGGAATAAACTCTGAAGATAAATGCAATGCCATCAGAGAAAAGATAGATGAGAGTGATTGTGCCATTTTCTGCATCCAAGAAACAAAAAGAGAACAGTTTGATCATTCCTTCATTAGAAAACTAGCTCCAAAGTGCTTCAACAAATTTGCTTTTTCCCCTTCTGAGGGTGCTTCTGGGGGAATTCTGATGGGATGGAATAGTGCTATTTTCACAGGAGAGGTAATCCAAATAAACAAATTCACAGTAACAGTCAAATTCACCTCTTCTCACAATAGACAAACCTGGACATTATCGTCCGTATACGGCCCTTGCCAAGGCCCAGAAAGGGATAATTTTGTGCACTAGCTCAACAATCTTGACATCAATGCAGAGGAGAATTGGATGTTTGCTGGGGATTTCAACTTCTACAGATCTATATCTGATAGAAATAGAGATGGTGCTAATATGAATGACATGATGATCTTCAATGAAATCATAAGTAACTTGGGTCTGCTTGAGATCCCCCTCAAAGGAAGAAACTTTACCTAGAGCAATATGCAAAGTGCTCCCCTCCTTGAGCAAATAGACTGGGTGTTCACAACCTCCAACTAGACAAGTGACTTCCCTAACACTTTGCTTCTTCCAATGGCTAGACCCACCTCTGACCACATTCCTTGCAAGATTCAAATTGGGACTTCTATTCCCAAAGCTCATGTCTTCAGGTTTCAAAATTTCTGGGTAGAGCATCCTAGCTTCTTTGATCTGGTAAATTCGGTCTGGAATTCCAATGTCTCAGCAACTAATAGTGCTACTAGAATCACTGCCAAATTCAAACTTTTAAGGGCTGCCCTGAAAAAGTGGAGCAAAGGTCTTTCTAACCTCAGTTGCCTGATAAAAAACTGCAATTCTACACTGGGGATCCTAGATACACTAGAAGAGCAAAGGCCTCTTTTTCTTCAAGAATTCAATTTTAGGAAGATTTTGAAGAACCACATCCTCAAGCTCCTTAAGCACCAAAAATATTATTTCATGCTGCTACAACCGAAAGATACAGGATAAATACCATCACTTCCCCTGAAACTGAAGATGGAAGATCTGTGTGTGATCACAGTGAAAAATCTGCTCTGCTTCTTGAGGAATACAAACAAAGAATGGGGTGCACTACTAGCCCTGACATGCTATACAACTTAAGTCAACTGGTCCAGTCCAATAGCAACCTAAGGCAGCTATCAAAACCCTTCACAATTGAGGAGATTAATAATATAGTCAAACAAATGCCTGCTGATAAAGCACCAGGTCTAGATGGTTTTAATGGATACTTCATCAAAAGTTGCAGGGAAACAATTAAAGGAGATTTCTACACCCTCTGCTTTGACTTCTTCAATGGAACCCTGGATTTGCAATCTATAAACAATTCCTTCATCACTCTGATTCCCAAGACAAACAACCCTGTCTCAGTAAATGATTTCAGGCCCATCTCACTTCTAAACTATGTCCTCAAAATTATCACAAAGCTCCTAGCCAACAGGCTCCAAGGCAAGATCACATCACTCATTCATACCAACCAGTATGGCTTCATCAAATCCAGGACAATCCAGGACTGCTTGGCATGGACCTATGAGTATATTCATCAGTGCCAACAATCCAAGAAAGAAATCATTATTCTCAAGCTTGATTTTACAAAAGCTTTTGATACTATTGAACATAATGTGATCATTCAAATGATGAAACAACTAGGCTTTGATGATACTTGGTGTGACTGGATCCAACGAATTCTTGATTCAGGAACCTCTTCCATCCTTCTTAATGGAGTGCCTGGAAAACACTTCCAATGCAGACGTGGAGTGAGACAGGGAGATCCTCTTTCTCCCCTTCTCTTTGTTTTGGCTGCTGATCTCCTTCATTGCATTATTAACAGAGGTCACAGTGAAGGACTATTTGATCTCCCTATCCCCTCCTATGAAACATTTCGGATCCTATTATCCAAGATATGGACGACACCATTCTCATCATGAAAGCTTCCCAAATGAAACTTTTCACTCTAAAATGATTGCTTTGGAATCTTTCTCACATCAACCTGGCTTCAAGTTAACTATAAAAAGTCTTGTTTGGTGCCTCTAAATCTCTCTCTCGAGAAAGCTCATCACCGGGTGGGGTTTTTGGATGCAAACTGAATCCTCCCTTCACATACCTTGGATTGCCAATGGGCACCACCAAGCCGAGAGTGGAGCACTTTGGATTCATCATGAACAAAGTTGAAAGAAGACTTACACCACTTCAAATTTTCTCTCCCATGCTTGGAAGACTAGAGCTAGTGAACTCAGTCCCATCCTCTCTTCCTATCTATGCCATGTGCACTCTTCAAATTTGCCTATTTTAGTTATAGATTACATTGATGAGCAAGAAGACACTGCCTTTGGAGAGGCTCGACAACAATGCCAAAATGAAACCTCTGGTGGCACTGGAAAAATGCAGCAAGCCAAAAAGAAAGGGAGGGCTCGGTATCATCAATCTTAGAAGCCAAAACTCTGCTCTACTCCTTAAACACCTAGACAAATTCTACAACAGGAAAGAGATTCCTTGGGTCAAGCTTGTTTGGCATGCTCACTACTCCAATGGTGACATCCCACATGCAACTATGGATAAAGGGTCTTTTTGGTGGAAGGATATCCTGAAACATTGTGATCTCTTCAGAGGAATCACTAATTGCAAACTCGGGGATGGATCTACTGTTCTTTTCTGGTCAGACCTTTGGAATGACAATGTCATGCAGAGCAAGTTTCCAAGACTTTTCTCTTTTGCCAAAAACAAGAAGATTTCTGTGTTGCAGTTCCTTTCAAACAACAACCACCAGTCACAATTCCACCTTCCTCTGTCCGAACAAGCTTATCAAGAATATCAAAGAATGCAAGACTACATTCAATCATACAGGTTCAACAAGATACAAAAGACTCTTGGCACTATATTTGGGGAAGCAGCAGCTATACATCTTCTAAATTCTACAATTTCCCCTACAGAAATGTTCAGCCCCCTGCTCCTTTTCTGTGGATCTGGGACTCAAAATGTAGTAACAAACTTAAAGTCTTCTCCTGACTCCTGATTATGGATAGGCTAAACACAAAGAACCTTCTTAAAAGGAAAAAGCACAAGTTGGAGGGCAATAACTATAACTGCATCCTCTACAATCAGAATGTTGAGGAAACTGCTTTCCACCTCTTCTTCAGCTGTCCATTCAGTCAGGCCTGCTGGCAACACTTGAACATGCACTGGAACTTTCAAAGTGATTTCTTCCAAATGATGATGCAGTTCAAACAGCAATATCAAAATCCCTTCTTTATGGAGATCTTCATCATTGCTGCCTGGCACATATGGAAGCAGCGAAATAACTTTATATTTGACAGAGGACGACCCTCTTTCTCCTCCTGGAAATGCTCCTTTTTGGATGAGGCTAGACTTCAAGCTCTTAGAATGCCTGAAGACAAGCGCTTTGTTTTCCTCCTTCGTATAGACTCCTTTTCTTAGTTCTTAGCTGACCAGTGGCTCCCTCATCCTCTTGGGTGGTTTTTGTTTTTGTTGTTCTTTCTCCTCTGTACAGTTTCTGGCTTTTGCTTTTTAATAAAATCTCACAGTGGGGGCCTCACCCGCTGTATTTTTCGCTCAAAAACTTAGTGGTGCTCCAGCCAACTGGAATCCCAAGTTGGAGGGCGCCAATCAACACTTGGGGGCTCCCGACTGGACCACGTCAACAAATATATATCAAGCCACTGGTGTCATATGTGATTGATCTTGCATGTACATATTGGTAAATCCAATTGATGCCTCCGCACACGGAGATTAGTGAATAACTTGTCGCTATGCAAGCTAATTTCTAACAACAGATATAGATAATGCACTACAACTATAAGAGGACACTAATTAAGATCACAAAATGGAGCATGAGTGGTTATTACAGTCTTATGATATTAAGTGTGGAGAGGCGCAGTGCATATTGAGATCATACCTTCTCAATGACGCTGGGGGATTTCCAGGAGACGTACATTTTGGTTCTACTGCATTTAGACTTTGAACTATGTCCAGTGAAGTAGGCCTTTTATTCGACTCAGGTTCCAGGCACTTCAGGGCTATAGAGATGCATTGTTGCACTTGTTGGATACGTATTTCCGGTGACATACGCATGGGTGTTATTTCTCTAAGTCTGTTCCTCCAACTTCCAACCACCTAAACATTTGCATAAGTAATTTATCATAAAGAGACATTTGCATAAGTAAGGTAGAAAATTACAGTATGGAATAATACTGAATAATCTTACTTCATCTGTATAGTGCTTGAGAGATGTTTCAGTTGTCTCGCTGATATTGCGATAGTCCCTGCGACCTGTGATTATCTCTATGATTATGACACCCAAACTGAATATATCTGCCTCAAAGGAGATAGATCGCTGTTCTATGCATTCTGGTGCCATATATCCACTGCAGAAGAATTTAGCATAATTAGTGGTAGGAAATAGTAAAAAATGAAGCTTCAGCAAGAGGCATAGCTTACGGCGTTCCGTGAAGCTTTGCAGTGACAGTTCTGGATTTTTCTTGACTCAAAAGCCTTGACAAATCAAAATCTGCAATTTTTGGCATCATCGTGTCATCCATCAGTATATTTTGAGGTTTAAGGTCCCGGTGAGCAATACGACGTTTATCATGAAGATAATGCAAACCTCTGCATACTCCCCAAATTATCTTATATCTCTCGTCCCAATCAAGGCCCGAGGTGTCATCTGTAGAAATAGATCAACAAAAGAGAAACTATAATTGAATCTATCACTATGTGGCTGTTGATATAATGACACATTTGCGTGCGTGTTCTAAACTTCTAATTAGGTAAACTTTGCAAAGGAAAAGAAAAAGACAGAAGATCTTAGTATTGTATTTCAACATACCAGAAAGGTGCTTGTAAAGGCTTCCATTGCAGAGAAATTCAAAGCACAGCAAACATGCATGTTTTTCAGCCATAACATGTTTCCCACTATGTTCCACCACTTCCAACTTGGTTTCGACACAGTAACCAACAAGTTGTACGACATTTTGGTGCTTGACCTCCGTAAGACAAAGGATCTCATTCTTGACTTGATTATCATTGCCCAGCAGATGTGTATCAAAAATCTTCTTTACAGCAATAGCTTTGCCGCTCCGGAGAACCCCCTTCATAGCACGTAGGTTAACCATTTATTATCTTTCTGTTGCCATTGGTTGAAAATTGGAGTGAAAGAGGAATGGTCATATACCTTGTATACGACTCCACACACACCCCTGCCAAGTTCTCGTTCAGTGAAAAAACCGCATGTGATGTCTTCCAAAAAATCTAGAGGCAAAGATATTAATGGTTCTGTTTTTGGATCCTGCAGCCTTTTCTCCAATTTTTTCTCCAATATTTCACGTTTAGTAGCTCCACTACCCATTCCTGATTACTCAAGCACTTCTATAGAAAAATCAAATGTGGGTGCTCCAACTTGCGAAACAATTTCTCACAAATGCATGCAGTAGAATAAGAAATAAGTGCTATTGTGGGCTAGCAAATTGATACGAGCTGTTTTATATGAATCAGTATAAGCATATAAAAACGGATGAGGGAATAAACAGAGAATTCTTGTCGAGAATAAAAATGGCAACTTCGAGATAAATCACATTTGATACTAAAAAATAATTCAAAAAATTCTCTGTATAAGTGTAACAGTAATATATTACAAAAAGATCACTCGGATGCCAGAAAGAAAATATAAAGTATATGCAGTGTCCAGATGTATAATGATTATTGATAAGAGTTCTAAACTCCACCATAGGATGAAAACAGAGCAAGTGAGCAACCATGAAAAAGGCAAGAGCAAGCATCTGAGACATTGCTTGCTAGTGAACAAAAATGGAAATAAAATTTTAGGAGAGATGGACTGACCCCTTATTGAGATGTATAGACAGAAAATATGAAGACGGGATAGGTCACAGGTAGGATCTGCTTCAACAAAGGGGATTGCCAGAAGACAGCAGGGGATGAATACATTCCCATCCTCTCCCAAGAATTTTTTTTGCTAATGATTAGGTAACCAGAGCAGTATGCCTCAGCAATCCAAACTACCCCATCTACAAATTAATAACAACCAGAGCAGTGCAATGGTTAAAGCAGAGCATACTTGGCGACCTTTAACAGAAAAACAAAGTAATAACAACTGTAAAATAGTAAACAAATACAACACGACGGGATGTATGACTGATGCTTATTGGGTTACGTCTTAGTACTTGATTACCTTTTTATGTGCCTGATGATGTCAACCAAGTGTTGCCTGTGATCTGTGTTGGAGATGAGTAGCAGATATTATTCAGTATGGCTCGCTATCAGGATCGAGGGCACGCTCACCTCACCTGTACGTGGTTTGTTGGGAGAAAAAAAAATCAGATAACTAGTAAAGACGAAAGGAAAGTGGAAATGCCAAAGCAAGAGAGTTCTCAACTTACAGGCTCGATCGACGGGGATCTACATGTTACTTCAATGGTTATGCATCAACACTTCCTGTGAGCTTCCATGCATCTGCTTTTTACAAAAAGCTTCAGCGAGAGAAGAGAGAAAGAGATGAGAGAGGACGAGGAGCTAGCGCACGCTCATCTGTACGTGGCTTGTTGGGAGAAAACCCAGATAGTATAGCTAGTAAAGAGAGAGTGAAAAAGGCCGAACCGACAGTTGTCAGTTTACAGGCTCGATTGCGGTGATGGACATGTTTCTTTGCTTCAATGGTCCTGCTAAAACATTCCCTGTGACCTGCCAAGCATCTGATGCTTACAAAAAGTACAAGCCGAAAGAAGAGGAAAACAGAGAGGCAGGCTTAGTGGCTAATGGATCGTTTTTGTGTCTGAACTCTATCTGGAGGCTTTATGTAAAGCTTCCTGGAAGTGCCTTAGTGCGGTCTTCCGTGTATCATTTAATTTCCACTGAATTAGTTTACTTTCAGGCTAAAGAAATTGCCACCTTGCAACTTTGCGACTTTGCGAGCATTGGAATTGGATCCCATTGCCCACTAGAAATGATGCAGAAACAGAAACCATTTTTTACTCATCAATCATCAAAGGGGACAACCAAATCTCCACCCAATTCGCAAATAGGAAGAGAAATAAACAAACCTCCAAGCAAGAGTGAGGTTGACGCCGAATCTGACAGCAGCAACGACGTCGTCGCCGCCGCCGGCCGCAGCGGTCGTCTCCAGTCCAGGACCGTCTTGGAGCGAGGTACAGAACCCACACGGCGCCCATGCCGTCCGTAGAGCGCTTCAGCACTGTAAAGCACGCCAAGAAACGCATCACCGGCAGGTCGGATGGCCAGGAATCTCGCAGCAAAACAACTCCCCAGTCCCCACACTGGACCGATCTGATCTAAATCGACCTCCATGGCCCATGGAAACTAGTCCTCAACTAAGGGAGCTACTAGCAGCCTGGTATGTTCACCGGCCGGACAGCGAGGTCCGGGGGTCCCCGCTCTCTCTGGCGCCGCCGGGGTAGTCGACGGACCCGGCTAGCTCGGCGCCGGCGCGGAATCCCCTGTTTTGCGAGCTTGTTACTGTTGCAAGAAATAGAGCACTTGTTCTTGCTAGCTAGAGCTGTCATCTCAGAATCGCTATGATAAAACTCTTCACTTGATGCGCCTTCCATGCTTTGAAAATCAATAATTTAAGACCCTTTCGAACACGGGAATTTCATAGGAATTTGATAAGATTCAGTTTATTTTTTTAGAAAAAAAATACAAAAACGGAAAAAAATTCCCGTGTTTCAAGAGGGGCTTAGTGAGTGAATTTCATTGTTGCTTCATTGTTTGTTTTCCACATTTCCTGCCTCTCCATTTACCTGTTGCTCCTAAACTGCAATCTCTCACTAGCTAGATTAGTTTTTTCCATTCATTTTAATTTTG
The DNA here is from genome assembly GCA_904845875.1 of Miscanthus lutarioriparius. NCBI lineage: Eukaryota > Viridiplantae > Streptophyta > Magnoliopsida > Poales > Poaceae > Miscanthus > Miscanthus lutarioriparius. Next base: position 118,930,876 of record CAJGYO010000003.1, on the reverse strand, counting down.
CTCAATCAAAAATCAAAATAAATATTTAATGTTTTGTATTATGAGAGTACAAAGAATTGCATAACCAAAAACACCATTTTTTTTATTAAACTTTTCTCAACTGATGCGCAGAATCTTGTATATGGGGGCCCAAACTAAGTATTTAATATAAAAAAATGTTTCTGTGCCTCCGGCTATCTATTTTGGTCTCTTACTTTAACAGTAAACAGTAGAGTGTATCCTCGTGGACTTTGTATTTCAGTAATTTCATATGCTTCAAGAGTGAAGTTATTGTAAACTAAAGTATTCATTCTCTAATCATTATGTAATCTAACATAATATTGAATAGAAACAAACATTTCCTTACATAAAAAGAAGCAAAATATCAATATTTCTATCTCGACCATGTGGCGGGAGGCGTGTGTTCATCTCACTAGAACATGCGAAATAAAAATTGGTCAGTTAAAATAAATATCAATATCAGTAATCTAGAGAGTTTTTTTTAATTGTAATATAAAATAGACAATTGTTGAAATTAAAAGAAAGAGGATAGCTGCTGTCAGGCCAAAACAATCTCGGTTTGGGCCCGTAGTCACTTTGGACTGCTTGGCCCATGCGAGAAAGTCGCGGGGATGGGCAATTAAAGGTTTCGCTCATCGCTCAAAAAAAAGTTAAATGTTTCGCTCATAGCCCTAATAAACCCTAACCCTCGCCGCCATTGCACAAGCTATCTTTAACTGTTTGGTTCAATAGTGAGGCGTGAAAAGCTGTTGTGGGTTGTAAAAAAAACTATTGTGAGCTATATGATGTGATAAAGTTGTAAACTATTTGGTTAAAACAAGGAAACAAATAGACGGCGGTAGGTGCTGCTATAGCCAACAATAGTGGTTTTAGCCATTATGCCGCTATTTTTACTCACATTTAACTTAGCTGTTTTAACCCACCATATATAGCCACGTCTTAGCCTTAGAAGAACCCTGCGCTAAATGTTCATAGCGGGCTATTCATTACACTATGTTAAAACAACTATGAAATATATCTCTCTTTATCTCCCTTAAAACAGTTGTAAAAATCTCTCCATTTTCACTCATTTGGAAAAGCTAAAAAGCAAGGTTTAAGATGATGCGAAAATCATTCTACGTGAAAGCGACTGTTTATGAAAAACAGCTTCTGATTCTACGCAGGTATGTATCATCAGGCCTCCTGCTCCCTGCTATGAAGATAACACACCCCCGCCTCCCTAGCAAAACCAACCCCTGATATTTCAGTCATCTTCAATGAAGTGACTAGGTTGCTGAGAGCTACAATGCACACAATCAGATCTCGAAGGACATAATTGGTGCAGGTACTCATGTTTTCAGTTTGGCAGCTTGCAGCGGACTATGGCGGCTAGATTTGCATCGCATGGCTAGTCTAGTGTTAGATAACGCCGATAGGCGGCGCAAGCGGAATCGATGGTGTGACATCACCTACTGGGCTTGCTGCGGACTATGATGGCCAACATTGCATGGCAGATGTTGGATTGGTGTGGGACAACGTCAATGACAACGGCACAAGTGAGGGAGATGGTGTGTTGGCTCGACGGCTTTGTCATCCGAGTGATACTGCTGTAGCATGGTAATTGTTGTGTGGTGGTGTGGTGCTTTAGGGCTCAGTTTGTAGAGTGGTGTAGCAGTTTAGAGTTGTGTTGAGGCAGTGTGTGTTGTTCCACTCCAACTGGCCGTTGTCTACAGTTGTTTTACTTGCTAGTTATTTGTTTTTTTAAAATGTGCTAGTTTATTGTTTGTGAAAGGGCCTCTTGCTTAGGTTTTGGGTTCGACTCCCCGCTGAAGCGAAATTTTAGGCTAGGGTTAAAGAAATCCCCTAGTCTATCCCACGCTAAAGTATAGGTCCAAGGCTCAGCCCCAATCTTAGCCATTCTCACGTGAGCTAAGGTGCTGCTGTGTATGGCTGAAGCATAGGTTTTTTAGTTTATTGTTTGTTTCTTTTTGTTATTGCCAAGCCCTTCTAGGGTTTTCATTACTTTTTTGTTTTGCCTGGTATGAGTTTCTTCTTTTTAATATAATCGGTAGCTCCATCGTCTACCAATTTTAGAGTGCCAAAAGGTTATATTTTAAGAGTACGGGATCTATATACGAACGTAGGACAAGTTTATTAACCACCGATGGAATTTAGTCATCTACCAATGCTCCACGTAGCCTTTATTGTGCATAGCAGTTCCCCGATCTGGTATGGACAGACAGGGAGAAGTCTAGGCCTGCTTAAATTAGAAAGCTTTCATCTGATAGAAACTTAGATAGAACATCATGTGTGTTCTCTTTCGTAATTTTTTTTTGTGCTCATCAAACGGACCTCTAAAATAGATCTGGAAACTCTAGCGGAGAGACGGAGATGTTCAATCAGTTTCCAAGATGTAGGGGACGCAGAGTCTACTCTAGCTCTGGCCCCTTTCCAGTAAATATTAGAAAAACCTAACACACCCAACAAAACTAATGGAGCGTGCGAAGCTCTTGCAATCGTAGAATATGATTGTAATATAGTGCATTAAGTCACATTATTGAGATAAAAAAAGTGCTTAACCGAGGGAGTAACCATGCATGTTTGTGTTCTGCCCCACTTATTTCACAAGGAAAACAAGAATTGCAAAATGATCGGAATGACACTAGGCATATAACAAAAACAGTCTATGAATGGTTTTTTGTGTCATGTTGCAGTCGTAAGAGCGTAAGAACCGGATTCGTCCATTCAGGGAGAAGTGATATGTTTTGTTTGTTCTCGTTGGGTCTTCGTTGGGTCAATTCAGTGCACATAACATCCGGATTCACCCATTCACAGAGAAATATAATGTTCTGTTTGTTCTCGTTGGGTCTTGGAGCCCTGCACTGCACATATTTGCTCCATCTCAACCATCCTATTGCCACCTGCTGTCATCAAGAAAACAACACGTACTATGAGGGGGAAAAAAGATTATTCTACTATAACGGAAAATGTATGACACTCGTGAACCTGAGTAAATAACTGGCTAAGACATAAATATGACATAGAAGCAGACACAAGTGTCCTAACATAGTTCTGTAACTGTAACCATAGTTTATACTGCAAACAAGTGGCATACGTACCATACAAAGAGAGCACGAGCCCACTTTCTTTTGCAAGCAATCTACAAAAATGAGCCTCTCCTCAGTGGCTGGTCAATTTCCTTCAACTCTGGACAGTCATCAATACATAAATCTCTTATGTGTGTAATTGCGCCTGGTCCACCAATAGATTTAAGCTTTGAACAACTATAAAACATCAATCTTTGAAGTGATCTGAGATTACTGCTCCACAGGTGGCCAGGAACAGACACTATACATTCACAGCCACGAATCTCCAGTGACTCGAGGAAGGTGAGGTTCTCCAGGCAACTTGGAAGCCAGGCAGAGAAATCCCCACAATTCCATAACGTGAGCTGTTGGAGAGACCGTGCTAACAGCATTCCACTCTGCCAGTTGAGGCCTTGACAGGCTGAAATCTTCAAATCTTTCAGACGAGGAAAACTTCCCAATCTATGAGCTAGCAGGGACAGCAAGCCACAATCCATAATCGAAATTCTCTCAACGGCAGGGAGATATAGGAGGTCATCTATAGTTTTAAGCTTCTCGCAGGAGACAATGGTTAGGTGGGCAAGTAAGGGAAATTTTCCCATTCTCCTTTGGGCCCCACCGTGGAAAAGGTCAGTGGATATGGGTTCTGAATCTCTAATAATTGTCAAAGAAGAACAACGAATGATCTCAAGATTCTGTAGTAATGGAAGATTCCTCACTTGCAGTTCGATGGCTTCTAGGAGGCAGTCTGATAACTGCAAGATGGTGAGAGAACTACACTCAATGTTGCCTCCGAGATTCCCAGAGTTCACCAGATACAGCTCCTTTAGGGATGGGGCAAACAGATGCTCTGATTTGATCAGTGGACAATGGGATACACGCAGTACTTCAAGGAAACACAAATCTCCAAACAAATCTGTTGGTACAGATTGTAAACTTCTGCAATAGTAAATTTCTATTTTCTTGATGATAGGCACATAAGCTGGCTGTAGAAATTGTTCGAGGCTTGATAAGTTTTGGCAACTGTGAATGACTACATCAGTCAGGGACTTGAAAGTGCTATCAGTGGTTCTATTTCTGTCCTCACCATGGAAAATGCCAGAGGATATATGTTCTGAACCTCTAATGATTGTCAGAGAGGGGCAAGAACTGATCTCGAGCTCCTGTAGTAATGGAAGATTCCACATTTGCAGTTCGATGGATTCAAGGGGGCAATTTGATAAATGCAAGATGGTGAGAGAACTACACTGAATCTTGTATCCGAGATGCCCGAAGTTTTCCAGATACAGCTTCTTTAGGGATGGAGCAAACAGGTGTTCTGATTTGATCTTTGGACAATGGGACACACTCAGTACTTCAATTAAACGAAAGTATACAAATCTTTCAGTTGGTACCGATGCTAAGCTTCTGCAATTTGAAATTTCTATTTTCTTGATGATAGGCACATAACCTGGCTGTAGAAATTGTTCCTGGCTTGATAAGTTTCTGCAATCTGTAATTTCAACATCAGTTAGGGACAAGACAGTGTTATCAATGGCTCTGCTTCTGGCCTCACCATGTAAAATGTCAGAGGATATAGGTTCTGAATCTCTAATAACTGTCAGAGAGGGACAAGATCTGATCTTGAGCTCCTGCAGTAACCGGAGATTGCACATTTGCAGTTCAATGGATTCAAGAGGGCAATTTGATAAATGCATGATGGTGAGAGAACTACACTCAATCTTGTATCCGAGATCCCCAGAGTCTTCGAGATACAGCTTCTTTAGGGATGGAGCAAACAGGTGTCGTGATTTGATCTTTGGACAATGGGACACACTCAGTACTTCAAGGAAACGAAAATCTCCAAACCTATCTGTTGGTACCGATTCTAAGTTTCGGCAATTGGAATTTTTTATTTCCATGATGATAGGCATATAAACTGGTTGTAGAAATTGTTCCTGGCTTGATAAGTTGCTGCAATTTGTAATTTCTACATCAGTCAGGGACACGAAAGTGTGATCAATGGCTCTGCTTCTGGCCTCGCCCTGTAAAATGTCACAGGATATAGGTTCTGAATCTATAATAACTGTCAGAGAGGGACAAGAACTGATCTCGAGCTCCTGCAGTAACGGGAGATTGCGCATTTGCAGTTCAATGGATTCAAGAGGGCAATTTAATAAATGCAAGATGGTGAGAGAACTACACTCAATCTTGTGTCCAAGATCCCCAGAATCTTCCAGATACAGCTTCTTTAGGGATGGAGCAAACAGGCGTCGTGATTTTATATTTGGACACTTGGACACACTCAGTACTTCAAGGAAATGCAAATCTCCAAACCTATCAGCTGGTACTGATTCTAAACTTCCACAATCTGAAATTTCTATTTTTTTTATGGTAGGTACATAACCTGGCTGTAGAAATTGTTCGAGGCTTGATAAGTTTTGGCAACTGTGAATGACTACATCAGTCACGGACAAGAGAGTGCTATTAGTGCTGTCGTAACTGTGAACCTGCTCTGAGTTTGGGAGAGAATCACCATTATAGTTTTTGAGCTCAAATTGACTCTTCTGTCCTTGGTCAGTTGCACCTTTAAGAGTACCAACTGGATGTATATGATGAAATTGACATTTCACTGATTCAAATTTCTGCAGATTGATCAGCATACCAAAGCCGCTAGGAATGTCATCAATGCTCCATTTCGTAGCATTAAATATTTGCATATTATAGAGGCAACAGAATGCTGAAGGAAGGCTCTTGCAAAGGCTAGAGTCGAGGATTTGAAGTTGAAGGTACCGAAGTAGCTTCATGTTGCTAATATTACCTGGTAAGCCCCACTTAGAGATAGAACAGACCATGACACGCATGCACAAAAGTTCATTACACCATTTCTCCATCACAGTATTATCAGCTTCACTCTTTAAAGACAGGTGGCAAAATAGGGTGCGCAGCTTTCTAAGCCGTGCCATGTCATTCTTCAATAAGTCAGAACACTGAATGCCTTTGACCACTGACAGATGGCGGACATTCTGAGGGATCTTAGGAATATCATTTTTTTTCTTTTACTATAAAGCACTCGTCCTTTGAAACCAGTTGTGCCATGTCATGCATCAAATCATGTATTACATATTTCTTGTGGGACCGTGGATATTTCTGAAAAAATGACAGATGTGCAAGTTCTTCAAAGTACTGACCACCAGTGTGATGTTCCACTAAGCCTTCTGCCACCCAAATCTCCACTAAATCCTCCTTTTTGAATATGTAATCTTTCGGGTACACAGCACAGAATGAGAAGCATCTCTTTAAATACAATGGTAAATACATGTAGCTCAACCGAAGAGCCGGCAAAATGTCAGTCTCCTTTTGTTGAAGCTCCCACAGCTGACTCTTGAGAATCCTATCCCAATGTGCTAGCTCAAGGCTCATTCCTAACAGCCGTCCTAGAGTTTTTGCAGCTAAAGGAGAGCCTCTCAACTTTGGGAGTATTTTCTCACCAATCCGTTCCAACTTAGGATCAATGTTGGAGCTATTAGGCCCAAACACACAGGACTTAAAGAACTTCCGAAAGACATCATCTTTCAAACCCTCTAAGGGAAAGGAATCCATTGTACGCACTACATCAGCAACCTTCGGAGACCTAGTGGTGACAAGCATCATGCTTCCCTGAAGTGCATTTTTAAAAGGTGCACAGAAGTGCTTCCAATGCTCCTCATTTTCATCCCACATGTCATCAAGGACAATCAAGAATCTTTTCTTGTTCACGCTATTTGCAAGAGCAAGCTGGAGAGAATTCAAGTTACCATTTTCTAGCACTTCCCCAGAAGTTTGTTCTATGGCTTCTTTAGTTAACCTCTTGACATCAAAATAATCCGATACACAAATCCAAATTATCAGGTCAAAGTGACCTTTCACTTTTGAATGGTTGCAAATATCTTGAGCCAAGGTGGTTTTTCCAGCACCCCCAATTCCAACAATTGGCAAAACTCGAACACTCACTATTGTTGCTTCGTTACTATCAATAGTAGCACAAACTTGGTTGCTTGTTGATGAACTGACTCTTCTTTTTCTCTTGCATCCGGAACGACCTGAGCTTTTATTTGTTGGTACACCAAGTAACATGATCAGCTTCTTCTTTTCCTCATCACGACCAATCATCTTTGCTTCAGTGGAGAAAAAGGAGGTCTCGGGCCTAGATGATTTGTCAAACTTTGGAATTGCTGGAAGTAAGCCCTGTTTCTCAAGCTGTTTGGAGAGATTATCGAGCCTCTTCTGGATACCAGTCACCTTGTTGAAGTTACCTTGAGTGACACTTTGAAAGAATTTAATAACTGGTTCCACTGCGATAGCATTGCTCTCTACAGAAACCTTTTTCTCATACCATCTAAACTCATCGAGAAGGTCTTCTGCATCATACACTGCATCTTTGAGTCTTGAAAGGAGGTCAGCCACAGAATCATGATGGATCCTCCACTCTGCTCGATCAATGAGGTTGTCAATTGCTGGTAGAGTATCAGTTAGGCATTGAAGGTCACTATGCAATTGACATATATCTCGTTGAAGTCTCTCCTTTTGTGTTTCATTCAGCTGAGGTTTTGGAGATGAAATGGCCGATGTAACCCACTGGAACAAATTGGCGCACTCATTCAGGCCGTTAATGGCACTGGTGGTCTTTGGTATGTTGATTATGTTCACATTTACTTGACTCTGAAGATTCCAGTTTCTCCTATCCTGGACAAACAGTGGATGTATTGAGCATTAGAGCATTATATCTTGTGGTCAGATTTTCAATGTTAGTATAAAAGGTACAAATAGGATATTGCAGTTAAGACGTCAAATATGTTACATTTTTTTCATAGAAAAATAATATGATTGATGAGTGCATAAACCCTAGATATCCTCACCAACCCTATTATCAGTGAAAGTAATTTAATTGCACGGGAAAATAGTAGATTGATTATAGGCCATGGTATACATGTACATATATAAGCAAGGATGGCCTAGGGTGGTTTATGGAAACAGGACCACTATCGGATATTCTTGCCTATTATGAGTAGAATCAATCTATAGAAACCATGATGGGCTTAAAGCCCAGGCGCCTATGGTAGGCCAACATATCTGTCTAACAATCAGCACTCAAAGACAGGTTAAGCCAAGCCAATTACCTTACGGCACTCGCGACTTAGGGGCGCTCCAGCCAACTGGAATCCCAAGACGGAGGGCGCCAATCGGTACTCGGGGGCTCCCGACTAGACCTCGTCAACAAAAATCAAGCCGCTAGTGTCATATGTGATCGATCTTGCATGTTCATCTCGGTAAATCCAATTGATGCCTCCGCACATGGAGATTAGTGAATAACTTGTCACTGTGCAGGCTAATTTCGAACAACAGACATAGATAATGCACTACAACTATAAGAGGACACTAATTAAGATAAGAAAAATGGAGCACTAGCGATTATTTTGTTCAGACATGCATATTAATCTGGATAGTCTTATGATATTAAGTGTGGAGAGGCGGAGTGCATATTGAGAAATCATACCTTCTCAACGACACTGGGGGAATTTCCAGGAGACGTACATTTTGGTTCTACTGCATTTAGACTTTGAACTATGTCCAATGAAGTAGGCCTTTTATTCGACTCAGGTTCTAGGCACTTCAGGGCTATAGAGATGCATTGTTGCACTTGTTGGATACGCATTTCTGGTGACATGCATGGGTGTTATTTCTATAAGTCTGTTCCTCCAACTTCCAACCACCTAAACATTTGCATAAGTAATTTATCATAAAAAGACATTTGCTTAAGTAAGGTAGAAAATTACAGTATGGTCTATGATTATGACACCCAAACTGAATATATCTGCCTTACGGGAGATAATTCCGTGGTCTATGTATTCTTTGGCCATATATCCACTGTAGAAGAATTTGCATAATCAGCTGTAGAAAATAGTAGAAAATATGAAGCTCTGGAAAGAAGCATAGCTAGCTTACGGCGTTCCTGCAAGGTTTTTAGTGACAGTTTTGGATTTTTGTTCACCCAAAAGCCAAGACAAACCAAAATCCGCAATTTTCGGCAGCATCATGGCATCCATCAGTATGTTTTGAGGTTTCAGGTCGAGGTGAACAATATGACATTCATCGTGAAGATAATGCAGACCTCTGCAAACTCCCCTAATTATCTCATATCTTATATCCCAATCAAGGCCCAAGGTGTCATCTGTAGAAATATATCAACAAACAGAGAAACTATATAATTGAATTTATCACTCTGTGGCTGTTGATATAATGACACATTTGCATGTGTGTTCTAAACTTCTAATCAGGTAAACTTTGGAAAGGAAAAAAAAGACAGAAGATCTTAGTATGTATTTCAACGTACCAGAAAGATGCTTGTCAAGGCTTCCATTACAAAGAAATTCAAAGCAGAGCAAACATGCACGTTTTTCAACCATAACATGTTTCCCACTATGTTCCATCACTTCCGACTTGGTTTGGACACAGTAACCTACTAGTTGTACGACATTTTGGTGCCTGACCTCCGTAAGATAAATGATCTCATTCTCCACTTGATTATCATTGCCCTGCAGATGAGCATAAAAAATCTTCTTTACAGCAATAGCTTTGCCGCTCCGGAGAATCCCCTTCATAGCATCAAAAATACATTTATTATCTTTCTGTTGCCATCAGTTTAAAATTGGAGTGAAAGAGGAATAGTCATATACCTTGTACACGACTCCACTCAAACCCCTGCCAAGTTCTCGTTCAGTGGAAAAACCGCATGTGATGCCCTCCAAAAAATCTAGAGGCAAAGATATTAATGGTTCTGTTTTTGGATCCTGCAGCCTTTTCTCCAATTTTTTCCCCAATATTTCACGTTTAGTAGCTCCACTATCCATTCCTGATTACTCAAGCACTTTTATAGGGAAAACAAATGTGGGTGCTCCAACTTGCGAAACAATTAATTTCTCACAAAAAGCATACAGCAGAACAAGAAACAAGCGCTCTTGTGGGCTAGCAAACTGACACGAGCTGTTTTGAATGAATCAATATAAGAGTGTGAGGGAATAAACACTAAAGAGAGAATTCTTGTATAGAATAAAAATGGCAACTTCTAGATAAATCACATTTTGTACTAAAGATAGTTCAAAAGAACCCCTATGTACAAGTGTAACAGTCATATATTATAAAAAAAAAACATTCACATGGTTACCAGAAAGAAAAAAATAAAGTATATGCAGTGTCCAGATGTATAATAATTATTGATAAGAGTTCTAAACTCCTCCATAGGATGAAAACAGAGCAAGTGAGCAACCACGAAAAATGCAAGAGCAAGCAACTGAGAATTACTTGTGAGAGAACAAAAAGGGAAATAAAATTTTAGGGGAGATGGACTGACCCCTTATTGAGATGTACAGGAAGAAAATATAAAAACAAAGGAGATTGACAGAAGACAGAAGGGGATGAAACCATTCCGTCCTCTGAAAATCCCTTTGCTAATCATTAGGTAACCAGAATAGTATACACCTCAGCAATCCAGACTACCCCATCTACAAATTAATACAACAACAAGAGCAGTGCTATGGTTAAAGCAGAGAATACTTGGCGACCTTTAACAGAAAACAAAGTAATAGCAACTGTGAAAAATTACAACACGACAGGATATACTGATGCTTGGTTTATGTATTACTGTTTGATTAATTACCTTTTTTTATGTGCCTGTTAGTTGTCAACCAAGTGCTGCCTGCGAACTGTGTTGGAGATGTGTAGCAGATCTGGTTTAGCCCTCGTTCGGTTAGGGTGGAATGGGCCCAAGAACCATTCCAGCTGATCAAGGTTATACAAATTAGTGAACCATTCTGGCTGGGAATTATTCCAGGGTATCATTCCTGGATAACCGAATGAGGCCTTAGTATGTATGACTCGCTACCAGGATCAATGTCGAGGACAGGGCACGCTCACCTCACCTAGTCACCTGTACGTGGTTTGTTGGGAGAAAAAATTAAATCAGATAACTAGTAACTAGTAATTAAAGACGAAAAAGGAAAGCGGACATGCACCATATAACAAAGTAGTAATAAAACTGTAAAATACAGTAGCAAACAAATACAACACTGATGTTTGGTGATATGTCTTGTTTGTGATTACCTCTTTGTGTGCTAGCTTGATGCCAATCAAGTGCTGACGACTGCAAAGTGCGAACTGTGTTGGAGATAAAGAAAACAAGATGGTGATCAGGTTGCCACAATTGCTTTCAAAGCAAAGCATGTAAGCACATCACCTGATTTATGGTAATGATTTGAGATGTGGGCTCTTGTAAGAAGAATATGGAGTGCGTTGGGAGATGAGTAGTAGTACGTAGATCTGATTCATGCCTTGCTAGTATCGGAGGTCATGCTCACCTGTGGTTAGTTTGTTGGGAGAGGAGGGAAAAAAATCAGTGGATTAGCAAAGAAGAAAGGAAAGCGGAGATGCCGAAGCTGGCGAAGCGAGAGAGGGTTGTGTCATCTTAGTATCTTACACCGGGTGCGTTTGGTAGCATTTGAACCTCAGCTTCACCAACAGCTTCTTCACCGTCCCAACCAAACGCCTTCAAATGAATGCTCCGGCTTCACGAGAGAAGTCCCGTAAATCGCGCTGAGACTGAGAGAAGGTAGAGGTGGGAGAAGGATCGAGCTGGAAAAATGTGGCTTCCGCCTGGTCCCTGCTCAGATCCGTCGGGCGCAGAGAAGGAGCCCCGGCACGGCCACGGGTGTGGAGAATGAGACGCCAGGCCGAGGTGTGCGGGCGTGGCCGGCCGTCGGGCTAGGAGTTGGAGCCCGTGGCGCAGCCGCCTAGTTCTGGTGTGGAGGAAACCACGCCGGGCCGGAGCGCGGCCGTCGGGTTGCCGGCGCACGGAGCTTGGGGATGCCTGGCCTTAGCCAGCCCGGTTAATTCGCCCGAGAAGCTCCGAAATTGGCCCGAGATAACTTCCAGTGATGTTGGGGCCGATTTAGAAGATTGGAGAACTCCCTTGCTGAGATATTTACGTGATCCAAGTGCTAAAATTGATAAAAGTGTTCGGCGGAGCACTTTCAAGTATGCGTTGCATAATGATGAGCTCTATCGGAGAACCGCCGAAGATTTGTTGCCTAATTGCTTGGGATCTAATCAAGCAAGAGTGGCTATCGGAGAAGTCCATGAAGGCATTTGTGCTACGCATCAATCAGCCCCGAAGATGAAATGGTTATTGCGTAGAACCGGTTTCTGTTGGTCTACTATAATGGTTGATTGCTTTTGTTACTACAAAGTATGCGAAGAGTGCTAGAAGTTTGGAAATATTTAGCTTGTGCCTGCTGCTATGCTTCATCCTATCATCAAACCATGGCCTTTCCATGGTTGGGGGTTAGACTTCATTGGCCAAATTCATTCCCCATCTTTGTGTTGGTTGCTATGGATTACTTTACTAAGTGGACCGAAGCAGTTCCTTTGAAGAATATGACACAAGGTGGTAATTGAGTACATCATTGAGCATATTATCCATAGATTCGGCATCCCTCAAACATTAACTACATATCAAGGGATATCATTTGTGTCTAAGGAGGTGAGGGAATTTGCCGAATTATATAAGATTAAGTTGCTCAATTTATCTCCATACTATGCTCAAGCTAATGGCCAAGCTGAGTCTAGTAATAAGACTTTGATCAAGCTTATCAAAAAGAATATTGAGGAAAATCCAAAGAGGTGGCATGAAGTTTTGTCTGAAGCTCAATGGGCACACCATATTTCAAGGCGTGGTGCTGCAAAAGTTATTCCTTTTGAGTTGGTACATGGTCAAGAGGCCATGTTACCCGTCAAAGTAAATTTGGATGCATATAGACTTGCTAAACAAAATGATTTATCTGCTGATATGTATCATGATTTGATGATGTATAATATCGATGAGGTGACTGATACAAGATTGAAAGCTCTCAAGGAAATAGAGAAACACAAGGCTCGAGTTGCTAAGGCATACAACAAGAAAGTCAAGAGCAAATCCTTCCAAGTGAAAGAATTAGTGTAGAAAACCATACTTCCGATTGGATCGAAGAGCAATCAGTTTAGCATGTGGTCACCAAATTGGGAGGGTCGTTACAAAGTGATCAAAGTCATATTCGGAAATTCTTATCTGCTAACGACATTGTAAGGTGAACGTCTCACAAGAGCAATCAACGGGAGGTATTTGAAAAAGTACTTTCCAAGTGTTTGGCAGGTACACTAAGTGCTCTCCAAACAATGGTCGATACATATATCGCCCTTAGAACAAAAATGGCCGATGTATACATCGCCGTTAGTTGCTGAGCAGCCGATGAGATAGGTATCGTCGCTGTTTGGTTTTATTCTGTTTGATTAAGTGTTTTCCGGTTCACATTGTTGGTGCTTCTTAGCGTAAGCAGAAAAGTCCACAAGCGTACAGAAGTACCGTTGTAGCACTTCACCCAGAAGTATTTAGGGTATCGTATTTTTCCAAAGGAACGATTTTTGTAAGTAGTCTCTTCGCTAGTTTACCTAGGAGAACAAGCTAAGGGAAACTTGGGTAGTGAGGTTCTTCTAAAGGTAGACGCCTTAAGCTAAGATAACTTTGCTACTACCGACTTACTTCTGGCACCGGTGAACCCTGGTCTGCCAGGAGTTGCCGGCCTACGGCTCTACGCTGTATCCGAACATGGGGGAGTACTAAGGACGGACAGGGCTATCACCACATGCCGCCTACCCCACTACCATGGGATACGGAGTAAACGAAGGTAACGTGTAGCTTAGACACCACGTCTACGCTAACCGTTACTACTCTAGCGTTGGCTAGGAGCTTCCGTCTTTATCAGGAGTCCTCTACTAGAGCATCCGTCACGAGGACGAACGACGATCCCGCAAGTAAATAGTAACAATGATAACTTAACTTAAAGAATCAAACCGAAAGATGAACACGAACTTTTTACTCCAAGTAGTAAGATAATCATAGAGGTACAACTGTAGAGGGTAGCCGACAAGTTCGGCACTCCATCCACCCGAGGTACAAGGTTCACCGAGTACACGAGGTAGAGGATACCGCTACTCCGCTATTCCTCCAACTCTTTCCCTCTCTTACTCCCTACTAAACTAGCTAGAAGCTATTGGAATGGAGTGTAGCCCTCTTCTTCTTCTCCAAATGTGTATGACTTCTTCAATTGTGAGGAGGGGGTCTTCTTATATAGTGTGGAGATGGTCGGTTTGAGCATGTATTTTAGGAAACACCGCATGCAATTGCCTCCACGTGCATTGATGATACCGCCAGAGCAAGGTGGGACCGGGCGGCGCTGGGGGCGCTGCGGCCGCACCCCTGGGCTAGCCCAATCACCACCGCCTTGCTCTGGTGGGCTGCTGGCTGGGTTGGTGTTCTGGCCCAGTTTTGTTGTTTGGATGCGCTTTGCTCTTATTTTGCACAAATACGTCTTCTGAAATGCGCATTTTAGTGTGCTTCCACATCTGGCCCTGCAAAACATTTTCATACCAAAACTTGTGGAGAATGTGAGTATATAAGCCCTATTCTAAGATTTGGCATTCATATTTGTTTTTATTTTGTTAAAAATGTTGGCGGTAGAAATGTGAGTTAAGAACCGCCAACACATACATCATTCACCGGAAAACAGGGGGGCAAATGTTGCCACTCAAAAATGTCCCAAGGTGGTTTTGGGCACCATGAACAAATTATAAACATCATGGACATGTTGGAGGTCAAATGGCGCGGTAGAATACTGAATGAAATGCACGGAGAAGACGGCGAGCCGTAGCCGACTTGCCCCCCCCCCCTCTCGGTCAGCTTAGCCGGGTGCCCGAGTTGGCTAAGCCAACTAGGCCCTGCTTGCGCGGTAGGATACTGAATGAAATGCGTGGAGAAGACGGCGAGCCGTAGCCGACTTGCCCAGTCGGCTAGGCTGGCTCGCCCCACCCCCCCTCCTCGGTCAGCTAAGCCGACTAGTTCCTGATCCTGCCCGAGCAGGCTGACTGAGCCCGAGAAAGTCGGCTTAGCCGACTTCCCCTATTGGCTAAGCCAACTCAACTCTGGAAACCGACTAGGTTAACACTAAAAGTCGGTTTTAGGTAATTTTTGACATGGGAAACATGGAGATTATGATTTGGACTTGTTTTTTACAGGGATAAGACCACCCCCTCTATAAATATGAGAGGTTCATGGCCGATTGAGTTCCCATCTGTCCAATCATCAAAAAACCAATCTATCAACTCCTTTTGCCCCTTTACTCCTCTCTCAACCCCTCCTGCTATTCGTTGATTTTCCCGACGAGATTCGGCGGCATCCTAGGCGGCCTTGCAGGTCCTAGGAGATCCTCGACGTGCTCCTCCCCGATGGGTCTTCTTGGGAGAAGTTCAGGAGCTTTTTCAGCCAAAAACAGGCTCTACATCGGCCTTATCGGTCTCAAGATTGGTTCGGTCGATTACGCTGTGTTCTTGCTGCGTTGCAGGTTGTGCGCAACCTCTTTGGGCGTCCAAGGCCCTTGATGGTGTGTTGGCTTGAGGTCATCTTCAACGTCAACACAACGTGACTTGGATGCCCCTCAAAGCACCGATAAACAACGTCATCGTGGTATTGATACAGTTCTACAATGCATGTTTTCTTTTGAGGGATAAATTTTGAATCATATAAGGTCATGCTTTATGAGATGAAGTAACTGTGACTGAGATCAATCTCGATCGTTTTCTATTTTTTCGTTGTCTAGCTCTAGTCAGCAATCACTCCAAGGACGCAAGGCATCATGAATTGACTGTCCACACGGGGATAAGGAGTGTTTTCCAAGCAGTGACATATGGTCAGCACCAGAGGTCACCATATTGTTGGATCTGCCCCAGGCCCTGCCGAATGGCCACACTAGTGACGGTTCCTGTGGCAAGTCACTGTTCCACGCATGCTCTCCAGTCCAATGCTCCCCGTGCAACTACGATGCCCAAATACCGATGTCATGGAGTGCATCAAGGACCAAGACAGCATGACAATCTACCCCATGGTCACCTAGAAAAACTACAATGATTAAGCTATCCTTATGATGCTGAAGATGTAGACGAGTGGGCTCTGGGACACCATTGAACCTTTTCATGTCAACTTCATGGAGGATCGAATGGACCTCAACACCATTTGCGGTGCGGCAATGGTGGCGATAATATCCACTCTGGCGGTGAAGGCCATGGGCAGAGAGGCATGGGAAGCCATGAAGACACTGTGAGTAGGGGTTAATCCATTGTTCTAACTAGCCTCCTACATCATCCAGTGATGTGGAACCTAGTGGCAGTGACAGCGATGAATTATCACAGGAGGATCGTTTAACTGTAGCAAGAGCACGAAAATCGAGCATGTTAATAGTTAGCAATGATCAAATACCCCATTGGATGATCATGTGCAGTGTTTGGGGTAGCTAGATCATCTAGTGATCAAATAAAAAGCTTGTAATCTCGCTTAAGGATAGATTGGCAAGTGGTTAGGCTTTAGCTTGATAGCTAGAGTGAGTTAAGCTTTGTGCCCTTACAATCTTGGTGAGGCATAGTAACAAGATCCTAACATAGGGGTATGTTAAGCCTCGGGATCAAAGGTTCCCGACTGATCCTTCTAGGATCGCACGGGGGCTCAGGGGCTACACCCCTCAGGTGCGCTCGCACGTACCTTCCGGCTAAGTATTGGGCTGAGCCCGAGCACGCCTCCTGCCTCTGCTCGGGGCCCAGGGGCTCGCCCGAGCCTCAGACTCCTGATCAACGGAAGTCTGAACCCAATCCTTGGCCCTCTCCCGGTCTTCAGCGCTAGCCAAGGCTCAGGCTAGAGACAGGTGCCCCGAGCCTCCAAGGGTCGGGGGCTCCCCGACGCCACCCAGCAGGCGCGGCGCTGTCAACCACTCCTCCGACAAGGTCATGCACGGGGCATGACACAAGACAAATCCCTCTGCTTGGCTTCAGGGGCTCAGGGGCATCTGGGCCTGCTCGTCAGCCCCTCAAGCCGACTGCCTTCACCGCCAAAAAGCCTCCAAAAGGTGCACCTGGCGGAGGCCGGTCCAAGCCGACAGAGCCTGACACTCGGCGTGTCAGAACAGAGGAGCCAGACGATGCCCCGGCTTCTTTGGCTCCACGACAAGACCAAGGTCCATCCGCGCCGCTGCAAGACCTCCCTAAGCTCCGGCGCATGTAGACCATAGACTAAGCTCCCCCAAACCGCCATGTACCCGACCTACCTCAATATATAAGGAGAGGTCGGATCCTAGAGAGGGGAGAGGACGATTCGAGATAGATCATTCGATTCCTCACCAGATAGCTCGAGCTCTAAACCGAGAGCAGAGCCACCCCGAGAGGAGTACCAAAGGCTCCTCCCCCGGTTCCCATCGTCTTCCTCCTCTCCGACAAGGGGGAAGGCCTCACCGGCGACGAGGCTCAAGGATTAGCACTGAGCGATCCCCCACCAAATCTCTCTTTTACACTCTGTTGTAACCCCCCCCCCCATTTTGGGTGCTCTTGAATACAAGGATCATCTGTTGCTGGACGTAGGGTCCCGATAGCCCAAACCAAGATAAACCGTGCGTTCTCTCTGTGTTCTTTGTGTTCTTGAGTCCACCCGAGCCACCGGAGACACATACTCAGTGACACCCGATGAACAACAATGCTTGCCGTGGTTTCGACCCGCGACACATAGCACTCGTAGTCTTTGGTGACTCTCCGACGGCGTCAATCCTGTGAGCTCCGAGCTTAGTGTGGAACAATGGCAACTTGATGTGGCGGGGATGAAGAGACCCCTTCCTTAGTGGAGAAACTCTGCAGTGGATGTCGCCAAGGTGATCCAAATAGTCAGGCGGCGGTGGTGAGCTTTAGTGGCTTACAACACTTGCCTTGGTTGGCTTAAGCTTTTGTGGCTAGCTCAACACCGTGACTGAGGGAAGGCTTGGTGACCAAGAAAGGGAGAGCCAAGCGCAGCAGAGAGAGTCTGGAGGGGTAGTGTGATTCAAGCCACCTTGGTAGGATAAAGATAGAGTGCGAGGACAAGGTGTGAGGGAAAAGAAATCTTCTTGATATATATGTATATTATCTATCTTATCCACTGCAAAGTTTCTCCACATTCGCCGAGAGAATCTAGAAATTACGAGATTAATTAAAAATATGTACCATTAAATTTTATAATGATCTAATGATATACAATAAATAATATGAGAGGAACTAGAAATTACAAGATTAATTAGAAAAAATAGATTGGATTTATGATGATCTAAAGGGCTACAATGAAAAAAAATAGTCCATGTCGAATAGATTATTTTACTAGGTAAATTTAATTAGAGAATAATTGTAAGTCTAATCTACCAATATTATTGATGTAAATTACACGGGCATATGCAAACCAAAGCTTCTGCAAATTGTAATCCAACCAGTGACTGCACGGCAATTGGAGGATGACAAGGAATGAAATCAAGCAATATCGGCTTAGGTAGAAATTGAGGGAAAAATAGTATCATGAACCATGAACAATAAACATCAAGTGGAGGAGTAAATTAACCGGCCATGAACATGTGACAAATAAAGACCAAAAAAACTAAAACTTTCAACATCTTCAGTAGCATCGGGTCGATGGTAGAAATTGAGCGAAAAAAATAAGATGCATCAGATGGTGAAGAAACCATTTCAAGTTTATCCAGTGCATTACCTTTCGATTATGCCATTGAGGACTCTGTCGTATTTCCTTGATCTATATTATTGATGGAAAAACACAATAATTAAATAAGTTATAGCCACGCCAAAAGATTCATTTCTTTATATAACCAAGGAAATTAGAAATGTAAATGCAAGGTATAAAGCATACAATATTTTCTTATGTTAATTACCATTTTTAGAAAGAAAGATAGTACTTGAGTGTATATAAGTGTTCAATTGGATGTAATAAATAAATAACAGTTCACCTCATATGTTTTCTCAGAGCAACAGTCTATAAAGACTAGTGCACACCGTCTATAAAGAAAGAATGACATGCTTCAAAAACTTGATCTGATCAGTACAAACTTGGTCTGAGCGGCACTACTGGTTCCTAGCTAGTCCCCGTGAGTTTGGGTGCCTAAATGGTGCTGAGCACTAGCGATTGAGTGAAAAGCTTGTGCCTTTCACTAAGTTTTTGGTTTTGCTGTAAATTTCATATCTTAACATGAGAAAAGTTAAGTGATTAAAATGGACATTTTTCTACTATAAAAGTCAGGAGAAAGTGTTCTTACAGCTTCAACATGGAGATCCATATGTATTCGAGAAAAAACATCGAGTCTCCCTCCAAAAAGTATCTTTAAGATTACAACACCAAGACTAAATATATCGGAGTAGATTGTGATTTTTGTCGAATCCATACGTTCAGGTGCTATATATCCCCTGCATAGTAAAAGAAGAGTTGGATGAAATACATTAAAAGCCAGTTTGACACTTCTTCTCGGGGCTCCAGCTTCTTCTAAATTTAGCACGCATAGAAAGAGCTATTTTCTTTCTAGCGCGACCTAGCTGGAGCTGCAAGGAGTCCTCCAAATGGGGCCTAACTCACAAGTCACAACCCAAACAAGATTGGGATCAGGAGAGGATTAGCCAACTTACGGTGTTCCACGTAATGTTTCTGTATATATAGTTTCATCTTTGCCGAAACACCTTGAGATACCAAATCCAGCAATCTTTGAAACCATATTATCATCTAGGAGTATATTTGTTGGATTCAGATCCAAGTGAACAATATGTTTCGCATGAAGGTAATGTAAACCTTGGCAAATTCCCTTAATAATCTGGTAGCGCATTCTCCATTCAAGTCCGGAAGATCCATCTGTACGGGGAACATGAAGAGGGCGTTTAGTAGTCGAGACACTTACTTCATTAATATTTAAATGGTAGGTCATATATGAGATGGTGAATTCATGATTCAAATTATATGTGTGGGATGCTTCACAAATAATATTATTATCGAAAATCATGCCCCTACCAGTGATATAATTAGACAAACTTCCTTTAGACAGATACTCGAAGCAGAGCAATCTGTGCTGTACTTCTGCCATGACAAATTTTCCATTGTACCTGACCATTCTCCGTGCGATTCAAAACAATATCCCAAACACCGTACTATGTTTTTATGCTTTGCCTCTATCAGACATTGAATCTCTTGGTGGAAATCATTGTCATCTAAATTACTATAGTACATCCTCTTCACAGCGACTGACAGACCATTCTCAAGTATCCCCTGCAATGGAAGTATGTCTTATCAGCATCATATCAAGTTCTCATATCAACTGGGCAGTTCAACATAATGGTGTCCTACCTTATATACCGTTGCAAAGCCACCAGTACCGATTCTTCGATCTTCCGAGAAGTCATTTGTGATGTCTCGTAGAAGTGACAGTGGTAAGGCCTTAGGCTCTGCCGTTTCATCTAATAGCATGAGCTTAAGGTCATTTAGTGCTCTAGTGATGTCGCTGTGTTCGCTTTGAGACGTGGAATGCCGCATCGTCTCCACCCTTGCTCTCCCAAATTTTTTAGTCCGTAGAATTCAATGTATATATTATCATCTTATCCCTTAGAAGCTAATAATCAGTATAACTATGAAGGTTGGCTTCATTTTCCGTCTGTTCTGCAAAAGGAAAAGTTTGGCTGTATAGAGGAACATCCAATAAAGTAGGCTCATGTATATACGTATATATACATATACACACACATATATAAATAAATAAACAGGTTAATATTATAGAGTGCTAATAAGAATTTGAATAAACAGGATAGGTGTGGCGAAAAAAAAAGAGCAAGTAAATTCCTTCTTCTTCTATAAAGCTCACAACAGATCTGTTGTTCGCTACTAGACTCTGTACGCATTAGACAGCATATGCGAATATAACAAGTAGTTCAGCAGCATATGGACGGTAGAAATACTGAAATAGAGCCGCGGTAATGAAACTATCAGCCGGCTGAATGCTTGAAAGCATCCTAAACACATAAGTAGTAGATTCTTAAATTGGCGTCAACGCTGGGACAAAAGAAAAAAAAAGACGTCTGTCTCTCGCACAAATTAAAACAACGGAGAGGGAGGAGAAGCTGCTAAAGCCACGAATTTAAGGCTTCGCTACCTCCGCTATAGTACTAGTGCTTGCAGTACCAGAATTAGTGGAAATCCCTTCAAACGAGCCTTCAATGTTTGGATCGAGTGGCTTCCCCACCTCGATGCAACTAAATAGCCTCTATAGCTCCCTGGAGAAAAACATTTGAAGGAGAAAATGTCACTTACGTGTAGAAGTCGAAAGTCCTGCTTTGCAATGAAGCCGAGTTTCAGATGGTAGCAAATTAAATCCTGAACTATGAAGGCAGCCAGGCAGGAAGGATGGAGACGGGATCTCGTAGGCATCGGGTCAACACTATGGTATATTCGAGGAATATTCGTGCATCTCAAAAGACAACCGAAGCCTGGTATAGTTCCTGGCTCTAAGGTTACGCCCTATCTCATCGAATCGAATGTCTGACAAATGAATAGACAATTAAATATAGATTAAAAATAATTAATTATATAGAATACGATTATTTTATAAGATGAATTTTTTAAGCCTAATTAGCACATGATTTGATAATAAAGTGCTATAGTAAAACATGTGGTAATAACAGATTAATTAGGCTTAATAAATTCGTCTCGTGATTTACTGACGGATTCTGTAATTTATTTTTTTATAGTATCCGAACACCTCATACGACATCCATATATAATACCCGATGTAACACCCCAAAACTTTACACTCTGGAACTAAACAAGGCATGAAGAAAGAGAGGCGAGGCACTACGTCTTCAAAGGGGTGATTGATACCTAGCTAAAGTCTAGTCTCTGCCACATCGGATCGGATATTTAAATACTAATTTGAACTATTAAATATAAATTAATTATAAAACTAAGTTGCGAGATGAATCTATTTGGGGCTTAAGTGTTTCTACACCTTGTTTTGAAACGAAATGGAAATTTTGCCCTCGTTTTTTAAACTTTGTGGTTTTACTGCTGCGATTTCAAAACGAAAAGAGATTTTACCCCTGTTATGTGAAGTCTCTATAACGGTGTTAACTTTTGGACAAAGGGACAACTTCATTATACGTTTTTACTCCTGTTTTATTTTGATATATGTGTTTTTACCTCTATTTTCGGATCAAACAGTTTGGCTATTTTGATATGGATTAGACAATTCAACCGGGGCAAAATCAGTTAAATTTTAGAAAAAAATCAACGGCATTTCAGTTATAAGTCCATATAAACACAAATTAACATCACATGGATGAATGTTTCTGTTTTCGCAATATGCGGCTCTAAAATGGAAGAAAAAGATTAAAAAAATATCATGCTGTCTGGTGGCTGGCGGTACAGCCTGTTTGTTTCGGCTAGATTGACTTAGAAGCCCATACCTGAAGTACTGCTGGCTGGTTTGGTGTGAGAGGACCGAACAGACTGGCGGACCTCTACAACAGCTTGCAGGGAACTCCTGTGTGCCGCTCGTGCACAGGCCAGCGCACCGCCGCTGCCGCATGCTGCTAAGCACCCATCGGGGGCCATCACGCGCACGCCGTTGTCGGACGCTGGAGCCGTTTCCCATGCGCCGCCGCGCTGCTGTGCGCCCGCTGGGTCCGCCCGTGTGGTGCTCGCGCAGGCTGGGGGGCCTCCCACGTGCTGGCGTGTTGTTGCGTACCCGCCGAGGGTCTCCCACGCACGCCGAAGGGCGCCCACACGCCACCGCCGCCGCCTCCCACGCGCCGCCTCGCTGCCGTGCGCCCGTCGAGGGCCGCCCGCTCACCGCCGCAGCCGCCTCCCACGCGCCGCCTCCACTGCCGTGCGCCCACCAGGGACCACCCATACGCTGCCGCAGCCGCCTCCTGCTCGCCGGTCCTAACCCTAGCCCTCCAGATGTTTGAATGTTCCAGTGACCGACCCAGAAGAGAGGAGGTGAGGAGCCCGGAAGAAAGGATAAGGTGAGGGCAATCTTGTCTTTTCGCATGGGTATATTTTTGTTTTCTTTTTATTTTGGTCATTTAATCCACTCAGATTTAACCGTGTCAGAAAACAAGGGCAGGCAGACGCTTCGTTTTAAAATTGCGTGGGCAAAATCACAAAGTTCAAAAACTAGAAGCAAAATCACCATTGCAATCTAGAATAAGGGCAGACACACCAAATTCCCAATCTCCCAATCTATTAAGCCTAATTAGTAATTAGTTCATGATTCGACAATGTGGTGCTACCGTAAACATTTGCTAATGAAGGATTAATTAGCCTTAATAGATTTGTCTCGTAAATTAGTTTTTATCTGTGTAATTAGTTAATATTTAGTTCTTCTAATTAGCGTCTGAGGATGTGATAGGGACTAAACTTTAGTGATTTTTTTTTTATTTTCTAGGCAAAGATTATTATTGCTGAAAAGAGACTTGTCGGCTATGTGTGACGCTGCTCATGGCGGGCAAAAGAAAAAGAGAGGAAACACACCAACCACACCAGAAGTCGTCCCTCGTCCGCGTCAAGGAAGAACGACACCCAAGGAGCCGAGCTAGCTAGGTACCAGATCTGCTCTTTCAATTCATTTCCGTCCACATAAAGCTCACTTTAATTCGGCACTCGCGCAGATCTATCGATCCAAGGAAAGAAAAATGGAATTTGCTGTGCCCATACTCAGCGCGGCAGTGGGCAGCGCAGTGAGCAGCGCCGTGCCGAAGCTTGGTAGGGTGATAGCTAAATTAGTAGGGAAGACCAAGATTGATGCTACCTTCATCAATGATGAGCTTCGGTTGATCAAAGATATAACCAGACATAATACCCCCGTTGTCAGCAATGAATGGATTGCACAACTGAGGCGATTGGCTTACGAGATCGAAGACTGCATAGACTGCTTCGAAGTCAAGAAGACGAACCCTGAAGAGTTCGCGGAAGAGATCGCTCGACTAAAGACGAAATCTGAGGAAACACGCCAGCGGTTATTACACTATATCCAGATACATAGAGGCTTGCAAAAATTGGCAGTGACCTCCTCAGCACAAGACCAAGGGCAACAAGTCATTGCTCCGGCTGCTGCTTTTGAGGTCCTTGTCCCCAATGAGCTTCAGGAGCTTGTCGGTAAACAGGGTGAAGATTGGCTTAATAACCTCAACTGTTTGCTATATTTCTGCATGTTTCCACATGATCATCATGCCAGGAGGAATCCCCTGATAAGAAGATGGCTTGCTGAAGGACTTGTGAGAGGCGAAGATGACGCAGTCAAATATCTGAAGGCCTTCATCGATGGCAAAATCATCAATACCACTGCGAAAAGCAACAATGGAATGATGAAGAGATGCCAACCTCCTGATGAGATTCTCAGATTCATCTACCAACAGTCTAGCGCCACAAATTTCATGCTGTTTTGTGATGACATGGCCAAACTTGAGGCAGAGAGTGCCCGCAGGCTTTCACTCCATCCCAACGAAAAGGCACTAGATGATATGAATTTGCCTGATTTTCCTCATCTCCATACCCTGGCGGTATTCCATGCCAGTGCCAATCCTGACATCTATGGAGCCATGTTGGAGTTTGGCAACTACGAGGTGCTGCGGGTGCTGGATCTGAAACAATGCGCTCCTCTGTCTAAAGGACATCTCTTAGCTATATGCAAGCTGCTGCTGCTGAAATATCTGAGCTTCCAGGGTGGTACTGATCGGCTTCCAAGTGAAATAGGGAAGCTGGCATGGCTAGAGACACTCGACATGAGGGGAAGTGAAACAGTGACCGTGCACGAAGAAGTCCTCATGATGCCCAGATTGAAGCACCTCCTTGGAAAGTTTCAGCTTTCTAGAACGGATACGATTTTCTGGACCGTCTGGGATTGGAAGACAACTAAGGTAGGGAAGTTTTTGAAACAAAAGAGTGTCCTCCAGACACTATCAGGATTTGTCACCGGAGATAGGCGTGGATTTCCACAGCTGATGATTCTTATGAGGAAGCTGAGGAAGGTGAAGATATGGTGCGAACGCAACGCCAGTGAAGCAAACCTGGGTGATATTTCAAGTGCCATTACCAAATTCGTTCGTGATGGGATCCAGGAGCCAGGCCGCTCCCTATCTATTAGCTTCCAAGAACGTTCAGGACAATTCCTAAATAATCTGCAAGTTCAAGGTGCTCTTACCTCGCTGAAGCTGCACGGTAATCTGAGTGAATTCCCTCAGTTTGTTGCACGGCTCAGTGGTGTTGAGGAGCTGTGCCTTTCATCCACTGCACTGACCTGGAATGTAATTCTAGCCGAGTTGAGTAAGCTGAGCATCCTGAAATATCTGAAGCTTGTTGAAGACAACCTTGGGCCCGTTGAAATACTGCCGGAACATCTCCGGAGCCTTGAGCGTTTATGCCTAGTGTGCGAGCCAAATCCTGACATAACAATCAATGCTGATGCTCTGCCTGGTCTTGTATCACTTCATATCATCTGTCAGGATCTAGGCGTTGTTCCTGGGACTCCCGGCATGGAAATCAAACACATGACAAATCTGCAAGAAGTCGGGCTTCATTCTCAGGTCGATGTAGCAATTAAACAAGGATGGGAAAATGCTGCAGAGGCCCATCCCAATAAGCCTAATGTAGGGACTGCGATTCTCTGCTGATCCTCCAAGGAGCATCATGGTCAGTTTTATATTATCTCTCTTCTTCGTCGTTGTCTTCATACCTAGTGCCTTTTGCTGAAGCTTACTCCTTGATTATGTGCAGTGCAAATCGGTGCAATCATCAACTGAATCGTACTCTTCCTCATTAATTTCATCGTTCATGCTCGGATCGATCGGCTTCAATCTGGATGTACGGTCTATGTTTTGATGCTTTCGACCGTGTGCTACTGGTTTGTAACATCGCCTGTGTACGAAATTAGGGATATGTCTTCCCTTTCTTCCAAAAATATTAAGACAACGACCTTCCATCCACCGGCTTGTCCGGCATCTGTGGAATGAAAGATTCTGGTGGGCAGGACTTTCTCCCCCCCCGGTGTTGACCTCAAAAAAAAAACTATGATATTATGTTCATAAAGGAGTATAGTGATGTGTTCCTCATCACATTGAAGTCAAAAGAGGCAGGGCTTAATTGGATGGATCAAGAGAATGGGAGAGGAGAAGAAGCAATGGCTATTTCACATTTCAACCTCTAGTGAACTTGCTCGTGTCGTTGTGAACATTTACAGATGTTACAAGTTGTGATTTGTGAACCTTTTATATTCCCTTGACTATTTATTGGTCTTTTTGATGTGATGCTCAAGGTTATTGTATTTCTCACTTTTAATACATTCATAGTGCAATTCTTCCATGGTAAAAAGGGTGTAGCTCTGACAGTTCACTCTTCATCGCATTCACAGAGACTAAGCGACAACTTTATTAGGGAAATAGTCTTTTGGTGTTGTAGAAACTCCACTCTAGACCTCTTTTGTTTCTAAACCATGGTTTTGCACATGTCTTATTCAAAAAACCAAAGTTTTATTGATACTATGCTTTCTCAAAACCACAACATCCAAATAGGCTCTTATTAGTTGACCAAACTACTGAGGTGGTATCAAATTCCTTATCTTGTTAGATGAATCAACGTCAAGGTCGTGGAATAGAAGTTACAAAATGTGTTTCTAACAGCTAATAAGGTCAAAACTCCCTGCCTGCTCGTGACCTTTTCCAACATCTGCCTAGATATCCCTGCCTGCTCGTGACCTTTTCCAGCATCTGCCTAGATATCCTCCAAAAAATCAGAAAGTCCACGGTAGCCTCATCGTAGATGCTGGGGAAAAAATCAGAAAGTAGTAGCTACTACATCACCTTTTCTGGCGATTGAAAGTAAATTTAAAATGCCAACCACTTGGCTCAAGTGGTTGTTTAATAATCGGCTGCTGACCATATGAGACAGTGGTCCATACAACTACTGCATGGATGTAAAATAATTTTATTCTACCTAGAACAATACTCTATCTTTTCCAAAACTTGTCATTTTATTATTCAAAGTTTGTCCTTGAAAACATGTCATGGTAGCCTTTGGACAACCAAAAAGAGATCCAGCCACAAATATTCAGCTTTATTTGTTCAATCCCCATCCGCATGGCTACATGCAGGCTGATCTTTATTAATTGTACCTGCTTGCACACACACAAAAAAAAAACAAAAACAGAGGCAGTAGTAGACAAGCTATATGTTGTATGAGTTGCCTGACAACTCTAATTTTTTTTTGAAACAATGGCAGGAGCTCTGCCTTTCAATTAAGACGAATGAAGTTTATATACAAGCAAAAAGTAGCCAAGCGTGGCGCCAGACACCACGAAAGGTTACCCACCCACGCAACGCGACAGAGTACACTCTACCATGAGTCATCGTTGCCGAGCATAGTTGCAAAGCAGCTAGCAGCTCCGACTTCCCATGGCAAAACACCGACAACCCATCATAAGATGTCAGACCAACGGGCCCGAAGCAGTAGGCTGCAGCAGGTCATCGTTGCCGAGCTCAGCGGCCCCGCGAAGAGCAGCTCCGACTTCCTGCCATGATCCCATGCCCCGCCCGCGGCGATTGCCGAGCCTCTAAAGCTGAAAACCCAGCCGTCGGAGAAGGAGGGTTCGACACGCCTCATCGTTGCCGAGCTACATCCCAAGATGCAGCAGCTCCGACTTTGCGATGCAGAACTCGCCGTCTCGCATCAACCGGGCGCCGAGAGGCGGAGGACATCCACCGAAGGAGACATCACGGCCGAGACGAATTTCCACACCGACGCCTTCAGGAAGGGTACGACGCCGAATGCGTCACCGTCGCTTGTCCAGGAAAGGACCGGGTTTTCACCCGTGGAAGACATGGCTGGGGGCACAAGAACACGACGCCCCCAACAAGGAAAACGGCGCCCACAGGCGTCGCCGTCGCTAAGACTTTCGCCTGAGGTGCCCCTAGCACATACGTCGAGCCAAGATGCTGGACCGTAGCCTGTCGCCACCGTCGTCGTCACTGCCATCCCGCAGAAGCTTCTCCAGAGGGGCATCGACGCGCTAGCTGCTCACAGCAGCCGCACAGCTACGTCGGCCGCCACCCCCTCCGATCGAGCAACATGCAGAATTGGACTTACCCTGCCACGCGCATCACCCTACCGCACACCGAAGCCGTCGCCAGCTACCGTCGCCGGCACAAGCACCCGCCGTCGACGCTGTCGACCTCCGCCAAGAAGCAGCCAGGTTCCTCTAGCCACACGCACCATGGCACCACTGGTGTCCCTGCTTGGCTACTGCCAGCCACACCACCACGGCGTCACTGGAACTCATCCAAGCAAGCCGCTGTCGTCCACGCCACCACGGCACAGCCGACGCACCTCTGCAGGCGGCCGGAGTGGGAAAACACAATGACAACGCCTCCAAGGAGGAAGACGACGCCCGAAGGCGTCGCCGTCGTCTTGCCGGCAGATCCGACATGGCTTTCGCCGGTGCTTGCCCACATCCAGCACAACCGAAACAGAGAGCCTTGAAGTCACGCCTGCCCTCCACCGCTGCCCCACGCCACAACGACCGCATCGCCGCCCGCACTAGCGAGTTCCGGCCGGATCCGCATGGGCGGCAGCAGCTGCAGCCGTGGGATGGCCGGATCCGGAGGAAAGGGGGCCGGAGTAGCCTCGCCGCCACGCCCGTGCAGGCGCACGGGCCCGTGTCCCAGCCACTGTCGCGCCCGCATCGACGCCCTGGCCTTGGTCGTCGCCGTCGCCGCGCCGCCATAGATCCACGCCGGGGGGCACTGGATCCGCGCAGACCCCGACTAGCGGACGCCGAAACCACCAGAGGGCGGTGGCGGCGGCGCCGCCACCACCACCCCACCATAGTCGCTCGCGCTGCCAGAAAACACCCCGCCGCCACGCTCCTCGTGGCTACCGGGCATCGGTGGCGCGCTCCGGCGGCGGCGAGGGGAAGGGGGTGGAGAGGGGGAGGCCCGGTGGTGGGGGGCGAGGGGCTCCGCCCGAGCTGCCCAGACGAGCGACGCGGGGTTCGGGATTTGGATTTGTTGACAACTCTAAATAGAACCTAGCAATTGAATAATATGTGGCCATGACACCTCTACGATCAAAAAATGTTTTTTTTAGTGGAGATTTCTCTCCTGCTTACATAATGTTTGTTAATTAGTAGGCAACATTTTGCTCTTTCCTTCACGTCACACTAAGCATGTGTTTGGTTTTTGGACTACAAGGGATGGGTAGAACCTAACCTAGTTTTTTTTGGGTCGGGTTGAACCCATCTCGGGTTTGGTTGGCAGGATGGTGATATCCCATGTTTTTTGTTTGGTTAGAGATAAATTGTATGTGGGTTCAGATTTCTGACGCGTAGTTCCCACACGTCAGCCTCTTATCCCTTCTTCTTCCTTGGGTCCGATCTCTGCTCGTCACCGTGCGTCCGCCGCTGCTTGTCTCCACGCGGTCGGCCATGCTCCGTCAGCGCAGCTGCTTGAATCGGCCGCGCCGCCGCTTGATTTGGCCGCCGCGCCACCGCGCCGCAATGCCACACCTTGAATCGGTCACGCACGCTGACCGCATGCGCATGACCGAGCAACCGCTGAATCGGCCCCTCCGCGCGACCGCATGCGCGCGTGCGTAGCAGTGCAGCGCCCTCCACTCCCACTGCTCCTCCGCGCAGGCGGTGCTCCTCCACTTCCGCACTCCCGCTACTCCTCCGCTGCGTTGCCAGGGCCTCGCGCTGCGGCTCACCAAGTCCCGCACTGCAAGCCTCGCACGCGGCTTGCCGGCCTTTCGCCGTCGCGCCGCCATGTTCGCGCGTGGCTCGCCGGCCCAAAGCAGCCACGCGGGCGAGAACTAGGTCGGAGCGGTCCACTCGATTTCGACGGATTGGGGCTGACCCGCATCTACTGTGGATATTCCCCTACACGGGGTTGGACCCAGTTTTGCTAGTCTCCAACCAAACGACTTGAAATCTAGGTCCAATCCACTCCGACCTAGTACAACCCACAATCCAAACACATGCTAAATGAGAGGTGACATCTTTGTCTTGGGCTCTTCTTCTAGACGTCAGGTCATCTACGTCGTCATATCAATTGAGATGTGACACGATTGCTCATTGCAGTTGCAAATTGATTTACTAAACACCTTTCTTATTCATAACCAGCGTACAAGTACACGCATATATATGACCCGGCGCCTACAAATAATTTTTTTTTCTTGACTTGAGATGGGGTAAATTATTGGACATGATTGGTAAATCTATTAGGCACCTCTAACTCTAATTCAAAGCCAGACTACACTCCATAACATTTCAACATCTAGAAGGGGATGCCAATACGAAATATTTCCACTTGGTAGCTAATGGCAGGCACAGGAAAACGCGAATTTTCCAGTTAATCAGGAAGAAGGGGTAATTCATGGTGAAGAAGAGCTGAAAATATATATCACAAAATATTATAAGAACTTGTTTGGCCCAACTTCTAGCCCTCCCGTGATGATTGCTGAATCACACTAAGATGACATACCCCAAGTATCTAACGAGGAAAATGAGTTGTTAGTTGCACAGTTTTCAGAAGAAGAGGTTAGGGAGGCTTTATTTCAAATGAAACATAACACCGCACCAGGTTAAAAGCTCTAGTTTGGTTTTGGTAAATTGATGAAATCCTAAGTGTTAACCCATTGCTCTAAGTGATCATGAGATAGGGTAGCACATTCCAAGTGGTGGAGCAAATGGATGAAGATCATGATGATGGTGGAGGCCATGGTGATGATCAAGTGCTCGGACTTAGAAAAGAAGAAAGAGAAACAAAATAGGCTCAAAGCAAAGGTGATATCCATAGGGCCATTTTGTTTTGGTGATCGAGACACTTCATGTTCGCTTGTCTTATAATCTATACTTTTCAGCTTGTTTTTTTAGTCGGAACAGTGTTTTTCTCTTATAACAAATCAACCAACAGTACTTTCAGTCATGGCTTATCAGCCAAGCAAACGAGGCTTTAGTGAGTGTGATCACATTTAAGATAGATATCCATACTATTAAGAGGGGTGAAACTCGACGTGAATTACGGTCATCAAAGTGCCACTACATGTTCTAATTCATTGCATTGGCATTTAGATTCTAGTGAGTGCTAACGCCCTTGAAAATGTTTGTGAAAATATGCTAAGATACGTGCACAAGGTGATACACTTGGTGGTTAGCACTTTTTAGCAAGGGTGGCAAAGTTTGTGAAGTGGAGGAGGTGTTTCATGATGACCGGACCCTGCGGGGTGCGTCTGGTCAACATGGCGAAGAAAGGCGCGGCCTCGGGTGTTGACCGGACCCTGGTGGAGGCAGCGACCGGACGCGTAGGGCCCGCGTCCGGTTGCGGGTGACATAAGCTGATGTGGTGCTCTAGAGTTGCCCAGAGAGGACCGAACTTAGGGTAACGTCCGATCACTCGTGAACGGACGCATCCAGTCGCGTAAAAACCTCTCTGGTGCCTTTCTGGAGTCAATCGGACTCGACGTGGTGTCAAGTCCAGTCATCTCCTCAGTGCGTCATTTCACGGCGTTAGGTGCGCAGGCGAGCAGACGAGCGGACACGGTCACGGTGCGTTCGATCTCGGCGCGCTGCGTCTGGTCGTCGCTTAAGCGTTGGCGCGGAGTTTGTTGACCGTTGGAGATCGACGGGTGCTGTTGAATCGTGGGGACACACGGCGCTCATCCATCGACCAGGCGTTGGGTGGCGCGCGTCCGGTCGATCCGACCGGCGCGTCCGGTCAGTACGAAGGGGCTGCCCCTTAAGCCCAATGACTCTATTTCATGGGGGCTTCTATTTAAGCCCCATGGCTGGCTCTTGCTCACTCTCTTGGCTATTTCTATTGAGAATACATCCTAGTGAGCATAGCCAACACTCTCTAACTCACCTTGCTTGATTGGATCATCATGTAGTGAGATTTGAGAGCATCCAAGTGCATTGCTTTGAGTGATTACATCTAGAGGCACTTGGTGATTGTGTTTCGCTGTGGGATTCGCTTGTTACTCTTGGTGGTTGCCGTCACCTAGATGGTTTGGTGCAGCGAGGATCGTCGAGCGGAGGAAGGTGATTGTCTCTGGCTCTGATAGTAATGATTGTGAGGAGTTCTTGACCTTTCCCCGGCGGAGAGCCAAAAGGTACTCTAGTGGATTGCTCGTAGCTTATGGATCCCCATCTTGTGTTGGTTGTACGGCACTCGATTGTGCGTTAGGCGTGTGATGCCTATTAGCGTGTGAACCTCCAAGTGGGGAATTGCTACAACGAGGACACAGCTTGCTGGCAAGCAAGTGAACCTCGGGGATAAATCATTGTGCCATCATTGTCTCCGGGTTTCTCTTGTGATTGATTGACTAACTCTTGCCACAGCAGTATAAACATCTCTACCTCTCTTGTATTGACTTTTCTAGTGTAGCTAAGCTCTTTAGTGTAACTCATTTTGAGAGCTAGCTTGTGTCTTGTCTAGTGGTTAGTGAGGCTCTTTAGTTAGTCTTTGAGAGCTCACTAACTTACAGAGTAATGACTTAGCCTCTTGTGTGAATTAGAGATCATAGCAACTAGAATTGTGGATAGGAGGTTTGCATTTTTTGTAGGCTAGCGCAACACTCGCTTCATCGTTTATTTGTCTAACCACTAGCCTTAAGTGTTGCTGTAGAAAATTTTAATAGGCTATTCACCCCCTCTAGCCATTAGAACCTTTCACAGGTCCAGATGGTTTCCTTTTTGAGTTCTATCAGGTCTTCTGGACGATAATAAAAGATGACTTGTTAGCACTCTTTAGGGAATTCCACTGTGGATTGTTACCTCTCCATAGCCTCAACTTTGGGACTATAATCCTTTAGCCAAAAAGTAAAGATGCGAGCAAAATTCGGCAATACAGACCGATATGTTTGTTTAATGTTAGCTTTAAAATCTTTACCAAAGTGCTTACCAACAAAGTCATAAAATTGTAGATAAAATAATTAGGCCATCCCTCCATACGGCCTTCATTCCTGGTAGAAATATTATGGAGGGGGCAGTGATTCTCCATGAGACGCTACACGAACTCCACACTCAGAAAAAAGATGGAGTGATTTTTAAGATCGATTTTGAGAAGGCCTATGACAAAGTAAATTGGAACTTTTTGCAACAGGCTCTTAGACTAAAAGGTTTTCATCCAACTTGGTGTGAATGGATTAATATTGTGGTTCAAGGGGGAAATGTAGGAATTAAAATAAATGACCATTTGGGACCTTACTTCCAGGCCCAGAAAGGCCTCAAGCAAGGAGACCCTTTATCTCCAATCCTGTTCAACATAGTGGTAGACATGTTGGCAATTATTTTAAATACGGCCAAACAGGAGATTCTTATTAGGGGAATAATCCCACGTTTGATAGATGATGGACTATTAATCTTGCAGTATACTGATGATACAGTTATTTTTTTAGATAACGACATCGACTTAGCAAAGAATATGAAATTGTTACTTTGTGTCTTTGAACAACTGTCTGGTCTAAAAATTAAGTATCACAAAAGTGACATCTTCTGTTTTGGGTAGGCTAGAGAGTGTGAGGAACAATACTAGCAACTCTTTGATTGCAAACTAGGACAACTCCCCTTTAAGTACTTAGGCATTCCAATGCATTTTAGAAGATTATCGAATAAAGACTAGAAAGTGATAGAAGATAGAATCAAGAAAAAATTAAGCAGCTGCTGGAAGGGTAAATTGTTGTCAGCTAGGGGTCGTTTAGTCTTGATAAATTCTATTTTATCTAGTCTAGCGATGTTTATGATGTCTTTTATTGAGATCCCTAGGGGTGTTCTAAA
This sequence comes from Miscanthus lutarioriparius, assembly GCA_904845875.1. NCBI lineage: Eukaryota > Viridiplantae > Streptophyta > Magnoliopsida > Poales > Poaceae > Miscanthus > Miscanthus lutarioriparius. The sequence goes on along the minus strand of CAJGYO010000003.1, from coordinate 118,897,062 downwards.
AAAATTGAATACTTCAGATCTAGATTTTTTTGGCAATATGATCAGGAAAAAAAGAAGTATAAGTTAGTCAAATGGCCTATTCTCCGCGAGCCAAAAGACCAAGGTGGAATGGGAATTATGAATTTAGAGCTGCAAAATAGGTGTCTGCTGACTAAATGGTTGTTTAGTTATGTAATGAAGAAGGCATGTGGCAGGATTTGATTAAAAACAAATACCTAAAAAATAAAACATTGAGCCAAGTTGAAAAGAAAGCAGGGGTTTCCCATTTTTGGGCTAGCCTTATGGGTGTCAAAGATCAGTTCATAAACCTGGGTCGGTTTAGATTAAATAATGGAACTCAAATCAGGTTTTGGGAAGACAAGTTATTGGGACACCAGGCATTTAAAACCCAATATCCAAACCTATACAATGTGGTGTGCAAAAAGCAGGCAACGGTAGCCGAGATTCTGCAAACTGCTCCTCTTAATGTGTCCTTCACAAGGGCTTTGGTGGGAACAAAATTAACATAATGGCATAGCCTACTTGCTAGTATTGTGCATGTTACGCTGAACAATATGCCAGATAGGTTTGTTTGGGGTTTACATAAAAATGGGTCCTTTTCGGTGAATTCTATGTATAAGTTCCTTGTCAGCAATAGTTTGAAAGTCACGCAGAAGATATGGCAAATGAAGATACCCCTAAAAAGCAAAATATTCACGTGGTTCCTGAAAAGGGGGGGGTAATTTTAACGAAGAATAATCTAGCAAGAAGGATTTGGAATGGTAGTCAAGTTTGCTGTTTTTGTAATAAACTTGAAACCATCCAACATCTTTTCTTTGATTGTCATTATGCTCGTTTTCTCTGGCGTGTTGTTCATTGGGTGTTTGGTATTACCCTTCCAACAAGTGTATCTTACTTGTTTGGGGATGGTCAAAATTGGGCCACCGCAAACACAATTTGCTTGTTTTGACAGGAGCATCGGCCCTGTGTTGGGCAATTTGGCTCACAAGAAATGATTTCGTTTTTAACAAAAGCCAAAAACAATTTTTTTTGCGGGTACTATTCTGGGGGACATATTGACTCCGATTCTAGACTCAATTATAGTGCTTGGATGAGCACAAGACTTCCATTGTGGAGGCATACAGGCTTTTAGAGTCTAGTGCCATGTTTCTGTTTTGCTTTCCTTGGGTGGAGTTTCTCTTCTCGCCTTGGACATTAGGATTGGTACCTTGGTTTTATTTTAAGTGTGAGTTTATAATAATTGGTCTGATTCTTCCTCAGAAGAACGACGAAGCCAGAACTTTTGTTTCCATTATCTTAAAAAGAATAGAGGTGGGAACTGTATTGGGCATCCGCAACCCTCTAAATCAGTGGAGTCGACATTACCTCCCTCAACTTTTGCGAAAGTCTGTTTTTTCTCACTGAACTCTAAAACAGGGTAAACCACCTCTTTGAACTTTTAAAACCGTTCGTTTTACCTCCCTGACCGGTTATAAGCGGTTTTCAAAGGCGGTTTTGTCTTTTTTTTTATTTGTTTGGGCTGAATTTTTGAAAAATCATAATAAATCAAAGAAAAATCATAAAATGGAAAATCTAATTTTGTTGGACTCCACATGAGTACATCTACATACTGAACATATAATATGCTATGCTTTAATATAATTTTTTTGCTGTAACTTTAGATCTATGCTTTTCTATAATTAATTCATAGCTGCAGTTTCTATGGTCCAATTATGGTGAAATTTTTATGATAGGCTAATTATTGTATGCTTGAACTATACTAAAAGTTTCATACTCGTTGGATCATATATAACTTAGTTATAGAGTTCAGGGAGAAAAAACAGACTTTCGCAAAAGTTGAGAGAGGTAATGTGGACTTTTTCCTTGTAAAAGATATTGGGTGTTGCGGATGGGCATGTGGCCTAGTGGTGAAGGCTCCAATGAGGAGCCACCAGTGGGGGTTCGATCCCCCATCCCGTACCTGCCTTTCGTGAAGGCTGCAATGCTGCACCAAATGGTGCTTTCAAAAGGATCTGTCTAGCCATGAACCGGTTGTTTTAGCTCCTCCCTTCAATTGAATTTTTTTCATGCACTTACACCATCTTCTAGCTATATTTACACTGTTTTATTACTATATTTATAATAATTTATTCAGTGTAATTTATTGAAGAAAGTGATGTAATTTGGGGATAACACAAGATCTTAGACAAATATATGCCAAATTTTCAAAAAAAATTACAAAATTTTTTCTATGGATTCCAGATACCAGAGAAATATATATAAAATTGTTCACAAATATCATCAAATTGTTCATAAACTTATAAATTTACAAATGGAGTAACAGAAACAAAAAAAAAACAGAACTGGTACGTCCAGCCCCGTTGCCCATGCAGTGTAAGTACCACTACTGGAGGCGCCCTCTTTGCCGAGGGCCCAGGGCACTCGGCAAAGGCCCAAAAGCCCTTGGCAAAGGCTTTGTCGAGTACCGCCCTCGGCAAAGAGCCCTCGGAAAAAAATTTAACGGCAAAGAGCCTATTTGCCGAGGACCATTTGTCGGGCACTCGGCAAATCCTTTTCCGAGTACCAACGGCGGCACTCGGCAAAGAAAAGTAGCCGTCAACGGCGCTGCTCCGTTGACGGCGCGTTTGCCGAGTGCCGCGGCGGCCAGGCACTCGGCAAAGACATTTTTTATTTTTTTTCAAAAACTCTTTGCCGAGTGCCGCGGCGGTAAGGCACTCGGCAAAGACATTTTTTATTTTTTTTAAAAAAGCTCTTTGCCGAGTGCCTCCCCAACTTGGCACTCGGCAAAGATTTTTTGCTTTTTAAAAAAAAAATCTTTGCCGAGTGCAATGTCCTGCCACTCGGCAAAGTTTCCCAGCTTTGCCGAGTGCCATGACCATTGCAATCGGCAAATCAACCGAAATTGTAATTTTTTTTATTTTTTGCATTCCACTTACACAAACAGTTCAAATATATATCACATGTCACATATATATCACAAACATCACAATAATCACATATATATCACAACGAAACCATTTTCACATATTATATCACAACCACAACTCAAATAACAACATATCACAACCACAAGTCAAATATCACAACCACAAGTCACAAATTCACAACCACAGTCCATCAAGTCCAAGCACAAGTCACAACCACAAGTGAAGCTCAAGTCCAAGCACATGACGAAGCACAACTCCTAAAAAAGGCGGCCTATGACACGATGGTGAAGCAAATGCTCCATCATTCGGTGACGCATGAGCGGGGTTATTCGAACCCACCGACGGAGGCTGCAAAAAGGATAAGAGGTTGCATGTGTGAGATTCATCTAGTAAGTTTCTATGTGAGGCATTGGTGTATGTCATAGCTAGTGCAAGCATCTAGTAAGTTTCTATGTCAAGCATCTAGTAAATTGAGAATGTCAAGCATGGTTGTATGTCATAGCTAGTACAAGCATGTAGTAAGTTTCTATGTCAAGCATCTAGTAAGTTTCTATGTCAAGCATCTAGTAAGTTTGTATGTCAACCATGGTTGTATGTCAAGGAAGCATCTAGTAAGAGTGAACTTTGATACTTACAGGAGTGGCTGTAGAAGTAGGCGGTGGAGGAGCTGCCAACGGCAAAGGTACACCCCCTTGCTGGACACTCCGCATGAAGGCCTCCATTTCTTGCATCCTCCTCTCCTGGGCCGCGAACGCTTCCCTCTGGGCCTGCAGCTGCACGCTCTGAGCCTCGACCACGAGCTTCTGGGCCTACAGCTCGGCCTGCAATACAAACTTTAATGTTTCAGTAATGCAAATGTAACTTAGGTGTGCAAAGATGAATGTACGACGAGTAAAACAGGACGTACCTCGAGAGCGTCGACCCGCTGCAGTGATGGAGTAGGCCGTGGGCGTATGGGCTGGCTGGAGCTCGTGCTCCGTGCTCGGAGCACGTCGAGAGAGGGAACAGTGGTGGAGTCGATGGCGCCGTCTGCAATCCACAGCCGCCCATGCTTCTTGCCTCCTCCTAGCCTCATAATGGTCTCTGCATCAATGGGCTCAGTGCGCACATCGTAATCTTCCTAGCCTCATGACGTCAGATGCATAAAACCCAGACATCTCCACAAGTTTTGAGCAAGTTGCGACGTGGAGATGTCTGGGCTTTATGCATCTGACGTCGTAACTTGCTCGAAACATTCTCAATTTTTACCACAGCCTACACATGCGATAACATGACACCTCGACAGGTTTTGTGATTTTCGGACTTCGTATGGACTTTATATAATTTTAAAACACTTTTCCGGCAAGTGGCTCGTCATGTTACGTGAAGAAGATGCGCGAAATTTGATGCGAGTTCGTGGATAGAGACTCAACATACACCAAATACCATGAATAACATTTTTCGAAGCACTATATTACAATATTCCATGCACTTGCAGTTCAAATTTGAATTATATATAAAAATTCAACATAATCAAATTAATCAACCAAATATAACAAAAAACTAGAAAAAACACCAAATTTGAACATGAAGTTGTAAACAATGTAGGCGGGCCCAACAAAAAATTTGGGGTAAAAAAAAACTGAAAATTTGCCGAGTGCCAGCTTGGCACTCGGCAAATACTGTCTTTGCCGAGTGCTAGGCCAGGGGCACTCGGCAAAGAATTTTTAAAAAGAAAAATTTAAAAAACGGTTAAAAAGTCTTTGCCGAGGGCCTAACGGTGATGCCCTCGGCAAAGATTGACGGTAGGGGATGGAAGTCGTGTCAGGCGGTGTTGCCGAGGGCTTAGCCCTCGGCAAATAATTAGTATTGCCGTGTGCATGTCTTTGCCGAGGGTCTGGCTCTCGGCAAAGAGTCTTTGCCGAGGACTGTTCTTTGCCGAGGGCGTGGTCCTCGGCAAAGCCTCTTTGCTGAGTGCCCGAGCATTTGCCCTCGGTAACGATACTCTGTCTAGTAGGGTACGTCTAAAGATGACAATGAGTCACGCCTGCGTGTACGGAGACCATTTTCTTTCACCGTCATTTCATACGACGATGAGTCTGTGCCTAGCTTGCTTTTGTTTACGTCGACATGACATGCCTAGCTAGCTCTACTTTCTGCTCGCCAAGGCACGCGCGAGAGAGACTCTGGCGTGTAGCTGTCCCGAGAGTACTCTCTCTAGAGCTCTCGGCCAGTCGGAGGAGCACACAAGATAGAGGCAAGAGGTCATTCATATTGGTAGAGCCCACTTCGTGGCTGAACACCGTTCCGGGCTATATAGCGTACAAGAAAAAATCGGTTGATTGGAAAGCCTAATCAATCGGTTGATAGGTAGCCTTTCTGAGAGAGAGAGATCAGGTGTTTGAGGAGTATTAAGCCCCGTCTAGAGATAATTTGGTCAAAGAGCCCACAGCAAGGACGCAGGCAACTGGGAGGCGGATGGGCTTCATTAGACCCTCCACAATGGAGGGTGATGCCCAAAACTGTTGAAGGTCCACGTGAGAGAAGTTGACATCGATCACTGTTTTGACACCAGTCGTGGGGCCCACAGAGAAAATAGAAAAAAATGAAAAAGCAAAAGCTAGAACTGGTTCCGTACATGTGCTAGTTCAGCATGTGTGTCAATCTCTCTCCTCCCTCTTCTTATTCTATTTAGTTAGCACCGCTGCTTGTACTTGCGTCGCTCCCATTTCTACTGGCATTGGCATCACCTGCTGCAATGGCAGGAGCGGTGCCCTAAATTTCTCTCTCCGTTTGAAGCGTCACTCAAGCAATACACTGCAGAGGCCTTAGGCCCGCAGCCACAGCCCACACCGGCAGGTGTAAAAGGTGCGCACGCGGCTGATGACTGATGTCGTTTGAAACAAGTGGGCTAGCTTTCAGTCACGTATAATGCGTACTGCGATATTTGTATCTTGTGTGTATTCTTTTCTACTCCCTCAGTTCCAAATTATAAATGCTTTAACTTTTCTTTATGTATCTAGACATAGCGTATATCTAGAAAAGCCAAAATGTTTTATATTTAGAAGAAGGGAGTATCATATCAGCAGTGGCGAGGCGTGACCCGTGAATTAGAGGGGGCTAAATTGCTAACTTCAACATCAAATCAATGGTGAGATGTTAAATAGACATGTAGTTTAGATTTGTAGGTATTTATGGCTCATTGAATTTGTGTCAAACGGTGACCTCCACCCCTGCATATAAGGTTACCTCTTTACATGAATTTTCTATTTACTTATCATTTGCGTGTTTCAAGCAGGTTGTTGTTAGCAAAGTTGCCTCAGCTGTTGTAGCTGTTAGTTTTCTGTTGTAAAAAAACACCTTTCTGGGGTTGTTGTTTGTCCAATCTAGACTTTCTTCTCTATCAATATAATCAGTAGTTCTACTGCTTAGTTGATTTAAAACATCATTTGCTTGTGAGATAGATGAACTACAATTCATTAAGGGGAAATTTTGCTCCGGGACACTGTTATTATGTGTAATATATGCTGATACACACTTCTAACTCTTAAATATGTCCAATACCGTTATGAAAACATGTATCTATACTGGTGGACACCACATCCTTTAAAATAATGATTTATCTAACATCAGGAGAGTGAGAGGACATGGAATGTCTCTTTTACCCTCCACTTTGTCTTCTTCCTCCATCTCGCTCAATAGCATGAATGCACCCTAAGTACCTGGATTCATCAGGGAAAAATATTACTTGTATGTGGGCCAAGTCGACATCTTGACACGAGTCGCGCTACTCCTGATAACAAGGGTTTGCATGTTCCAGAACCAATTCATCTTTTGTTTTGTTTTTGTTTTTGTCTTGTGTACTCCTGATAACAAGGCTCGCAGCTGGCTTCGATAGAGGAGGGGCCCTGCCGCCGCCGCCATCGGTGGGGGCAGAGTAGGGGAGTCGCAGCCGGCTCAGACAGGGGAGGCGAGCGGGACTTTGCGGCCGGATCCGCCGGGAAAGAGCCACCCCTTCCTATCCCCACTGGCGGCGCATCCTGCATCTTGGCCGCCGCGTGCCTGTGGTGAGTGCGCGATGAGGTTGGGGGACTGAGACGGTGACGGCGCCCTGGAGCTCACGGTCGCGCGCAGGTACGGCTACGGCGGACGTCAATGGCAGCGCGTGGCTGACGAGGAGCGCAGCGGTAGATCTGGTGAAGGAGACGGCGACGGCGGGCGTGCGGTGGGGCAGTTGCGAGCTCGGCCGCGTTGACGGTGACGGGGCACAACGAGGACGACTAGGAGCTCGGGGTGTGGAGCAGGAGTACAAATTGCATGCTTGTGTTCTTTTTTTTGTTTTCGAATGCAAGCTAGTTCAAGCTCATGCGATGTGCAATGAATTTTCAATGCAATTTTGATAGAAACTTTTTATGCCTTGTATGAATAGGTGGCTTGTAGGAATTGAAGAGCTACCAACGCAGGCATGCATGATTTTCTATGCTTTGATTTTGATTTTTTATGCATCTCCTCGATATGATGTGCAATGAAGAGCTACCAATGTTTTGTTTGTTGATTTTGTGTCCCTATAGGTATGTGCATAAGTTTCTATGTATGGCTATCTATATATTGTTTTTTGCTTTCCTTTGGTTACTATGCTTGCATGCATAATTTTCTACGCATGGTGAAGCTGCGTTCTTATGCTTGTGTGCATAAGTTTCCATGCATGGCCTCCATGGCCATGGATAGAGGAGGAAGAACAAGGACCTCTCCCATCTCCCTCATCTGCTGATTTTTTCTATGCATGTGATAGATTATCCTCAACTTTTCTATGCGTATACACAAAACTTTCTGTGATTTGTCATTACTGTTTTTATGCTTCTCCTTGATATGATGTGCAATGAAATTGATGTCTTAATTTTTTGTCATGGGGGATATGTATTCTATACATTGTTAGAATAAATTTCTGTACATTATTGTAGCACATTTTTATATATTGTTGGAGCAGCTATATGTGAACATTCTACATAATTCTATACATTGTTGGAGCATACATTGTTAAAACAGTTTGACATACATTGTTAAAACAGTTATCTGTACACTTCTATACAATTCTATACATTGTTGGTACACAATTCTATACATTGCTCTATGCATTGTTTGGGTTGGGGCTGTCATGATCCTAGTACAATAATCCCCCAGAAGGGAGGGTATTTTGGGTTTCCTCTATTAATTATACGTCCCAAAGTGAGTATAATGGTTTTGGATAAAATAATCCCTCATAGGAGAGGGTTTTATTGGGTTGTATGCATTATTTCTCTATTATTATACATTAACCTAAGTGGTAGGCATGGTTTGGGTTGGCACCATAATAAGCCTTTTGTGCCTGCAAAAACATGTTTACATGTCTTTCTTGCCACTGTAAGGTTTCTGCGCGTACTAAAACATGTCTCTATAGCCTTTCTTTGGCACTGTAAGGTTTTTGCGCCTACTAAAACATGTTTCTATCGCTTTGCTGTGATGTAGGATGGTTGGAAGGATGTTTCTGCATGGCCTCCCTTGCTCCCTCGTCGCCCCCAATACCCCCTGCTGTGGCGGCATCAGATCCCCGCTCCACCGACCGGTGGCACGCGGCCACCCCCTTCCCAATCGACGGCATGCGGCGAACCCGTCCATGACCAGCGGAACGCGCCCACCCCTCCATGACTGGCAGCACGCGGCCACCCCCTCCACGACCGGTGGCCCGACCTCCCAATGGTGGATTTGCGCGCGGCCTCCACATCACCCCCTCTCCCTTCCACCCAGCGACACATCCTCCCCCCCTACCTCCCAATGGTGGCTGCTTGCTTTGATTTTGTTTATTGATTTTGTGTTCTTATGCTTGTGTGCATAAGTTTCTATGCATGGCTAAATTGTAACTTGGTATGTATTGTATACATTGTTACAATATATTTGTATACATTGTTGGAGCAGTTATCTGTGCACTTCGCCAAAAACGTTTCTGCGCATCTTGACCCTTGATTCTATGAATCCTATCGTCCATCACTTGCTATTTTTCAATTTTCAAATTTTAGAGAAGACGAGGTCCCAACATAGCAGGTCCTAAGCCTTGGTAAAGGAGGAGGGTTGTGTTAGGCATGGCGAGCCAACGTTAAATCTAGCCATTCTAATGGAGATGAAACCCGAAAGAAAATCGTTGGGGCGTAACCCTCTTAGCGACGCGCCATATCGGAACCCGGGTATGGTGTTAAATGAGCAAGGGCCGGGTCGTCACCCCCGTGACGCGCCGTGTCGCGATCTGGGCACGGTGTCAAGTGATCAAGGATCGGGTCGTCGCATCCTTAGTGGCACGCTACATCGGCGCCCGGGTGTAGTGAAAAATGAGCAAGGGTCTTCACATTTGATTCGACGGGTGCGAAGGGTAAGGAAGCTAGTCGAACCAACTAGGATCCATTTAGGTAGTTGGAATGTAGGGTCGCTTATAGGTAAGTTAAGAGAATTAGTTGATACCGCGACTAGGAGGCGTGTAAATATATTATGCGTTCAAGAGACTAAATGGAAGGGTCAGAAGACGAAGGAGATGGACAATATAGGTTTCAAGCTTTGGTACATAGGGACAGTTGCGAATAGAAATGGAGTAGGAGTTTTGATTGATAAGAGCCTCAAGAATAGTGTGGTGGGAGTGAGAAGGCAAGAAGATAGGATTATCTTAGTCAAGCTTGTCATTGGTGATATGGTCTTGAACGTAATTAGTGGGTATGCCCCCCAAGTAGGCCTCGACGAGAGTGTTAAGAGACAGTTCTGGGAAGACTTATATGGCCTGATTAGAGCTGTACCCAGTAGTGAGAAGCTTTTTATAGGAGGAGATCTTAATGGACATGTAGGTACTACAAGTGTAGGTTTCGAGGCAGTTCATGGAGGTTTTGGGTATGGTAGTAGGAATCAGGAGGGGGAGGAAGTTCTAGACTTCGCGGTAGCTTTTGACCTGATGATAGCCAACACTTTCTTTAGAAAGAGAGAATCTCATCTAGTGACCTTCAGTAGCGGACAACACTCTAGCCAGATTGACTTTGTCCTCACAAGAAGAAAGGACAAACGAGCATGCTTGGGTTGCAAGGTGATACCAGGGGAGTGTGTTGTTTCTCAACATAAGCTTTTGGTGGTAGACTTTCGTTTTCAGGTGCGTGCCCGTAGGGATAAACAAGCTAAGATTGAAAGAACAAAATGGTGGAAACTGAAAGGGGAGACGTCAGAGGTATTCAGTGAAAGGGTTATCAAAGAGGGCTCTTGGAAGGAAGAAGAAGACATAAACAACATGTGGGAGAAGATGGCAACCAACATTCGGAAGGTGGCCTTAGAGGTGTGTGGAGTAACCAAAGGAAGTGGAGGCGAGGCTAAAGATACTTGGTGGTGGAACGAGGAAATCTAAAGGGCTATTAAGGAGAAGAAAGAGTGTTATTGACGCTTGTACCATGACAGGAGTGTGGACAACATAGAGAAGTACAAAGGTGGCAAAGAAGACTGCAAAGCGAGCTGTAAGTGTGGCAAAGGGTAGAGCGTATGAGGATCTTTACCAACGTTTGAGTATGAAGGAAGGAGAGAAGGACATTTATAGGATGGCTAGAGTTCGTGAGAGAAAGACAAGGGACTTCAACCAAGTTAAGTGCATTAAGGATGAAAGGGAGCATCTCTTGGTGAAGGAGGATGAGATCCGACATCGATGGCAAGAGTATTTTAACAAATTGTTCAATGGTGAGAGTACGGACACAACCTTTCAGTTGGATGACTCTTTTGATGACACCAATAGGCGCTTTATGCGGAGAATCCAAGAATCTGAGGTCAGAGAGGCATTGAAAAGGATGAAAGGAGGTAAGGCGATGGGACCGGATGGTATTCCAATCGAGGTGTGGAGATGTCTCGGAGACATAGCTATAGTATGGCTAACCAAGCTATTCAACCATATTTTTCGATCGAACAAGATGCCTGATTAGTGGAGGAGAAGTATATTGGTACCGATCTACAAGAATAAAAGGGATATTCAAAGTTGTACTAATTATCGGGGAATTAAGTTGATGAGTCATACTATGAAGCTATGGGAGAGAGTTATCGAGCATCGCTTGAGAGCAATAATGCGGGTCTCTATGAACCAATTTGGTTTCATGCCCGGAAGGTCAACCATGGAAGCCATTTTCTTAATAAGACAAGTTATGGAGCGGTATAGGGAGAAGAAGAAGGACCTACACATGGTTTTTATTGACTTGGAGAAGGCTTATGATAAAATATCAAGGAATGTTATGTGGTGGGCTTTGGACAAACATAAAGTCCCAACGAAGTACGTCAGGCTCATTAAGGACATGTACAACAATGTTGTGACTAGAGTTCGAACAAGTGATGGAGACACGGATGACTTCCCGATTAGGATAGGACTACATCAAGGGTCAGCTTTGAGCCCTTATTTATTTGCCTTAGTAATGGATAAGGTCACAAGGGACATACAAGGGGACATCCCTTGGTGTATGCTTTTCACGGACGATGTAGTGCTAGTTGATGAAAGCCGAACAGGAGTGAATCAGAAACTAGAGTTATGGCGGGAGACTTTGGAGTCCAAAGGTTTTAGACTCAGTAGAACTAAAACTGAGTATATGAGATGTGACTTCGGCACTACTATTCGGGAGGAGGAAGATATTAGTTTGGAAGGTCAAGTAGTGCCTAGGAAGGATACCTTTCGATATTTAGGATCAATGCTACAGAGAGACGGGGATATTGATGAAGATGTTAGCCATAGAATCAAAGCAGGGTGGATGAAGTGGCGGCAAGCATCTGGTGTCCTATGTGACAAAAGGGTACCACAGAAGCTAAAAGGCAAGTTTTATAGGACGACGATTAGACCTACTATGTTGTATGGTGCAGAATGTTGGCCTACGAAAAGACGACATGTTCAACAGATAAGTGTCGCAGAAATGCGTATGTTGCGTTGGATTTGCGGTCATACAATAAGGGATCGAGTTCAGAACGATGATATACGTGATAGATTAGGGGTAGCACCAATTGAAGAGAAGCTTGTCCATCACCGGTTGAGATGGTTTGGACATGTCCAACGGAGACCTCCAGAGGCACCGGTGCGTAGTGGAATCCTAGGCCAGGATAGTAACGTGAAGAGAGGTAGAGGAAGACCGAAGTTGACTTGGGTAGAGGCAATAAAAGGAGACTTGAAAGGATGGAATATACCCAAAGACTTAGCCTTAGATAGGAGTGCTTGGAAGACAACTATTCACGTGCCTGAACCTTGATTGCTTCTGCTGGGTTTCAACTCTAGCCTACCCCAACTTGTTTAGGACTTAAAGGCTTTGTTGTTGTTGTTGTAGAGAAGACGAGGTCTCGATGTTTTACGCTTGCGGTTTTCATATTCTATGCATTGTTCCCATGTTAAATATACATCCCCATAGTGGGAAGCATGATGTTGATGGAGGCAATCACGATTGCATTAGGTGGAATGTCTATCTTGCGGAGAGGTTTTTACACGGTAACATAATTAATTTTTATTCGTGCAACCACTAATTTCTATGCAACGTCGACGCAAAAACTCTTCTGCGCATGTTGACCATTGATTATATGCATCCAATCAGCCATCACGTTCCATGATTCAAATTTCAAATTTTAGAGAAGACGAGATCGTCTCCATGTTTTTACGCTTACAGTCTCCATGTTCTATGCATTGTTCTCATCTTAATTATGCACCCCATAGTGGGAAGCATGATGTTGGTGGAGGCAATCACGATTGTCAGGTGGAATGTCTATCTCATGGAGAGGTTTTTACGTGGTAAAAAAATAATTTTTATTCATCCAACCGCTAATTTCTATGCAGCGTCGGTGCCAAAAACCTTTTTGCGCATCTTTGATTCTATGCATCCAATCGGCCATCACGTGCCATGATTAAAATTTCAAATTTTAGAGAATACGAGATCGTCTCCATGTTTTACGCTTGCAGTCTCCATGTTCTATGCATTGTTCTCATGTTAATCATACACCCCATAGTGGGAAGCACGATGTTGTGGAGCCAATCACGGTTGTGTTTTGACATGGTAACAAAATTAATTTTTATTGGTCCAACTACTAATTTCTATGTAATGTCGGTGCAAAAAACTTTTTTGCGCATCTTAACCATTCTTTCTATGCATCCAATCGACCATCACGTGCCGTGATTCAAATTTCAAATTTATGATTTTTAATTTTTTTTTCAAAAAATAATCACAATGAATCTTGAATCGTGCACAAAAATATCAGAAGTTCAATGGTGAAAGCCGTTTTTGAATCGGATCCTTCATTGAGGAATTATAATGAAAAAAACGAAAGAGATTAGATTTGATGCGTGCATGCATGCATGCGTGAGCTTTGTCAGGCTGTGTCAGCTGCTCGAACGAGAGGTTTTTATGCGTTAACGAATTAATTTTAATTTATTCAACTACTGATTTCTATGCAACGTCGCGATAAAAACTTTCCAGCGCAGTTTGATATGGGATTTTATACATCCAAATCAGCTGGGTCCCAGGGTCCCCCACCTGCACGTGCGCATTAGCTCCGGGACCTGAATGGTTGGGCTAGGTGGGATGGCTGGCTGAGCTCTCCATTAGCTATTGGAATCCCCGGGCTCCCAATAGCGGGACCATATATATATATATATATATATATATATATATATATATATATATATATATATATATATATATATTTCCTGGCCAGTTGGGCTATAGGAACAATATATTGTTTGTTCCTAACTGTTACTATTGCACTTGGCAAAGTCTCATTCTTACTGATCACAGCTGCACCTGGAAGGTTGCCTGAAGACTACTGAAGATACTGACGCCTTTGGTTCAGCTGTATCCTCTGCCCTTGTAGGCTGCTGTACGTCACCTGTTTCAGCAACATTGAATCCACAACAGTTAGCACATCAACAATGCTGACAGACTATCAAACCGAATTTGTTGGTCTGGATGTACTGCTTACGTGCATTGATGCTAGTGTGGACAGCAAATCTCTGCACTGCGCCATCAGAATGTGTTCTTGAATGAAAACTCTGGAGAGCTGGGACACCAAGACATTTGTCCGGGCTAACTGCAGAAAATGGCAGACCATTCAGACTGGAAACACCAGCATGCATCTTCAAGGTTCAGTGCTACATCGTATCACTTATTGTGATATTGGTAGCATCATGTTTGTGTACATGTTATATGATTCCAAGAGAACTGGAAAGGGAAATTCTGTATAAGTAAATTCAGCACCTTAGGCAGCTGGGTTCTTGTTGAGTTTCCTATAGTATGCATGACATCAACCGCAGAGCTAAGAGCATTTCTTATTCCATGAATATCTGCCTGAAAATATGTGGTCACTCTTAACATTTGAACTGGAAACCAACGTGATGAAAAATTTCTGCATGTTTTATGAAACACCAACCATTGCACCATTTGAGACAGGAAGGCGCAGGACGGTAGCAGTCAGAGCCTGTGTTGTTCCTGACAAAGAATGGCCATGATCCCTCTCTAAAAAGGACCATTCTTCCAGGTATTTCATCTGCATGTTGTAAGTTTATAAGATTTTGTGAAAAGAACGCGTACTCAAAACGAATTTAGTGTCATAAATTAGCAGTTAGCTACTCCTGCAGGTCCAGCGGGGCAAACCGGGTGTACAAACTTTAGACTTTTAAGATAGCAATTATAGCTGATCTAAGTACGTTCATGAGCCATATCATGACCATTTTAATTTGCATGCTAGTACAACTCCACGAGTCCATTTTAGTAGTGATATCATCTGACTATTATGAGCTGATTTTATCTACTTTACAAGTTCTGTTAATAAAGATCTGTTTGCTAATAGCTTTTACAGCGGTCCTGTTGATAACTGAAACAGACAACTCTGCTCTTGCCCAATCATCAAAAGTTGCATTATTACTCTAGGGTTTTTATGGATAACTATAAATGAATGCCAGTGCCAAGGAACAAATGGAGAATTGACTGTATAAAGGAAGCAAAGGATCAGCATGATGTTCTTACGTGTCCTCTCAGAATTGCCATGAGTTTGCAGTTGTTTCGAAGAAACTGGAGCTGCATCTTTCTAATGGCGACCGATTTGCGCATCCTCAGGATAGAAACCCACGCGCCACACAAGTTTTTCTGTCATCAACATTTAGAACCATCAGCTGCTGTGTTACCGAAATGTAGCATCAACAGCCTTCAAAAAATCATTGAACAACTTACACGATGATCACCCTGTATCATGTCTGAATTTTTGTTCAATATACGAACAGAACAGAGAGAATCATTCATTCAGTCACTCACCTCTGCATCCATGGTCTGCGACGAAAGCGCAGCTCGAGCCTGTGCATTCACGAGCCGCCACTGCAACTCCCGGGTGTAGAGTAGTCTCAGCTGGTGCTCCTCCTCGGTCTTGATCGCCGCCGGGAGCCTGCACTTCATGTCACCGTCCACGCCGCAGCTCTTACCTTGCGTGTTCCCGGCGGAGGTAGGCCCCTCCGTGGAGCGTCGGGCCGGGGACGACGAGCTGGCCGCCCTCCTGAACGCGCTGGCCACCGGCTTGCTCGGCGACGGTTGCTTCAGAGACGCCCTGCTGAACGGCGAAGACAGCAAGCCGGTGAACAGTGACCTCTTCTTCACCGGCGCCGACGCCGGAGACGACGTGGCAGGCGCGCGTGACGGCGACGGCATGACCCGGTAGGCGAAGCGTTCGGAGCGGGTCCCCATGCCGTCCCGCGTGAACAGCGCGGACGAGCTCATGGCGCTCCTCGGCGACGGGCGCGGCACCGAACCGACGCTGCGTTGGGACGACGCGCTGTCCGTGTCGGAGGACAACGCCAGCAGGTACTCGTTGGCACCGTCCACCGACGCGCGCCTCGGGGTCCCGCGGAACGCCGTCGACCGCGCGGCGCTGAAGATGGCGGCGATCGCCTGAGTCTCCTTCTTGGTCGGAGCAGAGAGTTCCGCGCTCGTGGCGAGCGCGCGGCCGTCGCGCCCGCACGAAGCCGACGCTGGCGGCCACCGGTACGTGTTCTGGCTAGCGTAGGACACCTTGGCGCGCGCAGTGGGCCTCTTCGGTTCCGGCGTGGCCGCCGCCGGCTCCGCGGCGGACGACGCGGAGGCGGAGCTCGTCCTGCTGGATTCCAAGGAGTATGCCGGGCTCTGGAACGCGACCGCCAGCGTGCGTCTCGTCGTGGTGGCGCCGCTTCCGCCGGACGCCGCCGCGGCGTCCGTGGCGGCGGCACCGTTGGGGAGCACCCAACGCGACCGGTCCGTGGAGGCGGGCGTCCTCGGTGCTGGCGACTTGGCAGGGGAGGAGACGGGGATGGAGGTGGGTATGGAGGAGGGGGTGAGGTAGCGGGAGGCGACGGCCTTGGCCTTGGGCCTGCGCGCCGCGGCGCCGGCGTTGGCATTGGCGTCTGAGAGCGCGGTGGCGACGACGCAGACAGCGTTGGCGTTGGGGAGCGCCGCGGGGCGGCGGCGGCGGCCGGGCGTGGCCACGGTGGCGTCCACCACTGCGGGAGGCATCCTTGCTGCCGGTGGGTCAATGGGCAGCCGTGCGATCGACGGCGAGCCGGCAACGCGCGCGCGACACGGCAAGAGTTGAACGGAAGCAGCTGAAACCAACAGCGGGCGTGGATGGCGCGAGTTGCAGCTTAGCTTGCTTTGCTTCCCTCCTCTGTAGTCTGCAAATATATATTTATGGTCTTGTGCACGTACCGTGTACGTGCATTTCGATCTTTCACGGCTCCGGTGTGTGTGTGTGTGTGTGTGTGTGTGTGTGTGTGAGGAATATATGCCTCCGATTCAAGCGTCCATTTTAACCTAAAAAATATCACTATTCTCCTAAAATGCCTTGTGTCTTTCAAAGACAGCCAGTCTATTTACGGAGATAGCTAGACAAAATAAATAGATTTGCGTTTTAAAGGAGGTCACCTCAAAAATAGCTATTAAGAAGCAGTCCTTTTAAGCGTGTCACCTTTATAAATCGGTAGTGCTACAATTAACATGTCCGGAAGGCACACCTCGCTCCACTTACTGCCGTATGCGCCATTCGCCTAAAAAAACAAAATTAACTCCCGCACACCTCACTCCGCTCCACTTCACTCCGCATGCGGCGCTTGGCTCCGCTCCCGCATACGGCGCTCGACTACCAGCCCTACCAGATGCGGCACGCGGTTACCCTCTCCTGGTTTCGGCGCGTGGCTGCCTGCGAGTCACGGCGGCGCGGTTGCCGGCCCTGCCAGGTGCACAGTCGTCTGCGAGTCATGGTGCTCGGCTACCGGCCCTGCCAGGCGCGGCGCGAGGCCGCTGCCTCCCTACCTCGACGCGGGGCCGCTGCCCCCCGCCCTGTCGCGCAACCACCGCCAAGACGATGCCTACAAGCGCTGCCTACAAGCACTACCGGGCCGCTGCCTCCGGCGAACTCCACATGCCGACGAGTCTCCATTCTCCCACCCAGCAAGGAGATGTTTGTGCTAAAACTGCATGTTGCAAGTGTCTGTTTCAAGTGTTTCAAATGTTTCAGAGGCATGTTGCAAGTGATTATATGGATGTTGAAAAAGTAGATTGGGATGTTGCACATTTTGCAATGGTTGTACATGTATGTTGCAAGCTCCTGTTCTTAATGTTTCATCCGTTTTTTTCCGACGTATGTTGTAAGTGTGTTTATCTGGATGTTGCATATGTTTTCACACATATGATGCAAGTTTTATCGCGTATGTGTACAATGGTTTCAAGTGTTTTTCAGGTGTTTTGCATATTTCATACGCATGTTTCAAATGTTTAATTTGTTTTCAGACGTATGTTGCAATTGTTGAATCTGGATGTTTCAAAACTAAATCGAGTGTTACATCTCCCTTCTCGCCTTTTTGTTGTCTCACCTCGGTGTCAGACGTAGGAAGGCGAAGGCGATCCCCACTGGCGTGGGTGGGCCCCACGTGCTTGCAGGCGGGTGCAACAGGTAAGATGTGGGTAGGCATGCGTGGGACGCAGGATGGGGGCCTGCAACACGGGCATCCGGAAGGGGGGCTAGCGTCCAGACGTCTGGGCGCTAGCCACGCCCTTTGTAAATTGATTAAAGGAAGCGACCGTCATAAGATACCCTTCGCTATAATAAGTTATCACTAGAAAAAATCATAACTTTTTTTATATAAAGTCAGATAAAGGCGGACTTTATATAAAAAATTCATATCTATAATTTTGTAGTTGACTATTTTTATTTAAAATTATTTAGAGTATCAAAATTTCGTCTTAAATTATCATATTTTAAAATTCATAATTTAGATTTTTCTAATGAACTCGGATGTTGGTATGGCCTAGACCAATGTTATAACAGCACGATGTTTCGTTTATATAGAGCAGAAATATGAGCCCCAACGAATCAGGTAGGAAAGCTGTCAATTATATTAAAAAGAAGGTAGGAAAGCTGTCAATTATATTAAAAAGAAGAAACTCAGAATGGGTATTACAAGAACACTCATTTTTTATATAGATGCTAAAAGAAGTCGCCCTTCCCTTTGTTAGTATTAACATTAGCCATGCACTCTTGCAACAATAATTAAGTCGTACTACGTCAATTTCTGAGTTTGTTTTTGTTCGCACCCCTTGCAACAATAATTTAGTCATGCTATGTCACTACCGGAAACAGTGACTTTGCCGTGTGCCACAGGCACTCGGCAAACACAAAAAAACACTCGACAAACAACACACGGCATCTACAGTGTCGGCAAACAGCGATTTGCCAAGTGTTTTTTATCGCGCACTCGGCAAATGGTTTGCCGAGTGTCAAATTTGACACTCGGCAAAAAAAAGTGGTTTGCCGAGTGTTTTCCAAAATACACTCGACAAAGGATTATTGTTTGCCGAGTGTTTTTGGGAATTACACTCGGCAAACCTATTTTCCAAAGAAAAAAATAATTTTTTTCTCAGCATATTTCATTCACCTTGAAACTGAGGAAGGCCATCACTAAAAAGAATGCACTCCATGTTATATTCTTGCAGTTTAAGTGTTTAACATCATATGTCCTCCAACAACATAATATTTTGTTCATCCAATGAAATGATCCATAGTTTTGCCAAGGTAGGTATAATGTAGTTAACCAGGAAATTTAATAAAAGGGATGACCAGGCAACTATTCCCCTAAGGACAAGAAGCACAATATAGCTGAGGTAGTAAAGAAGGAAGGTTGAGACAAACATTTGACATACTGTTTGTGATGTGTCTATCATGGGGAATGGACAGTTTCATTCTTATAGGAGCAGGTACTTCCATCTATATATTATCAGAGGGAATGTGAGTGACAGGTGATCTAGACATCCAATTGGCAAAGGCCCAATTAGCTATTTAACTCGATCATGTGAAGCTAAGAAATTGCCGTAGCCCAATATTATAACCAAGTACTCAACAGAAAACTACTTGATGCAATGCATGAAAAGATTACACGAGTCAAAAACCATAGTAAGGCAATGATAATTTCAGTGTAGTTGCAACCTATTAATGTAAAATCCAGACTGTACTAAACCGACAAGAACAAAGATTCTGGATCTAATTTGGCTAGAAGGTGGCCGTGGCAACTAAAATTTGTTATGTCTTTGTATGAGGATGTGTTACCTGAAAGATGAGGTGATCAGAATCGGCAAGAGGGAGGGGTGTGTGCCAAACTGCCCCGAAACTGAACTATAGAACATGAGGTAATCAGAATCGGCATGAGGTGATCAGAATCAGCATGAGGAAAAATTCAAATGTAGACATGTAAGGAGAAGGTAAAAATATAGAACATATTGCACTCAGCCTAAAGTCTGCATGAGAAAACAAACAGAACAGGCACTTTGGAAGCCAAAAAATCAATAATTGAAATGTGGAAAAACAACCAAGTTTCAGACGGCAGGTACACTCAGTATTGTCTGTAAAGAAGGACATTAGAATTTTGAACCTAAAGAACCCAAAGATAGCGCTCGATGAGAGGGACTGCAGATTTGAACTATAGTATTTTCACAGCCTAGGAGAGCAGCAGCACAAAAAGCACCAGGTATCAAAAAAAAAAAGATAGGTCCAACATCACAACATACCCATGGACACCGAAACTGAACTATTATAATTTCCTGTAAAGAGATTCCTGTAAAAATTGATCCATATGAAAAATAGCAAAATATCTCAATAGAAGCAGTAATGCGATGAAGCATTGAAATATCAATTAGAAGGTGAAAATGAAAGGCAGGAACCGTTGATTAGATTTTCCACTGCCATTTTTGTCAGAGTTAGCAGCTGGTCACCATATTGCCAAAAGAATAATTTTATCAGGCGTAGCATATCATCCAAAAAAATAGTGAATAAATTTTAAGTATGACATGAATCTGAATTTTCTGAACGTAGCAATCTGTATACTATGCACTAAAAAAATCGTTGTTACAAATGTGGCATGAAGCAAGTCACAAACCTCTAAATCAAGGACCTTGTGATTCTTACTCCTCACTCAGTTTTGTCGATGCAATCAAATGGATTGCGCAGCTACGTGGAGAAGTGAAACCACATTTAGGGATGTAGGAGAAAAGATCACCAGCCCACTGCAGTGACTACACATAGCAACAGTTCTGAAATCTGAGCCAAAAATAGCAGCCAAAGAAAAGAACAAATGAACCTCAGCAAATAAGAAAGCCTCAGCCCACTGCATATGCACAAAGCCTCATTTATAGGGAAAATGTAATTCATCATAGCATAATTCCCAAAGCCTCAGCAAATAAGAAAGTAAATAAGAATCATAATATAATCCCCATGCCTTAGTTGAAAAGGAAGCAAATAATCATCGCAGCATAGCTTTTCCAAAACATCATTGGCAGTAATAAGTATGCTCAAATTAACTGACGTGATATCATTGACAAGTATGCAATGTTGACTTCTAGTGAGAGAGGAAACGAGGGGATCTATTCATTTTCTTTTACCACAACAGGAGCACTTGGAAGCCAGACATTGAGCAGATCATGGGGAAAAGAATGAGGGGAAGCGGATCTGTGGTCCTGCACACCCAAATAACATATTTTAACCTTGGGAATCTAGGGAATAAGTGAACAAGCAAGCATCAGTCGACATGGAGGATAGGAGGAAACTGAAAGAGAAGAGAAATCACCTGGCTGCAGGGGATGGAGTCGTCGGTCACGACCTTCTCTGTGGCCAGGGAGAGAGCGGTCACCGGGGACGAAGCCAGCCAGGAGGTTGTCGGTGGAGGCGTTCTTGGCGACCGGGACGGAGCGGAGAAGACGAGCGAGACACAGGGGAGATGGCTGCGTTCTTGATGTAGGATATCTGAGCGTTCTTGGCCCGCTGGCGGTGCACCCAACGACCCCACGCGATGTCGCAGCCTCCTTGCACCTAGCGTCCGCCGCGGCCTGCGGCCCCACGCGCCGCCAAAGACTACTGCTCGCGCCGCGCACGCTCGGCCGCGCCCTCACGCACCCACCAACCCTCACGCGCTCGGGCCTCCTTGCGGATCCGGGGGCCGTCCGCCGGCGGGAGGAGGGGAGGCGCCGGCCGCACGTGGGAGAGGATGGGAGGGAGCGAGCTGGGAGGGAGGGGAGGGGGTGTGGGTGTGTGCGTGAGGGAGGGGAGGGGCGGGTGGGTTTTTTTTGTCTTCATTTTTTTTTCTTCGCCGAGTATTTTTTTACCCTTGGTAAATCTTTTTTTTTGTCGAGTGTTTTTTTACACTCGGTAAACCTCATATTTACCGAGTGTTTTTTTGTTTGACACTCGGCAAATCCTCCTCTTTGTCGAGTATTTTTAGGATAGCACTCGGTAAAGAATTTATTTGCCCAGTGCTTGAGGAAATGCACTCGATAAATATAAAAACACTCGACAAATTTGAGGTTTTCGGTAGCGTGTCGATTTCTGAGTTTGTTTTTGTCTAGTGAACTTGTAAAAGATATACTTAGTGGGTCGATTGTTGTACTTTTCTTCATACATATTATCAAACAACGAAGGAAAAAGGATATTGAACTTGCGCGCGTGTACAACAAAAATCTATCTCAGTACAACGTACACCTCTACACAGTCGTAGTTATAGCTGTGCGTGCCACCATTCGTGGTCGTGGACAAGATCTTTTCCATGGAAGCCGCTCGATTTAGATATAGTGGTTGAGAGTCATGACTCGATCATATGATCCAAACCGAAATGGCGACAGAAAGTAAAATCATGCTCAAAATTTAAAAAGAAAGTAAAATCATGCTTAAAAAAAAGTAAAATCTCCTATCGTCGTCCCAATTTAGGTACCACGTAGATACCCCGGCCGGTCGGTCCTACAAGCTAGATACTAGTAGCATGCAGCAGCTTGAATTTACCAGTCGAGCGTACGTACAGTACAGAGACGGAGAGAGTATTTATCTACTCGATCATCAGTACGTAAGTACGTGTACGTATAGGTAGGTACCAGCACTGAAGGATCGGATGCGATCCGATACGATAGGATACGTACGAGTACGACACGTATTGTACGGCGTACGGTATCTCAATGCATGCACCAGGACCAGGGGGACCCATGCGGGCGTGCATGTACACATGTCTGCGACATATATTGATGGTACGGTATATATGCACGATCGACTAGTAGTACTGCTTTTCTGATCGATATACATAGTCCGTAGTACGCTGCCATTAATTACTATAGTCCAGGGCCACCAATTTATATATGAATTTATTTATGTGATAATACAAGTCGTGTTGTGCTGGGCTAGCTGTGAGGTCTGGTCAGATATATATGTTGGCACGCGCATGTGGACACATGTGCTAATGCGCCGTGCGTACGTTAAAATCCGAGGAAGAGCAAATCACTCACGTTGTTCGGCGAATAGTTTCTGCGGCTGATAAGAGGACACATGTGCTAATGCGCGTGCGTACATTAAAATCCAGAGAAGAGCAAATCACTCACGTTGTTCGGCGAATAGTCTCTGTGGCTGATGTTGTTTCGTTGTGAGCGAAAAACACTGTATAAGTAGTTCAAGCCAACAGAGCGTGGTTTCGCCGTAACCCGTAACACACGACGCGTGTTAATTAGCATAGTAACAGTCCAGAACTCAAGCAGTAGAATCACTGTGCTGTATAGCGGAGGTCCTATTTATCTTATTATTACTATTAATTAATCACCAGTATATTATATTGTTATTGTTATTATTATTATTATATTATTATCCCATTATTATTATTATTACACCGAGTATAATAATTATTGTTTATTTGGGCTGCATGTAAATCGCTTGTACCCGTACACGATCCAAAAGTCTAGCTAGCCAATTGAGGTAGCGTGCCGGGGAGGCGGCCTATTCGTTGCACTACGACGCGCCAGAGAAGGGCTGGCCCATTTTGGTCTCACGCACGGCCTATCTTATTTGGTCTGTTGTCCTCCGATGCACAAGTTCATTTTGCCTCAACCCCCCATCTGTCTCGTCTCCCTGTTCTCAAAAAAAAAAAAAAGTCTCGTCTCACTCCTCGTCGTCGTCGAACTCTAAAATTAAACATCAACTCTTACAACGTTCAACTTACCTCTCTATCCTATTTTGAAATAGTTTTAAATGTGATTTCATTTATTTAGATAAAAAAAATCTAATATATACCTCATAAGAGTAGGGGCAAATAGCTACGTCTACATTAGGGGGATATACCTTGTCAAAAACATTAAAATAATAATTATGACCAAATTTTCATCATTTATGCACGTCCTCTGGCACATTCATATATATCCATAAGTAAAACAGCCCCCTCTAATTTGTTCTGCCTTTGCTGCTAGATAAGGCTATTAAATCATAGAAACCGTTTCTAAACTTTTAAATATTCTAAAAAAATAGAGATAGATTGGGATAGGATGAATCAAAAGAAAACATATATAACTTGTGAACATATTTTTTACAGTGTTCCAAAAATTAGATATAGCTCCAAAAAAATAGAAAAAGAAAATATACCCTAAAAAATCTAGAAAGATCCCAAAACATTCTCGTTGACGTCTTGACGTGTTTTGATTACTTTCCATAACAAAAAGCATAAGACACAACATGAACGATGTGCATGTACGTACAACTCTGACCCACGTCGTACCGTACGATTGCCAAGTGCCTCCATCGGAAAAACGGAACAGAGCGAGAGCGTTTTGGGCGAGGCAAGAAATGTCGATGTGTTTAATTTGGTTGGAAGTTCCAACCTTCTGGCTAATTTACACTTCCTTTTATATACATATAGTTTTCTTTAACGTTCCCACAAAACCAAAAGGCCAATCAAATCAAGCTAGTTATTGGCTCTAAGCCAATTTAGCAATTTCCATAGTAGGTGCAGCAAATCGGATCTTGTGCACCATCTCCGGAGCAGAAAGCAGCTCCGGTCTCCACTACTCAGCTCCGGTCTCCACTACTCTGGTCGGACCAGATGAGATCACATCGCGCAGCAGTAGGATGCCACACTAATGCAGAAAACTTAACCGAGGCGGACAAGCCGGCCACCTCCGTCAAAAGGTCATAGTTAATCTGGCTTTAACGGAGGCGGTTGGCCGTCCATCTCGGTTAATCAAATAAAAAAACAAAAAAAATAAGAAAGCCCGTGGACAAGCCCAGCGAGCCCACCCACGGGTCCGTCGAGCCTGTCCACGCGCCGCTGCTGCAGCCGTGATCCGGGATCTGCACTCCGGTCGTCGAATCTAGACCTGCACGCTCCCTGCCGCCGGATCCGGGCGCTCCTCGCTTAGATCCACGCAGCCGGAGGAGCTTGAGGGAAAGGGAGGAGCCCCTCGCCTAGATCCACGCCACCGCAAGCTTGAGGGAGAGGGAGGAGCCACCGCTGCCGCCGCAACTTTAGGGAGAGGGAGGAGCCACCTTCGCCGCCACAGCTTGAGGGAGGGAGCCGCCGCCACAGCAGCACGGGCTCGAGAGCCGCCTCTGTGGGGGAGAGGGAGAGGAGGAGGGGCGCCGTGGGGGAGAGAGCGCCTCTATGGTGCCTAGATCCACGCCACCGCTGCTGTAGTGAGGGGAGGGGAGGGAGAAGAAGCGAGTGAGGGAGAGTTGCCGATGGGAGAAGGAGAGGTTGCGAGAGGGAGGAGAGCGGAGTCGTGCGGGTGGGAGAGGGAGAGGCTGCGAGACGGAGGAGAGCGGAGTCACGTTGAGGGCGCCGCACGGGGCTGACCAGCTGAGGCGATTCTGAGGGTTGAGTGAGTTAGGGTTTGTGTGTTGTTTATATGGCCCCGTTCGCTTCACTAAAAAAACAAGCAAAAACACTGTTCCGGCTGATTTGTTGTGAGAGAAAAATATTGTTCCAGCTGAAAAAATAAGCTGAAAAAGACGGATTATAAGAGAAACGAACAGAGCCATATTAGAGATGGTAATGGGCTGGTGTGGGCTAGCGGGCTGGGCCTGATTTACCGAGGTGGTTGCATTAGAATGCCCACCTCGGTTAATGATCTACCGAGGCTGTTGCGTTAGGATGACCGCCTCGGTGGCGGGCAAGTTAGGTTGGCCGCCTCCGTTAATGATTAACCGTGGTGGTTTCTGGCCAGGCTGCCTGACACCGAATAATGGAGCGCCTCGGTTAAGTTTTTCTGTAGTAGTGCCAGCCGACTCCAGGCGATGGCGGTGGCCTTCCTCCCCGCCCAGGCCTGGTCCCGCTGTGTCGCCTCGGCCGCGCCTTTGCGGGCGGTGGCTCGTCGTTCGTCCCTGATGCCGCTGCCGCTGGGTTTGCTAATCATCTCCCACATGACGTGCACGCCACTGTACTCGCACTTGCCCACCTCCTTCCGCAGCCGCCCCAGCTCTGCACATCCGTTATTTATTCCCCTCGGTCAGTCATGGTCATCATTAGGTCATGTACGCAGAATGCTACTAATAGACTAGGGCCCCGTTCGCTGGTCTGAAACTTAGCTGGAAAACACTGTTCCGGCTGGTTTGTTGTGAGAGAAAAACATTGTTCAGCTGGTTTAATGAACAGTAACATGAGAGGGAATCCAGCCGGCTGGCTGGTCTGGTTCATACCAGCGAACGCAGCCGAGATGACTTACCGGTGGTGGTTCGGCGGAGGCCGCTCCACACCGGCTTGGCCGGAAGCAGGTACGACATCCTCTCACCTGCTGCTGCTCTGCTCTTCTAGTTGCTGGATCGGACGGGACTTGGGAGTTCATGTATGTCCTCTGCTAGCTGCTTGCCCTCGCCACGCCCGGTGGCCCTCGATGGAGGATCGACCCTCCCTATCTCTCCGGCTGCCGACGCCGTGTAGTGTAGGTTGACGACGCACGCGCACCGGCTCCGGCTCCGGCTCCAGCTATGGGCTGACCTCTCCCACTCTCTGCTGCAGTGGCAACACTGGGATAACCGCCTTGCAATATTTATAGGTGGTGGTGAGTGGTGGAAGTGGAAGGAATGGAGACGCCTCCACGCCTTCGCGTCCGTTGGCCGTTGCCCGTGCTGCTCTCCGATGTGGACGCGGCGAGAGACGGCGATGGTGCACGTGGATACACACATAGGATGCCCGCGCCGCGGCTTGCCTTCCTTCCGTCACGCCTTCCCCCGCCCACGCGCTGCCAAAACTCCAGGGGTATGTGATGAGGATATGACACCTTCGGATATAACCATTAATTATAAGGTGAGCTCATTCCAATATTTGCATAGTGATTTTGGTATAATTCACTTCGTTCCATATATACATGTCATTATTTGCTTGTAGGTACAAATATGTCTCAAAGTACAGGTTCATCAAAGTTGAACTTTCAGTTCATCGGTGGCTCGACAATGCTTCATTGGGAAGTCATAACTCCTCCATCCGAAGTGCGATTACGGTCAATGAGCACTTGATGGAAAGCTTGCTTGATAAGCTTTCAAATAGATCTGGTCCCATCTCAATATCACATAAGCAAGGCCACCAAATCATCAAGACATGCTGTCACTGTTTCTGCCGGGAGCTACATCGTCATCATGGGCTTGTTCTTCACCCTTGGGTACCTGACCCAAGTTGGAACATGCCCCAAGGAGATGGAGAACACATAAAGGAAGCTCTTGGACATCCTACCCCTTGGCCACCACCTTAGGAGGCAAACAAGGGCGTCCAAGCCAAGTTGAAGGCCCAATTCAAGTCAAGTTCGAGTCCACTCGGGCTCCAGGAGCAGCGTGTAGTAAAATGGACGCCTAGGTCGCATATGGACTCCGTTTTCGACGATCCACATATGGATGGAAAGATAATTTGATAAGGTAATTCATGGATGTGGTCCCACATTAAAATTCCATCAGAATCAACAGAAATAGTCGAAACAAGTTGACGTCCAGAATCTATCAAGGCGCTGCATCGCCGTCTTTTGGGCCGTTGGGCCTTGTAACGTGTTGGGACACCTTTAGGATGTGAAGAGGGGTCCTTAGTTGCCCCTTAGGCTATCTATTCAGTAGCCACCACCTATGTTAGGGTTTGGGTTTTGCTTTAGATCAATCTATCTTTGAATAGTCGTCGTTATCGGTTTGTGAAACCCCACGTTGAGATCTTAATCATACATCTGCAAATTGTCACTTTACTTGAATTGCATTTTATCTTGTTCTTACTTGTGTTTTTCGATTCACAGCAGGGATTAGCCTTCTTGGCGAGGTCAACCGGATTCTGACACGGTTGATAACCAGAGGAGACATGGTGCTAAGGTTGCAGGGTTTGAGTCTTTGTGATCTGAAGGTGGATCAGTGTGTCAATCTCCACCAAATCGATAGTTATCTTGAACCTGACAAAAGATCGGAAACCACGTCGCATCTTACCCTTAGTTTGAGTGTTTTCACCTTCATCCCATAGTCTACCACTATAGTTGTTTCCTGTCCTAAAACCATTCGTGCCATAGCCTTTGCATGATTCAGTTTCAGAGTCCGACGTGTTCAGTTTGTGTCCTAGGTCATGGTCTTGTTGCTGGTTTAGACTGTGTTCTTTTCTAGTTTGTGTTGATCCCTCCACCCGCGGCCATCCCGTATCACCATCTGTTTGCATCTTGTGCCCACTAAAACCCTGATTCGGACTACCTTTCAGAAAACAATCATAACTTTCACATCCGAACTCGAAATAGGGCGAATTTTATATCTAAGGAGAACGCCAAAAAATTTTAGATTAGTTTCATCCCAGCAAAGCTTGGTTCGCAAAAATTAGATTTGAGAAATTCGATCAGGAAAATTGAGTTTCTGGGCCCATAAGTTTTGGCATGCTTTTCGGAGCATAATCCTGATTTTCTATAGGCCACATCTTTTATCCAATTGAGCTCAAATTTTTGTGATTTATTCTTGTGTGCTCCTTGCTGATTAAAAAATATCAAAAGTGCAAAAGCAAAAAAAAGTTTGGACCAAAAAAGAAAAGAAAAAAATAGTAAAAGAAAAGAGAAGAGAGAAGAGAAAAGGAGCACATAAGGAACACACAGTAGCTCTATTGTTTGTGGTGCCTTTTGCCTTGTCCATATTTCTATTGCTACCTTTCATACTTATTTCGCTCCTTTGTTTGTCACAACCACTTCTCCGGCAACTAGGACAAGTGCTCTGGACATTTATTCAATATTGCTATCTGTTACTAACTTGTTTGCCATATATAAATTATTTCTCTTTCTGTGCCTCCCAAGCTCCACATATATACTTTAGATCAGTAAAAAAATATCCTTGCAATCTCGATGCTACCGCCTCACAGGTATCACAAACCCGCCACCGGTTGTACCATCCACTGCTTTGCTTTGGTAAAAACACTTATAAGAGCTTGGTAAGACGCGTGAGAGCGTGTTTCCACCGACACATATAAATAGTTAATAGGGATTTTTTTATTGCTAACAATGCCAAACAACGAGTTTCTTTTTAAGAGTGAAATGCAGGAAATCATGGAACAAACGTTTATAAGGATGGACCAAACGAAGAACAATCAAGCATCACATATAGACTATAATTATCAAGGTATGAGAGGTAAATTGACCATACCATCCTATTCTGGATTATATGATGGAGAAAAATATTTTGATTGGGAGATGGCTGTAGAACAAGGGTTTAATTCTCACCTAGTTCCTGAGATACATCGAGTTAGATACACCACTAGTGAATTCAAATATTTTGCTCAATTATGGTGGCAAGAACTAGGCAATTTGCATCAATAACCTCAGTCATGGGATAGACTTAAAGAAGCAATGCGTGATCGTTTTATTCCTCCTTATAAACGTTAATGGCGTGAGAAATTGCAGTGCTTAGAGCAGGGTAATATGTCTATCCAAGAATATTATGCAGAGTTTCAAAAGTGTGCAATATGTTGTGGGATAGTAGAGGACATGAAAGATAAAATTATTCGTTTTTATGGTGGTTTGAGGCATGAAATACATGATATTGTTTTTCATAAAAAAATTGTACTATCAACTATTTGTTCCAGCTTGCTATGCTAGCAGAAAAAGAATTACAGGGATGTCAGCAAACGAACCAGACCAACATTGGTGACAACCTCAACCAGATTTTAGCAAGGGTAGAGCAAGCATTTGCGAAGGTCGAGACTGCGATAAGAAGGCGAGTGGCTGCTTGTGCCCCTGCAACAGCATCTTCTCCACCACCACCTCTCACACACACTTTGGAGTATGGTAAAATTTTAAACCATGCTGAAATTGTACAAACTAATGGAGATAGAGCTGCTAATGAAAAGAAAGAATTAGATGTTAAATCTAAAAATAAGCAAGTATACGAATTGAAAGGTTCTTTTATGCTTGCTATAAATTCTGATATTGTTGAAATTAGTGATGATGTGCTGAATTTGTCCACCACTAATGCTATAATAGAGCAATATTTAGTGGACACTAAATCTGAATTGCCTTTATCACAAAATAATTGTTCTAATAATGCTAGTGATAAAGAAGAGTTGTATGACAATGCTTTTATTATACCTAAGCCACAACTAGTGAATGATCATGATGCTTTTGTTTTGGAATCAAATACTTATGTTGAAAATAAACATTTGTTTCCAATTGCTACTGAAAGAGATAAACTAAAATTGTTGTCTTCTTTAAATACTTTGGGTTATATTGAG
This sequence comes from Miscanthus lutarioriparius, assembly GCA_904845875.1. Taxonomy (NCBI): domain Eukaryota; kingdom Viridiplantae; phylum Streptophyta; class Magnoliopsida; order Poales; family Poaceae; genus Miscanthus; species Miscanthus lutarioriparius. Next base: position 118,867,131 of record CAJGYO010000003.1, on the reverse strand, counting down.
TTTAATACTTTGTGTGCTCTTAGTAGTTTGGAAGAGAAATTTAAATGTGTTGAATTGCCATGGTTGTCTAGTTGTACATATAATTTTATTGACAAATATAATTGTAAAAAAGAGTATATGCTACACCGAGTTTATATTTGTTCAAATTTGAAATCTCCTTTTGTTATGCAACAATATGATCGATTAGAGGGCTATAATAGATATAATCATGTCATGAGATCCCCAAGTTTTGTTATAAAGAAACATGTTGAATTTCAAGAAGGGGAGCAATGGCTACTACCTACAACATGCCCTCAAACAAAGCTCAAATTGAGGACGGTTTGTTGTCAAGAAGGGAAGGATGATGAGGACATGACACCTTCAGATATAACCATTGATTATAAGGTGAGCTCATTCATATATTTGCATAGTGATTTTTGGTACAATTCACTTGGTTCCATATGTACATGTCATTATTTTCTTGTAGGTACAAATGTGTCTCAAAGTACAAGTTTATCAAAGTTGAACTTTTAGTTCATCGGTGGTCTGACAATGCTTCATTGGGAAAGTAATAACTCCTCCATCTGGAGTGCGATTGTGGTGAATGAGCACTTGATGGAATAAGCTTTCAAATAGATCTGGTTCCATCTCAATATCACGTCGGCAAAGGCCACCAAATCATCAAGACGTGATGTCGTTGTTTCTGTCGAGAGCTACATCGTCATCATGGGCTTGTTTTCACCCTTAGGACCCTATCCCAAGTTAGAACACGCCCTAAGGAGACGGAGAACACATAAAGGAAGCTCTTGGACGTGGCGACACGGCAGCCGAGAATTAGATAGCGCAACAGGCAGCAGTTCACGCGACAACCTGTTCGCCACTGGATAGCTGACCGGAAGCCGATACGACAGATCGCTTACGGACGGCATGCGTATGCTGCTTGTCGGCCCCCGAGCGGCCTATAGGCCTATATCGTCTACTGTACCATACGCAAGCCGATAGGACTTTGCAGTTCATTTAATCAAATCCTACATTTGCAATTAATCAGGAAAAATAATATTTAAAAAAATTCAAGTTCATTTTGCCTCAACCCCCGACTGTCTTGTCTCCATCCATCCTCGTCCAACTCTAAAAAATTAAAAATCAACTCTTCCAACCGTTCAACCTACCTTCCTTTTCTATTTTAAAATGGTTTTAAGTGATATTTCATTTATATATATTTAGATAAAAGAATCTAATATATACCTGATAAGAATATGGTCAAAGCTAAGTCTAATATATTTCATTAATTTAGATAAAAACAAAGATTGTATCTAAATTTTCATCATTTATTCATCCCTCTAATTTGCTTCGGCTATTAAATGATAGAAAATGTTTCTAAACTTTTAAATATTTTTAAAAAATCCTAGAGATAGATTGAGATAGGATGAATAAAAAAACAATTATAACTCGTGAAGATATTTTTACAAGGTTCCAATAATTAGATATGGCTCAAACAGAAAGAAAAAATATATTCTAAAAAAATCTAGAGAGATCCCAAAACATTTTAGTTGATGTCTCAACTTAACGTTAATTAATTGTTTGTATATATATGCACGAGTATTGCTGCTTTGTGACATACTCAGATACATATGGTGGCAGTGTAGCCCGCATGTGGTAATGCGCCGTGCGTACGTTAAAATAACATAATCCAAAGCAAATTTTGAAATAAAATCACTCACGTAATAATTAGGTTCCGTCGTAACCCGTTGTAACACGACGCGTGTTAGCACAGTGATGGTCCTGAACTAACACAAGCAGTAGAATCGCTGTGCTGTAACGGGGGCCTATTTATTTATTTATATATTTATAGTGTGCAAGTGAACGCTACACCAGTTGGTCTGGTTGTACGCTTTGCACCATGTCGGCTAGAGTTCGAACCCCCTCGTGGGTGGATTTGTTGGCCGAAGGAGGCACAATTTATCTGCGTGTTGAAAAAAAAATCCCCTCATCCGCCCACGCTAAAGCATAGGTCTAAGGTCAGCCTAGTCTCACAGGAGCTATGGTGCTGCTGTGTATGGGTGGGGCAGAAGTTTAGCAGGTTTTCTGGACCTGCGTGGGAAGATCTTATTTTCCCCTTAAGCGCAGTGCCTGGGGCTGTTTCTTAACCCGCGGATCGAGTTGGATGACTCTTTTGATGGCACCAATAGGAGCTTTGTGCGGAGAATCCAAGAATCTGAGATCAGAGAGGCGTTGAAAAGGATGAAAGGAGGTAAGGCGATAGGACCGGATGGTATCCCAATCGAGGTGTGGAGATGCCTCGGGGACATAGCTATAGTATGGCTAACCAAACTGTTCAACCATATTTTCCGATCGAACAAGATGCCTGACGAGTGGAGGAGAAGTATATTGGTACCAATCTACAAGAATAAAGGGGATATTCAAAGTTGTACTAATTACCGAGGAATTAAGTTGATGAGCCATACTATGAAGCTATGGGAGAGAGTTATCGAGCATCGCTTGAGAGCAATAACGCGGGTCTCTATGAACCAATTTAGTTTCATGCCCGGAAGGTCAACCATGGAGGTCATTTTCTTAATAAGACAAGTTATGGAGCGGTATAGGGAGAAGAAGAAGGACCTACACATGGTTTTTATTGACTTGGAGAAGGCTTATGATAAAATACCAAGGAATGTTATGTGGTGGGCTTTGTACAAACATAAAGTCCCAACGAAGTACGTCAGGCTCATTAAGGACATGTACAACAATGTTGTGACTAGAGTTCGAACAAGTGATGGAGACACGGATGACTTTCCGATTAGGATAGGACTACATCAAGGGTCAGCTTTGAGCCCTTATTTATTTGCCTTAGTGATGGATGAGGTCACAAGGGACATACAAGGGGACATCCCTTGGTGTATGCTTTTCGCGGACGATGTAGTACTAGTTGATGAAAGCCGGACAGGAGTGAATCAGAAACTGGAGTTATGGCGGGAGACTTTGGAGTCCAAAGGTTTTAGACTCAGTAGAACTAAAACTGAGTATATGAGATGTGACTTCGGCACTACTACTCGGGAGGAGAAAGATATTAGTTTGGAAGGTCAAGTAGTGCCTAGGAAGGATACTTTTCGATATTTAGGATCAATGCTACAGAGAGACGGAGATATTGATGAAGATGTTAGCCATAGAATCAAAGCAGGGTGGATGAAGTGGCGGCAAGCATCTGGTGTCCTATGTGACAAAAGGGTACCATGAAAGCTAAAAGGCAAGTTTTATAGGACGGCGATTAGACCTGCTATGTTGTGTATGGTGCGTAATGTTGGCCTCACGAAAAGAGACATATTCATGTTCAATGCTTAAGTGTCGCGGAAATGTGTATGTTGTGTTGGATTTGCGGTCATACAAGAAGGGATCGAGTTCGGAACGATGATATACGTGATAGATTAAGGGTAGCACCAATTGAAGAAAAGCTTGTCCAACACCGGTTGAGATGGTTTGGACATGTGCAACGGAGACCTCCAGAGGCACCGGTGCGTAGTGGAATCCTAAGCCAGGATAGTAACGTGAAGAGAGGCAGAGGAAGACCGAAGTTGACTTGGGTAGGGGCAATAAAAGGAGACTTGAAAGGATAGAATATACCCAAAGACTTAGCCTTAGATAGGAGTGGTTGGAAGACAGCTATTCATGTGCCTGAACCTTGATTGTTTCTGCTGGGTTTCAACTCTAGCCTATTCCAACTTGTTTGGAATCTAAAGGCTTTGTTGTTGTTGTTGTTCCTGGTGTAATTGACCGTGATAATCATCATCATTTATTTGGGCTGCACTGTAAATCGCTTGTACGTACGCGATCCGGTCCATCCGAATAGAGCTAGCAGCGCCACGGGGAGGCGGACCATTCGTCACACTACCACGCAGCAGAAAAGGGCCAGCCCATCCTAGTCTCACACGCAGCCCATCTTATCTTTGGGGCCTTACTTGCAGGGCAACAAGATCTGCGATGTGCAACGTATTTGGTAGAGTCGGTTGCGTGGGTGTTTAATTGGTTTGATGAATCTTGGTTTTGACAAATGTTAGAATCAGTTTCGTTTCTCATTAGAACCGGAAGAAACCACATGTTTAGATCTCTAATAAAATATAAACCTGTTTTATTTAAACAAGTTTTAATCAAGTTTTTAGGAAAAAATATAGTTTTTGTAGGTACTCGTTAGGGTGAGTCTATTAAGGATGTGTTTGATTCATCTAGCCCCAAAAGCAGGGTGACGTGTTTACTCGGCTCATAACGTGGTTATCCAATACCGGTTCCTATAAAAACTTGGAAGTCGTTTTTCCAAATACGCGTTTTCTTTGTTTTGTTTTGTTTTGTTTTGTAGAAATTGGGTTTCCCTTATCGGGGAGTTTATTGAGTGATCCAAACTAAGCTTTTGGAGCAGCTACAATTAAACAAGTTTTATGAAAGTTTTTGTAAAAACTAGAAATGCCAAAATATGTTATAATCTGGTACGTACCAAGGGAGTGATAGCGTTCACTCTCGTGATTATAATTGTACTTTGCTGTAATAATAACTTAAGAAAAATTCATCATATGCTAAGCATCTCCACAGCAGACAGTAGAACGCCAGCCGGCTCCAAGCGGCGACGAAGACGGCAGGCTTCCTCCCCATCGTCCTGGCCCGCCGCGTCGTCGCCGCCGCAGCTGGGTTTGCTGCTGAGCATCTCCCACATGACGTGCACGTCGCCGTACTCGCACGTGCGCACCTCCTTCCGCAGCCGCCTCAGCTCACCTGCCGCCCCTGCTCGACATGGCCGGTGGAGGCCGAGGCGCGCGCTGAGGCCGCGCCACACCCGCATGGCCGTGGTCGGCACCTGCAGGCACGAGCACGACATCATCCTTTCCTCGGTCGTCGGGTTTGGATCCCCTCCTCTGCACTGCTGTCTCTGCTCGAGTGCTTGATTCAGGACCTCACCGGAGCTAGCTGCTCGCCTTCGATTCGCCTCGCTTGGACTGGACCTCTCTGCTGCAGATCGCAATGCCAGCACTGGGACTGGGACGACGACAATGACCATCACTCCTCTTTGCTTGTATATATAGGAATAGGAATGGAGATGTGGGGGCCACTGGCCCAGGCCATTTCCCGTTTCCCGGGACAAAAGATCTGGGGCATGCAGCGCAGGTGGACGTGGCGACGCGGCAGCCGAGAATTAGATAGCGCAGCAGGCAGCAGTTCACGCGACCAACATGTTGGCCACTGGATAGCTGACCGGAAGCCGATACGACAGATCGCTAACAGCCTGTGTGCGTATGCTTCTTGTCGGCCCCCTATAGGCCGATAGGCCTATAACACCACTATACCGTACGCGCCGAGATTCGGCAGGTGGGGACGGCCGAGTGGGACCTGTCGGCGTCCCAGAAGCCGATAGGACTTTGCAGTTCATTTAATCAAATGCTACATTTGCAATTAATCAGAAAAAATATTATTTAAAAAAATTCAAGTTCATTTTGCCTCAACCCCGACTGTCTCGTCTCCATCCATCCTCGTCCAACTCTAAAAAATTAAAAATCAACTCTTCCTACCTCCCTTTTCTATTTTAAAATGGTTTTAAGTGATATTTCATTTATATATATTTAGATAAAAGAATCTAATATATACCTGATAAGAGTAGGCTCAAAGCTAAGTCTAATATATTTCATTAATTTAGATAAAAACAAAGATTGTATCTAAATTTTCACCATTTATTCATCCCCTCTAATTTGCTTCGGCTATTAAACGATAGAAAATGTTTCTAAACTTTTAAATATTTTTAAAAAATCCTAGAGATAGATTGAGATAGGATGAATAAAAAAACATTTATAACTCGTGAAGATATTTTTACAAGGTTCCAATAATTAGATATGGCTCAAACAGATAGAAAAAAAAATATCCTAAAAAAATCTAGAGAGATCCCAAAACATTCTAGTTGATGTCTCAACGTAACGTTAATTAATTGTTTGTATATATATGCACGAGTATTGCTGCTTTGTGACATACACAGATAGATATGGTGGCAATGTGGCCCGCATGTGGTAATGCGCCGTGCGTACGTTAAAATAACATAATCCAAAGCAAATTTTCAAATAAAATCACTCACGTAATAATTAGGTTCCGCCATAACCCGTCGTAACATGACGCGTGTTAGCACAGTGATGGTCCTAAACTAACACAAGCAGTAGAATCGCTGTGCTGTAACGGGGCCTATTTATTTATTTTTATATTTATAGTGTGCAAGCAAACGCTACATCAGTTGGTCTGGTTGTGCGCTTTGCACCATGTCAGCTAGAGTTCAAACCCCCTCGTGGGCGGATTTGTTGGCCGGAGGAGGCATAGTTTATCTGCGTGTTGAAAAAAATCCCCTCGTCTGCCCACACTAAAGCACAGGTCTAAGGTCAGTCTAGTCTCACGGGAGCTGTGGTGCCGCTGTGTATGGGTGGGACAGAAATTCAGCAGGTTTTCTCGACCTGCGTGGGAAGATCTTTTTTTTTCCTTAAGCACAGTGCCTGGGGCTGTTTCTTAACCACGGATCGAGTTTTTTTAATTTATTTATTGTAATTGACCGTGATAATCATCATCATTTATTTGGGCTGCACTGTAAATCGCTTCTACGTACGCGATCCGGTCCATCCGAGTAGAGCTAGCAGCGCGACGGGGAGGCGGACCATTCGTCACACTACCACGCAGCAGAAAAGGGCCAGCCCATCCTAGTCTCACACGCAGCCCATCTTATCTTTGGGGCCTTACTTGCAGGGCAACAAGATCCGTGATGTGCGACGTATTTGTTAGAGTCGGTTGCGTGGGTGATTAATTGGTTTGATGGATCTTGGTTTTAACAAATGTTAGAATCAGTTTCGTTTCTCATTAGAACCGGAAGAAACCACATGTTTAGATCTCTAATAAAATATCAACTTGTTTTATTTAAATAAGTTTTAATCAAGTTTTTAGGAAAAAATATAGTTTTCGTAGGTACTCGTTAGGGTGAGTCTATTAAGGATGTGTTTGATTCATCTAGCCGCAAAAGCAGGGTGACGTGTTTACTCTGTTCATAACGTGGTTATCCAATACTGGTTCCTATTAAAAAACGCTTGGAAGTCGTTTTTTCAAATACATGTTTTCTTTGTTTTGTTTTGTTTTGTAGAAATTGGGTTTCCCTTATCGGGGAGTTTATTGAGTGATCCAAACTAAGCTTTTGGAGCAGCTACAATTAAACAAGTTTTATGAAAGTTTTTGTAAAAACTAGAAATGCCAAAATATGTTATAATCTGGTACGTACCAAGGGAGTGATAGCGTTCACTCTCGTGATTATAATTGTACTTTGCTGTAATAATAACTTAAGAAAAATTCATCATATGCTAAGCATCTCCACAGCAGACAGTAGAACGCCAGCCGGCTCCAAGCGGCGACGAAGACGGCAGGCTTCCTCCCCATCGTCCTGGCCCGCCGCGTCGTCGCCGCCGCAGCTGGGTTTGCTGCTGAGCATCTCCCACATGACGTGCACGTCGCCGTACTCGCACGTGCGCACCTCCTTCCGCAGCCGCCTCAGCTCACCTGCCGCCCCTGCTCGACATGGCCGGTGGAGGCCGAGGCGCGCGCTGAGGCCGCGCCACACCCGCATGGCCGTGGTCGGCACCTGCAGGCACGAGCACGACATCATCCTTTCCTCGGTCGTCGGGTTTGGATCCCCTCCTCTGCACTGCTGTCTCTGCTCGAGTGCTTGATTCAGGACCTCACCGGAGCTAGCTGCTCGCCTTCGATTCGCCTCGCTTGGACTGGACCTCTCTGCTGCAGATCGCAATGCCAGCACTGGGACTGGGACGACGACAATGACCATCACTCCTCTTTGCTTGTATATATAGGAATAGGAATGGAGATGTGGGGGCCACTGGCCCAGGCCATTTCCCGTTTCCCGGGACAAAAGATCTGGGGCATGCAGCGCAGGTGGACGTGGCGACGCGGCAGCCGAGAATTAGATAGCGCAGCAGGCAGCAGTTCACGCGACCAACATGTTGGCCACTGGATAGCTGACCGGAAGCCGATACGACAGATCGCTAACAGCCTGTGTGCGTATGCTTCTTGTCGGCCCCCTATAGGCCGATAGGCCTATAACACCACTATACCGTACGCGCCGAGATTCGGCAGGTGGGGACGGCCGAGTGGGACCTGTCGGCGTCCCAGAAGCCGATAGGACTTTGCAGTTCATTTAATCAAATGCTACATTTGCAATTAATCAGAAAAAATATTATTTAAAAAAATTCAAGTTCATTTTGCCTCAACCCCGACTGTCTCGTCTCCATCCATCCTCGTCCAACTCTAAAAAATTAAAAATCAACTCTTCCTACCTCCCTTTTCTATTTTAAAATGGTTTTAAGTGATATTTCATTTATATATATTTAGATAAAAGAATCTAATATATACCTGATAAGAGTAGGCTCAAAGCTAAGTCTAATATATTTCATTAATTTAGATAAAAACAAAGATTGTATCTAAATTTTCACCATTTATTCATCCCCTCTAATTTGCTTCGGCTATTAAACGATAGAAAATGTTTCTAAACTTTTAAATATTTTTAAAAAATCCTAGAGATAGATTGAGATAGGATGAATAAAAAAACATTTATAACTCGTGAAGATATTTTTACAAGGTTCCAATAATTAGATATGGCTCAAACAGATAGAAAAAAAAATATCCTAAAAAAATCTAGAGAGATCCCAAAACATTCTAGTTGATGTCTCAACGTAACGTTAATTAATTGTTTGTATATATATGCACGAGTATTGCTGCTTTGTGACATACACAGATAGATATGGTGGCAATGTGGCCCGCATGTGGTAATGCGCCGTGCGTACGTTAAAATAACATAATCCAAAGCAAATTTTCAAATAAAATCACTCACGTAATAATTAGGTTCCGCCATAACCCGTCGTAACATGACGCGTGTTAGCACAGTGATGGTCCTAAACTAACACAAGCAGTAGAATCGCTGTGCTGTAACGGGGCCTATTTATTTATTTTTATATTTATAGTGTGCAAGCAAACGCTACATCAGTTGGTCTGGTTGTGCGCTTTGCACCATGTCAGCTAGAGTTCAAACCCCCTCGTGGGCGGATTTGTTGGCCGGAGGAGGCATAGTTTATCTGCGTGTTGAAAAAAATCCCCTCGTCTGCCCACACTAAAGCACAGGTCTAAGGTCAGTCTAGTCTCACGGGAGCTGTGGTGCCGCTGTGTATGGGTGGGACAGAAATTCAGCAGGTTTTCTCGACCTGCGTGGGAAGATCTTTTTTTTTCCTTAAGCACAGTGCCTGGGGCTGTTTCTTAACCACGGATCGAGTTTTTTTAATTTATTTATTGTAATTGACCGTGATAATCATCATCATTTATTTGGGCTGCACTGTAAATCGCTTCTACGTACGCGATCCGGTCCATCCGAGTAGAGCTAGCAGCGCGACGGGGAGGCGGACCATTCGTCACACTACCACGCAGCAGAAAAGGGCCAGCCCATCCTAGTCTCACACGCAGCCCATCTTATCTTTGGGGCCTTACTTGCAGGGCAACAAGATCCGTGATGTGCGACGTATTTGTTAGAGTCGGTTGCGTGGGTGATTAATTGGTTTGATGGATCTTGGTTTTAACAAATGTTAGAATCAGTTTCGTTTCTCATTAGAACCGGAAGAAACCACATGTTTAGATCTCTAATAAAATATCAACTTGTTTTATTTAAATAAGTTTTAATCAAGTTTTTAGGAAAAAATATAGTTTTCGTAGGTACTCGTTAGGGTGAGTCTATTAAGGATGTGTTTGATTCATCTAGCCGCAAAAGCAGGGTGACGTGTTTACTCTGTTCATAACGTGGTTATCCAATACTGGTTCCTATTAAAAAACGCTTGGAAGTCGTTTTTTCAAATACATGTTTTCTTTGTTTTGTTTTGTTTTGTAGAAATTGGGTTTCCCTTATCGGGGAGTTTATTGAGTGATCCAAACAAAGCTTTAGGAGCAACTACAATTAAACAAGTTTTATGAAAATTTTGTAAAAACTAGAAATACCAAAATATGTTATAATTTGGAACGAAGGGAGTGATAGCGTTCACTCTAGTGATTATAATTGTACTTTGCTATAATGATAACTTAAGAAAAATTCATCATATGCTAAGGGAATTTTAGTCTATTAATTCCACCACATTCTTCTCTTTTTAGAATCTGAATCCAGGCAGACTACCAAACAGTTTTAGCTAGTGACTCTGTTTCTCCTACAACCTAGATTCCTACCAAACCAGCTCCATTTGCGCTCAAACCGTGACCATGTGTTTCTTTTATTCTAGTACACATACATTTAGCAGTTTATTACAACATAAATGCAACAAAATGGATACATGTCCATTTCACTTATTTTAAGTCGTCAATAAAGAATCAGAATTTATATTAATTACAACCGTTGAGTTGTTTACGTACGGTAAATAAAATGCAACAAATAAAATGGATACATGTCTATTTCACTTGTTTTAATAAGTCACCAAGAATCACAATTTATGCGGCCTTGCTATGGTACTCTCAAATACTTGCAAGTCGTTCATTTAATTAGATCAGATAGTTAGAATCATCTATTACTTTCTAGAAGGCAATAAGTGAAATATATATTCATTCATTTATTAATTTTCTAAAATAGGTGAAATGATCAAGTTTATTTAAGATATTACCTCCTAGTATAAGTAAAAAAGAGTACTGTAGCGATACCCGGATTTATATTAACTGACCATTCTCAATATACTTGTTCAACGTCTGTCTTGGATAAGCTTTTTCAACCTAATAATGACTAATTTAATCCTAGAGGTTATGCGATTAGTTAGCTAGGATTACGACCCTCACCCAATCGATACGCCCCCGTGCCACGGGCGAGCGTATCGGTCCGGTGAGGGTCCTGGTCCTAGCTAACAAATCGCATTCATGAGAGCGACCGAGAACGCAGTATAGTGTGTATGGAATGGAGAGGCCGTTGGCTCCTGTGACGGACTACTGCCGGCTGCTGATGATATCGATCGACAGTTACGCCTGTGAGCCTGTTTTCTTTTGCTATGCTTCAACTACAATCCCTGAGTTGTTTAGAATAAATGAAACAAATAAAATGGATACATGGCAATTTCACTTGTTTTAATAAGTTATACAGAATCGGAATTTTTACTAGTTGGACATTCTCAATACGGAGATGCTAGCGTCCGAACGTTCGGATGGACGCCGCGTCTGAACGCCCGCACGTGCTAGCATGTTTCTCTGCACCATGTTTCCCGCGCTCGTTCGTTATGCGTGCCCACATGGGGGCCGTGTCACCCTGATGTCTCCCGCGCTGCTCGATCTCAGGTGAGGACCATTTGCCCGCTCGGCGGCGCCCCACCAGCTACAACAAGCGGCTGCGGAAAGTGAATCTCATTCAACATGTGCAACATCTCATCTACTTATGTAACATTCAGATAAAACACTTGCAACATATATCTAAAACATATGCAAAGCACCTGCAAAAATTTGAAAACATGTGTGTAGCCATTGCAAACATTACAAAATCCAGATGAAAACACTTGCAACATACGCCTGAAAGAGATGAAACATTTGGAATATACACTTGAAACATATATGTATAGCCATTGCAACATGTGCAACATCTCGATCTACTTTTGCATCATCGATATAAAACACTAGCAACATACCTATGAAACATCTGAAACACTTGAAATATACGCTTGCAACATGCGCTTTCAGCGTAATGTCACCTTGCTGCCTGGACGAACGGAGGCTTATCGTTGCGGAGCTCGACGCCGGCGTGGAGGTCGGTGGCAAACGCGGAGGCCAGCGGCGGTGCATAAAGCTAGTGGCGCGCGCGGAGGTCGGCGGCGCATGGAGCTCACGGTAGCGCAGAAGTCGACCGTGGCACATGGAGCTCGTGGTAGCGCGAAGGTCTAGTGCGGACATCTCGCCGGCGGATGCAGCACAGCCGCGCCAGGAGGCGCGATTCCGGGCGGGGACTTGCGGTGGCGCGGAGGACTAGCACGGGCATCTCGCCGGGGGACGGAGCGTAGCCACCACATGAGGCATATCTTCGGGCGGGGGGCGCGCAGCGCGAGCGGGGTGGGGCGGTCCGGTCCGTCCGTCTCCGGACGGCCTGTAGGGAGCATTACTGCTCTCAATGTGGTTGTCAAAGATCTTGTATAAGTCCGAATATGTTTCCTTTGTAATTGCTCGTTTGTTATAATAAATTTCGTGTATGGGTGCAAACCCCTCCAGTTCCATAAAAAAATCTTGTATAATGTTTTTTCAACGTAATGACTATTTTGAAAATATGACTATTTCTTATTAAAAAACATGATGACTATTTGCATTTGTTTATAATTAAAATTATTCATCCCAAGTTAAACCCCCTGCAGATTAGAAGGCAATGCGTCTAGCCTGTAAACGGATATTACGATATGTATTGCCTCCATGGAGTCTTGTTTTTTTTATAGCAAAACCATTGAACCATTTACGATAAACAATTGCAACAAAATGGATACATGTCTATTTCACATTTCACATATTTTAAGTCAATAAAGAATCAGAAATTATATTACCACCAATGAATTGAAATATACTCCCTCTGTCCTAAAAGGAGCATGGACCAAAATCACTACAGGATGCAATAGCACCATTGAACATGGACCAAAATCATCAGCAGCAGCAGCCGCCGCCTCAGCAGTAGTTTCAAGGAAGTAGGCCGGACAAGAACCGACCGGCCGGACCGCTCTCTGTCTGAAACTGAATCCACGGAGCAGATGCAGATGAGCAACTCCGCCTCCGCTCGGGGCTCGCTCGGTTGAGCTCTGCTCGGACCACACCAGACAGATGCCATCAAAGCCCGCAGCAGTAGAACGCCAGCCGTCTCCAAGCGGCGACGAAGACGGCGGGCTTCCTCCCCGTCGTCCTGGCCCGCCGCGTCCTCGCCGCCGCTGCTGGGTTTGCTGCTGAGCATCTCCCACATGACGTGCACGTCGCCGTACTCGCACGTGCGCACCTCCTTCCGCAGCCGCCCCTGCTCGACATGGCCGGTGGAGGCCGAGGCGCGCGCTGACGCCGCGCCACACCCGCATGGCCATGGTCGGCACCTGCAGGCACGAGCACGACATCATCCTTTCCTCAGTCGTCGGGTCTGGATCCCCTCCTCTGCTCTGCTGTCTCTGATCGAGTGCTTGATTCAGGACCTCACCGGAGCTAGCTGCTCGCCTTCGATTCGCCTCGCTTGGACTGGACCTGTCTGCTGCAGATCGCAATGCCAGCACTGGGACTGGGACGACGACTGACCAGCACTCCTCTTTGCTTGTATATATAGGAATAGGAATGGAGATGTGGGGGCCACTGGCCCAGGCCGTTTCCCGTTTCCGGGGACAAAAGATCTGGGGCATGCAGCGCAGGTGGACGTGGCGACGCGGTAGCCGAGAATTAGATAGCGCAGCAGGCAGCAGTTCACGCGACCAACCCGTTGGCCACTGGATAGCTGACCGGAAACGATACGACATATCGCTAACGGCCTGCGTGCGTATACTTCTTGTCGGCCGAGTGGGACATATCGCTACTGTACCGTACGCGCCGAGCTTCGGCGGATGGGGAACGGCCGAGTGGGACCTGTCGGCGTCCCAGAAGCCGATAGGACTTTGCAGTTCATTTAATCAAATGCTACATTGGCAATTAAAAGGAAAAATATTATTTAAAAAAATTCAAGTTCATTTTGCCCCAACCCCCGACTGTCTCGCCTCCATCCATCCTCGTCCAACTCTAAAAAATTAAAAATCAACTCTTCCAACCGTTCAACCTACCTCCCTTTTCTATTTTAAAATGGTTTTAAGTGATATTTCATTTATATATATTTAGATAAAAGAATCTAATATATACCTGATAAGAGTAGGGTCAAAGCTAAGTCTAATATATTTCATTAATTTAGATAGAAACAAAGATTGTATCTAAATTTTCATCATTTATTTATCCCCTCTAATTTGCTTCCGCTATTAAACGATAGAAGATGTTTCTAAACTTTTAAATATTTTTAAAAAATCCTAGAGATAGATTGAGATAGGATGAATAAAAAAACATTTATAACTCGTGAAGATATTTTTACAAGATTCCAATAATTAGATATGGCTCAAATAGATAGAAAAAAAATCTAGAGAGATCCCTAAACATTCTAGTTTATGTCTCAACGTAACATTAATTAATTGTTTGTATATATATGCACGAGTATTGCTGCTCTGTGACATACTCAGGTACATATGGTGGCAGTGTGGCCCGCATGTGGTAATGCGCCGTGCGTACGTCGAAATAATATAATCCAAAGCAAATTTTCAAATAAAATCACTCACGTGATAATTAGGTTCCGCCATAACCCGCAGTCACACGACGCGTGTTAGCATAGTGACGGTCCTGACAGATCGCTAATGGCTTCTGGAGGTCCTGACACATCGCTATGGGCTTCTGGAGGGCCGATAGATCGCTAACGGCTTCTGGAGGGCCGACAGATCTCTAACGGCTTCTGGAGGGCCGACAGATCTATATCGGCCGTCCAGCAGCCGACAAGGCTCCGGAGCGGGCTGGCTCGTACGACAAAGTGGGCCATATCGGGCCGATAGGCCTATCGGCTGCGCGGGGGCCGATAACATTATATCGGCTATCCGATGGCCAATAGGTCTCGTCGGCTGTCCGCTGGTCGATAGGTCCCGAAATATCTACCCACCACGTCTTCTTCATTCCCTCTCGCTCGCGCTCGCTCTCTCTCTCACCGCGGCGCTGTCGGCCGCCGCTGCTCCGCCGCTCCGCCGCCTGCTCGCCCGGCGCTGTGCAGGTAAGCTTTTTTGTTGTAAACTAGATGAGTGCCCGTATGTTGCTACGGGGATCACTTATCAGCAATCGCATATGCATGCAGCATTTTAACAAAAAAAAAAGCTCAATTCAACTTGGGCCGTGGTTCTTTTTGTTACAACATCATATATGTGATAGTCATCTATTCATTTAAACAAAGATAAGGTATCGACACTCACGTTGCTACTGTATATAAATTTTGTATGAAACAATGTAATTATAAAAGGACTTATTTGGTGCTTTTCCACACCAAACAAATTAAATCAAACTGAAGTAAACTCTTGTGTATGACGAATTAAAGTGGAAATATTGTATCCATCATAATACTTCACAAAAATTCTAAGTTTGAATGTGTGTCGTAACATCGACGGCATTAAACTTCTCTCCAACTCTGATCCTAAGCTCAATCAACCATTCAATCACCCTATAGCTGTAATTAACTGCCTCCTGACTCAACATCCATCATTTATCAGATGCTCAATCAACCATTCTTTCTTGAGGTCCTGAGGAGGTTGTAGTGCACATTGGGTTTCAGGTACCTCCTTCCTGCATGCTTCCTACATGGCACCTGCAGCTTCAGGCACGACATCCTTTCTTCGCTCGTCGGGTCAGGATCCCCTCCTCTGCTCTGCTGTCTCTGCTCTCCTCGATTCAGGACCTCATCGGAGCTAGCTGGCCGCCTTCAATTCGCCTCGCTTGGATTTGGACCTCTCTGCTGCAGATTGCAGTAGTGCCAGCACTGGGACGACGACGACAACCACCACTCCTCTTTGCTTATGCTTATATATATATATATATATATATATATATATATATATATATATATATATATATATATATATATATATATATATGTAGGAAATAAATAGGAATGGAGATATGGGGGCCACAGCCGTAGGCCGTTTCCCGTTTCCGGGGAGAAAAGATCTCGGGCTTGCAGTGCAGATGCAGGTGGACGTGGCGACGCGGCAGCCGAGAATTAGATAGCGCAGCAGCAGCGCACGCGAGATATACTAGGACACTAGTTCTTCGGGCGCGCCCATGCGCGCGGGCCACTGGCCACACGTATTTTTTGGGAAAAAAAAGATATAATCAAGGGGGCCCTGTATTTTGATTTGAGAAAAATCTGAGGAGGTTTTCGAAAAAATCGCTGAGAGTGTCTCTGGAGTGCGGGTTGATTTTTGATAAAAGGAAGGGTTTTTTTGCAAAAAATCCGGAGCTCATCCGTTCTGGACTGCGGGTTGATTTGAAAATTATCTGAGGTGTTATTTGCAAAATTTTCTGAGAGGACCTCTGGAGCGCGGGTTGATTTCCCAAAAACATAAGAGGTTTTTCGTAAAATGACCGCGCCTCGTCCGATCTGGGCCGTCGATGCGGCCGATCGAACGGCCGGGAACGGCCGGCGACGTGGCGCGCCGTGTGGGCAGCCTGGCCACACGCTTTCTTGTCTTTAGATTGCTGTTTCGAAGTGCAAAATTCTGCCATTCTGTTTCTGTGCTTGCCGTTCCAAACTTTCTGACATTGGCCGTGGATGGTACGGTCCTGCTGATCTTATCCCTTGCGTGCTCGGGAGCCACTTCGTGGCGCTGGACATGGTCCATGCACCGGCTGCATGCTGTCCCTGCAGCTGCAGGAGCCAGGAGCCACTGCCACTTCAGAGGGCCAGCTGGACCCCATGCATCACCTGTGGGCTTCCCTCTCTTCAGCCACATGAAGTCACTGGATAGCTGACCGGAAGCCGATACGACAGATCGCTAACGGCCTGCATGCGTATGCCTCTTGTCGGCCCCCGAGAGGCCGATAGGCCTATATCGCGTGGTACGACCGAGTGGGCCCTGTCGGCGTCCCAGAAGCCGATAGGACTTCGCAGTTCATTTAATCAAATGCTACATTTGCAATTAATCAGGAAGAAATATTATTTAACAAAATTCAAGTTCATTTTGCCTCAACCCCCGACTGTCTCGTCTCCATCCATCCTCGTCCAACTCTAAAAAATTAGAAATCAATTCTTCCAACCGTTCAACCTACCTCCCTTTTCTATTTTAAAATGGATTTATGCGATATTTCATTTATATATATTTAGATAAAAGAATCTAATATATACCTGATAAGAGTAGGGTCAAAGCTAAGTATAATATATTTCATTAATTTCGATAAAAACAAAGATTGTATCTAAATTTTCATCATTTATTCATCCCCTCTACTTTGCTTCGGCTATTAAACGATAGAAAATGTTTCTAAACTTTTAAATATTTTTAAAAGACCCTAGAGATAGATTGAGATAGGATGAATAAAAAAACATTTATAACCCATGAAGATATTTTTATAAGGTTCCAATAATTAGATATGGCTCAAACAGATAGAAAATAAAGAGTAAAATGTTCCGGAGGTCCATTAACTTTCGTTGGCATGTACGTCGGTTTCGGCCTCCGGTCTTTGCGCGCGTACAGCAGCCACTGCATGGACCTGCCTCCGGTCTTCCCGTGCTCCGTCGCCGAGGCCGTGCACATTGCCTGCCTGCCCACCTGCGCAGGCGCATTGTGCTGCCGAGAAGCCGCGGCGCCTTGCCCGGACGCCGCCCACACCGTACTGGCAACCGCGGGGCTGCAGCCGCTCATGTGGGCGCTCGCGCGGGGTGCTGTGGCTCCGTGTACCGCCGCGCGGTGCCAGCCGGCGTCACCATCGCCACAACCTGTCCGTGGGTTTCCCGGCGCCGGCGGCCTGCTACTACCTGCTTGTTGCTTCCTTCTGCACCTCGTGTTGTTGTCTGGCCCCGAAGAGCCGCAGCACGCCAGCGCCTCGTCCCCGTCCAGCACGGCGTGCCGGAGAGCCCAGAGCCACCGAGGTCGCCGATCACTGGCGAGAGCGCGTGTTCCCCGAGCTCTTCCGCCTTGTGCGTTATCCCAGCTGACACTGCACATGCTGCTCGCGCTGCGGAGCCGGACAACCGCGTGTCACAGCACTCGTCATCCGCTTCTTCTCCACTAGCAAGTGCTCCGCTTCCTGCTTTCGTCTTCTTGGCCGTGGTGACGAGGATGAGTAAAGGTATTCATGTATTTTTGGTTTTATTTTCAAGAGGAAAAGAAAGTATATGACATACGCACGACGTCATGATAATGTCATCATGCTAATAGCAGGCCACAGAGCATGCAGCGGCTGCGGCTCAGCCGCGCTCAGGCGCTCAGCCAGAGCACGCCGGCGCTGTGCGGCGAGCTGCGTGCACGTGCGTGCAGGGAGGCGGCACAGGGGCACCGAGGCGTACAGGACCTCGACCATTCGTGCTTGTACCACGACAAGCTCTTCTTCTGCGCGACGAGCGGCAGTCACGTTAACGAGAGCACCTCTCATCGGCCTCGTGGCGTATGGTCGAGCACACGGTCGGGCGTCTACCTCACCATCGGCCGGTTCATCTTCATCCGCGCCAGACTACATGGCTTCCACGCTGGCGCCGCTGCAGACCATGGTGCCCCGGGTCGCCCGAGGAGGAGCAGCAGTTGCGGAGCTACGTCCAGCTGCGGGACGACGTACACTTCATTGTTTATTAGCAGCTCCATTGCATGAATTGCGGCGCACCGGTACGGCACGTACAAACACCACACACAACACACATCACACACGGCAAGCAGCATGTGTGCAGGGTAGTGTAAAATATACGACGCATGGCATCAGGCCATCAGAGGTGCAGCCGACGACGAGGGGCACGGCGCAGTAATCCATGCGTGCGATGGGGCAGCGTGTGCCTGAATGCGGTCAGGTCACCTGGCTCTGCCTGCTGGTCCAGTGCACCCCGGCCGTTTACCGCTACGGCGCTACCGGGCCAGCAGACACAGGGCATGCATGCAGTAGCGCACGTTAGCGCTCAGCGCCATGCATGTACGTACACGCGCTCAGCTGCTAGCGCACAGCCATGGCTTGGTCTCCGCGCCGAGCACCAGCAACGACGGCCATACCGTACATACGGAGTATGCATCTTGCATGGCCATTGATGCATGCTGGCTGCTGGGCCCCTTTTACGTCCGTACGTATATACGTACATTGAGCACTGTGCTGCATCTGGAGGGATCCTTGCCTCGAGATTATCTCCGGCCGCCTGCGTGCTGCTGGCTGCTGCAGCATGCGCCATCACCAGGTGTTGGCGCAGTGCCAGTGCCAGTGCCAGTGCGTGGCAACCAACAGGCAACAGCAGTAAATTAATGAACCCGGCCGCGCCTAGCAGCTCACGCCCGGTTTAGTTCCCAAAAATTTTCACCCCAAACTATCACATCGAATCTTGCGGCACATGCATGGAGTATTAAATATAAATTGGCCACGGGACATGCCAAATCATCACCTTTCTTGACTGAAACCGGGGCGCGGTGTCTTCTGGCAATTCAAAGTGGAAACACAGTGTCCAGCAGCAACTTTACGGATTTAGGGTGTCCACCAGCCGTCGGTGCTCATTTGGCATGTCCCGTGGCCAATTGTCCCTAAATATAAACGAAAAAAAACTAATTGCACAGTTTGGCTAGAAATCGCGAGACGAATGTTTTAAGACTAATTAGTCCATGATTAGCCATAAGTGCTACAGTACTAACATGCGCTAATGATGGATTAATTAGGCTTAATAAATTCGTCTCGCATTTCCAGGCGAGCTGTGTAATTAGTTTTTTTATTAGTATCCGAAAACCCCTTCCGACGTCCCCGAAACATCCGATGTGACATCCAAAAAATTTCATTTCGCGAACTAAACACAGCCTCATTCTCTCGTGTCCCGTCGTCGTCTCTCGTCTCTCTCCCCACCGGCATGCAGCTGGAGCTGAGGAGCGAGGAGACCCGAGCTGGAGACGGCCGTGATCCGCGTGACCAGGCACGACGAGTGTTCCGTGGACTACGGGAGCGCGGCGGGGTTGTTCGCGCTGGCGTGCGCGTCGGCGCGGGGCTGCAGCCGCTCATGTGGGCGCTCGCGCGGGGCGTGATTGCCTGCGCCGTCACGTTCACCGGGTCAAGATCCTGTTCCGCCCGGCAGACGAGCGACGGCGGCGAGTGCAGGCATGGCTCCACCGTCGCAAAGACCGGAGGCCGAAGCCGACGTGGATGCATGCATGCGTTGGACCTGCAGTGAACCATTTTAAAAGTTTATAGACCAAAAATGCAGTTTCAAAGTTGATGGACCTAGATGACACCCAACGAAAGTTAATGGACCCAAAAATGCAGTTCCAAAGTTGATGGACCTAGATGACACCCCAACGAAAGTTAATGGACCCCGGTACATTTTACTCAAAAACAAATATATCCTAGAAAAATCTAGAGAGACCCCAAAACATTCTAGTTGATGTCTCAACGTAACATTAATTAATTGGTTGTATATATATGCACGGGTATTGCTGCTTTGTGACATACTCAGATACATGTGGTGGCAGTGTGGCCCGCATGTGGTAATGCGCCGTGCGTACATTAAAATAATATAATCCAAAGCAAATTTTGAAATAAAACCACTCATGTGATAATTAGGTTCCGCCATAACCCGTAGTAACACGACGCGTGTTAGCATAGTGACGGTCCTGACAGATCGCTAACGGCTTCTGGAGGGCCGACAGATCGCTATCGGCTTCTGGAGGGCCGACAGATCGCTAACGGCTTCTGGAGGGCCGACAGATCTATATCGGCCATCCAGCAGCCGACAAGGCTCCGGAGCGGGCTGGCTCGTACGGCAAAGTGGGCCATATCGGGCCGATAGGCCTATCGGCTGCGCGGGGGCCGATAACATTATATCGGCTATCTGATGGCCGATAGGTCTCGTCGGCTATCCGATGGCCAATAGGTCTCGTCGGCTGTCCGCTGGCCGATAGGTCCCGAAATATCTACCCAACGCGGCTTCTTCATTCCCTCTCGCTCACTCTCTCTCTCTCTCTCTCTCTCTCTCTCTCTCTCTCTCTCTCACAGCGGCGCCGTCGCCCGCCGCTGCTCGGCCACTCCGCCGCCTGCTCGCGCGGCGCTGTGCAGGTAAGGTTTTTTGTTGTAAACTAGATGAGTTTGCTAAGGGGATCACTTATCAGCAATCGCATATGCATGCCGTATTTTAACAAAAAAAAAAACTCAATTCAACTTTGCCGTGGTTCTTTTTGTTACAACATCGTATATGTGGTAGGCATCTATTCATTTAAACAAAGATAAGGTATCGACACTCACGTTGCTAGTGTATATAAATTTTGTGTGAAACAATGTAATTATAAAATGACTTATTTGGTGCTTTTCCACACCAAACAAATTAAATCAAACTGAAGTAAACTCTTGTGTATGACGAATTAAAGTGGAAATATTGTATCCATCATAATACTTCACAAAAATTCTAAGTTTCAATGTGTGTTGTAACATCGACGGCATTAAACTTCTCTCCAACTCTCTGATCCTAAGCTCAATCAACCATTCAATCACCCTATAGCTGTAATTAACTGCCTCCTGACTCAACATCCATCATTTATCAGATGCTCAATCAACCATTCTTTCATGAGGTCCTGAGGAGGTCGTAGTGCACATTGGTTTTCAGGTACCTCCTTCCCGCACGCTTCCTACATGGCACCTGCAGCTTCGGGCACGACATCCTTTCTTCGCTCGTCGGGTCTGGATCCCCTCCTCTGCTCTGCTCGATTCAGGACCTCATCGGAGCTAGCTGGCCGCCTTCAATTCGCCTCGATCGCTTGGATTTGGACCTCTCTGCTGCAGATTGCAGTAGTGCCAGCACTGGGACGACGACGACAACCACCACTCCTCTTTGCTTATGCTTTTTTATATATATATATATATATATATATATATATATATATATATATATATATATATATATATATATATATATATATATATATATATATATATATATATATATATATATATATATATATAAATAATAGGAATGGAGATGTGGGGGCCACTGCCCTAGGCCGTTTCCCGTTTCCGGGGAGAAAAGATCTCGGGCGTGCAGTGCAGATGCAGGTGGACGTGGCGACGCGGCAGCCGAGAATTAGATAGCGCAGCAGCAGCGCACGCGAGATATACTAGGACACTAGTTCTTCGGGTCAAAGATCCTGTTCCGCCCGGCAGACGAGCGACGGCGGCGAGTGCAGGCATGGCTCCCCGGACGCAAAGACCGGAGGCCGAAGCCGACGTGCATGCATGCATGCGTTGGACATGCAGTGAACCATTTGAAAAGTTCATAGACCAAAAATACAGTTTCAAAGTTGATGAACCTATATGACACCCAACGAAAGTTAATAGCCCCAAAAATACAATTTCAAAGTTGATGGACCTAGATGACATCTCAGCGAAAGTTAATGGACCTCCAAAGTGCATTTTACTCAAAAAAAATATATCCTAAAAAATCTAGAGATCCCAAAACATTCTAGTTGATGTCTCAACATAACATTAATTAAGTGTTTGTATATATATGCACGGGTATTGCTGCTTTGTGACATACTCAGATACATATGGTGGCAGTGTGGCCCGCATGTGGTAATGCGCCGTGCGTACGTTAAAATAATATAATCCAAAGCAAATTTTAAAATAAAATAACTCATGTGATAATTAGGTTCCGCCATAACCCGTAGTAACACGATGCGTGTTAGCATAGTGACAGTCCTGACAGATCGCTAACGGCTTCTGGAGGGCCGACAGATCGCTATCGGCTTCTGGAGAGCCGACAGATCTATATCGGCCGTCCAGCAGCCGACAAGGCTCCGGAGCGGGCTGGCTCGTACGACAAAGTGGGCCAAATTGGGCCGATAGGCCTATCGGCGGCGTGGGGGCCGATAACATTATATCGGTTATCCGATGGCCGATAGGTCTCGCTGGCTATCCGATGGCCAATAGGTCTCGTTATTGTCCGCTGGCCGATAGGTCCCAAATATCTACCCACCATGTCTTCTTCATTCCCTCTCGCTCGCGCTCGCTCTCTCTCTCACCGCGGCGCCGTCGGCCGCCGCTGTTCGGCCACTCCGCCGCCTGCTCGCCCGGCACTGTGCAGGTAAGGTTTTTTTGTTGTAAACTAGATGAGTTTGCTACGGGGATCACTTATCAGCAATCGCATATGCATGCAGTATTTTAAAAAAAAAAAGCTCAATTCAACTTTGCCGTGGTTCTTTTTGTTACAACGTCATATATGTGATAGGCATCTATTCATTTAAACAAAGATAAGGTATCGACACTCATGTTGCTACTGTATATAAATTTTGTATGAAACAATGTAATTATAAAAGGACTTATTTGGTGCTTTTCCACACCAAACAAATTAAATCAAACTGAAGTAAACTCTTGTGTATGACAAATTAAAGTGGAAATATTGTATCCATCATAATACTTCACAAAAATTTTAAGTTTGAATGTGTGTGTTGTAACATCGACGGCATTAAACTTCTCTCCAACTCTCTGATCCTAAGCTCAATCAACCATTCAATCACCCTATAGCTGTAATTAACTGCCTCCTGACTCAACATCCATCATTTATCAGATGCTCAATCAACCATTCTTTCTTGAGGTCCTGAGGAGGTTGTAGTGCACATTGGTTTTCAGGTACCTCCTTCCTGCATGCTTCCTACATGGCACCTGCAGCTTCAGGCACGACATCCTTTCTTCGCTCGTCGGGTCTGGATCCCCTCCTCTGCTCTGCTCGATTCAGGACC
Organism: Miscanthus lutarioriparius; assembly: GCA_904845875.1. Lineage (NCBI taxonomy): Eukaryota > Viridiplantae > Streptophyta > Magnoliopsida > Poales > Poaceae > Miscanthus > Miscanthus lutarioriparius. The sequence continues at coordinate 118,843,627 of CAJGYO010000003.1, read as the reverse complement.
TCATCGGAGCTAGCTGGCCGCCTTCAATTCGCCTCGATCGCTTGGATTTGGACCTCTCTGCTGCAGATTGCAGTAGTGCCAGCACTGGGACGACGACGACAACCACCACTCCTCTTTGCTTATGCTTTTATATATATATATATATATATATATATATATATATATATATATATATATATATATATATATATATATATATATATATATATATATATATAAATAATAGGAATGGAGATGTGGGGGCCACTGCCCTAGGCCGTTTCCCGTTTCCGGGGAGAAAAGATCTCGGGCGTGCAGTGCAGATGCAGGTGGACGTGGCGACGCGGCAGCCGAGAATTAGATAGCGCAGCAGCAGCGCACGCGACCAACGTGACGTCCAAGACATACTAGGACATTGCTGTTTGGAAGTGCAAAATTCTGCCATTGCTGTTTCTGTGCTTGCCGTTCCAAACTTTCTGACATTGGCCGTGGATGGTACGGTCCTGCTGATCTGCGTGCTCGATCCATCAGTCTTTGCAGGAGCCACTTCGTGGCGCTGGACATGGTCCATGCACCGGCTGCATGCTGTCCCTGCAGCTGCAGGAGCCAGGAGCCAGGAGCCAGGAGCCACTGCCACTTCAGAGGGCCAGCTGGACGCCACGCTGCGGGTGGACACCATGCATCACCTGTGGGCTTCCCTCTCTTCAGCCACATGAAGTCACTGGATAGCTGACCGGAAGCCGATACGACAGATCGCTAACGGCCTGCATGCGAATACTTCTTGTCGGCCCCCGACATGCCGATAGGCCTATATCACTACTGTGCCGGACGCGCCGAGCCTCGGCGGACGGGGGACGGCCGAGTGGGACCTGTCGGCGTCCACATTTGCAATTAATGAGGAAAAAAATATTATTTAAAAAAATTCAAGTTCATTTTGCCTCAACCCCCAACTGCCTCGTCTCCATCCATCCTCGTCCAACTCTAAAAAATTAAAAATCAACTCTTCCAACTGTTCAACCTACCTCCCTTTTCTATTTTAAAATGATTTTAAGTGATATTTCATTTATATATGTTTAGATAAAAGAAACTAATATATACCTGATAAGAGTAGGGTCAAAGATAAGTCTAATATATTTCATTAATTTAGATAGAAACAAAGATTGTATCTAAATTTTCATCATTTATTCATCCCCTCTAATTTGCTTCCGCTATTAAACGATAGAAAATGTTTCTAAACTTTTAAATATTTTTTAAAAAAATCCTAGAGATAGATTGAGATAGGATGAATAAAAAAAACATTTATAACTCGTGAAAATATTTTTACAAGGTTCCAATAATTAGATATGGCTCAAACAGATCGAAAAAAGAGTAAAATACACCGGAGGTCCATTAACTTTCGTTGGGGTGTCATCTAGGTCCATCAACTTTGAAACTGTATTTTTGGATCCATTACCTTTCGTTGGGTGTCATCTAGGTCCATCAACTTTGGAACTGCATTTTTGGTTCATGAACTTTTAAAATGGTTCGCTGCAGGTCCAACGCATGCATGCATGCACGTCGGTTTCGGCCTCTAGTCTTTGCGCGCGTACAGCAGCCGCTGCATGGACCTGCCTCCGGTCTTCGCTTCGGCCTCCCGTCTTCCCGTGCTCGTCGCCGAGGCCGTGCACATTGCCTGCCTTCCCACCTGTGCAGCCGCGTTGTGCTGCCGAGAAGCCGCGCACTACTGGATTCAGGTTCTTTGCCGAGTGCCTGAGGCACTCGGCAAAGTCTTTGCCGAGTGCGGCACTCGGTAAAGAACACACGGCAAAAAATTGATCGGCAAAACCCTCTTTGCCGAGTGTCTTTTATCGGGCACTCGGCAAAGAAAAGCGACCGTCACGGCGCCGGCCCCGTTGACGGTCACTTTGCCGAGTGCCAACCATGCAGACACTCGGCAAAGATTTTTTTATTTTTTTTTTAAAAAAATTCTTTGCCGAATGCCAACCCTGTAGGCACTTGGCAGAGATTTTTTTATTTTTTTTTAAAAAAAATTCTTTGCTGAATGCCAACTCTGCAGGCACTCGGCAAAGTTTTTTTTTTTACAAAATTTCTTTACCGAGTGCCAACCCTTCAGGCACTTGGCAAAGATTTTTTATTTTTTTTTAAAAAAAATTCTTTGCCAAGTGCCCTCTGCCAGCACTCGGCAAATTTTGATTTTTTTTTTAAAAAAATTCTTTGTCGAATGCCTCTTGCCGACACTCGGCAAAGTTTGATTTTTTTTTTTTTTAAATTCTTGGTGCAGCATGTCAAGCCGGCTCACCATCGCCTGCACGGCCAATGGCTGGGCTGGCGCCTCCACCTCCGGCTCCCTCTGCCAACACAGAGCAGCACCAAGCACACTGTAAATTTTACTGAAACATACACTTTCTATACAGTGGTAGTAATTTGCGCTCCCCAATCAAAATTCAGAGATAACTGATAGGTGGACAAATTGTGCATATGAAGAAAGAGGAGACTACGCTTTGCATCTTCGCAATGCTAATGAGAAAAAATAGGATACATTCTTTGTATCCCACCAAACAGAAAAAAAATTCATAGATAAGTGTCAAACAATGCAAAGAGGAGAATACATTCTTTATATCCCACAACTGAAACTACGCGGTACAGTTCATAAAACTTGTGCAATTCGACCAATCCTCTCAACTCAGAGAGCATTTTGCGATACAAACTCCAATTTATTAACCACATGAAGTGAGAGCGCCTTGCAAATTTTACTGAAAAATATCCACATATTTGCTGTGCAGAACATGAATACTACTGGAAAACTCTGAACCTGAATACTACTGAAAAATTCTTCTAGTCACGGCTACTGAAACAATATGAATTGTGTCAGAAGAAAGAATTGAGGCGTACCTCCCCGCCGGCGGCTGGTCCAGCTCCCTCGACGCGGAGCGGGAGGAACACCTGCCCGAGCCCGACGCGCCCCCGCAGGTTCTGCCAGAGCGTCCCGGGTGCAGCGAGACCGAGATGGACGACGTCGTCAGCGGCCAGGACGACAATCATGCCGCCTCCGCCCAGGTCGCCGAGCCTCGCCTCCAGGTCCTCGACGTCAGGAAGGCCGACCACGGCGTGCTGCGCCATGTAGCCGGCGTGTCTCAATCGAGCATCAACCAGGGGAACCCAGAAGGGACCCCGGCTGGCGCCAGCGACGCCGAGCACCGGCGCCCATACCTTGGCCTTGGCACCACGACGTCCACGAGCCGGAGCTCGAGGAGCCCCGCTGAGCACCCGCCAATCAAATGAAAGATTCAGGATTATCGCATAACCGATTGCAATAACGTAGTACGTACTGCCCAGTAAACGCAATCAAGAATAACAGTATTCGAAGATCTGTTTCACATTAATGTAGTATTCGAAAATGTCCCATCAGATGGCACAATAATCAAATCAAAGAAATGGTGCCAACTGAAATTGTTCAGAGTAAAATTTTCACATACCATCGGATAGTCTGTGGTGTATGGATAAGGATTAGCTTTGTGAACCCTGGCCTTTTCCCCCTCCATCTTATTTTGCAAGAGCTGTGCTTCTAGCTGCCTCTCTTTTAAATGACCTCTTTCCTGCAACCAGGGATGCATAATTATTCTGTTACGCACACATGATGAGAAATGCTGTGACTCTAAAAAATTCACATCTCACGAACCTCTGTTTGTAGATTGAAAGGGTTTGGTATGGTGAGTCTGGGCACATCTTGCCTGTTGCTGTTTGAAGAACATTCAGAGTGAAGAGAGAGCTGCAAAAATAGGAAAGTGCTTAATAAGATCTTGACCAAAAAACAATATAGTGGTTATACTACCATATGGCTATCGATAAATACCTTGTCAAATAAGTCAGCAACTGATGGAGGGCCCAAGCGAACATCGGTAGAGAAATGGAACTCCTTGGGAGCTGTGTGACCTGAGACTTTGGATGGGCAAGCACACCAATGTCTCCCTTACTCTCAAGAATCTGCATGACATGGAGCCCAAAACTGAAGCTCCAACTCATAATCTAATCAATTTTTGTTCATCTATGACAAGTGTTAGTACCTTTTTGTTTAGTGGCCTGGCCTTGAACTTGGGGGCCTTCTCCAGCTCCTCCAGTTCAAGTTCCTGAGAACTTTTCACACTGTTGAAAGATGATGTTAGAATTTAGCATTAAAAAAAAGACTGATGCCTGTTAAAATGATTTCAGTTCATCAATTTTGTGTGGCAAAAGCAAACCTTGGTGGCCGAACTCTCTTTGCTGTATGAAGTTGTGGTGGCTTTGGCTGTTCAGTGGCTTATTTTGAGACTGCAAGATTGAAACATTGAACTTTGTAGCTAAAAAATTAATAACAACTAGCATCCTAAGATGCAGCAGCTAGGCAACTAGGAACTTACACGGATAGTCTCTGCACAAGAAACTTCTGAACATGTGTGTCCGCATATCGAGTTGCTCTCTCCATTATTTTAAGATGGAACTCCTGTAGTTGACGCAAAGGAACAAATGAATTAATCAATGAAAAGAGCCTTTCATTCATGAATTTCCCACTATGATAGAATACGCACATTAAATTCGGGGACCTGTGGGGTTTTCCTTGGAAGTGGAGAAAACGAAGGGGCTTCAGCAATCTTAAGGAAAAAGGCAGCAACTAGTTAGCAGGCAGTTAAAGTAAGACAGTCTTCTTTCATGTAAGCAAATTCTTTCATGTAATATGACAAGCTAATGTACAACAGACATGGGAAATTAATACTTACATGAGAACGAGATCTGCTGTGAGTAATGCTCAGCTTTCTGGTCCCTGATTCAAACTTCTTAACCAATTCTGCAGCTGATACATATGGAGTTGCTTCCTAAAAATGCCACAGGATTCATATCAGTAACACTTCATCTTCAATTTTATCTCTATCCAATCCCCACTAAACTGGAATACTTAGTAGCAGGAGAGGAATTTTTACCTTCACAGAGCACATATCCTCATGGGACCTCCTCACTTCATTGCTTCCAGCTAAATCAGCTCTTCCCTTATGAGGCAGCACCTTAGTCTTGACATTCAGTATCTGAGCACAAGAGCAACAAAAAGGAATAATTACAACACAACAGTGACACACCTGTAATAATTGGAAGAAGATTATAGACTCAAGGCTAACCTTTTTCATGCTGCTAGAATGTAGCAGGTAGCTTCCAATTTCTTTATTATCTTGCTGATCCTATGACCTAGGAAACCAAACCTGAAAAATTGTCACCAAATTAGGAAACAGAACATTCTACATGCATATATATTTGAATAATTATGATTTATAGAAGGGGACAGTGCTCCTTTCCAATGCTTTATTTATTCCATCTTTGCAAAATATAAGTATTCATATTCAAGTAGGATCTGAAATAGCTGAACTCACCATCCAAACAAGAATTTTATTCCATTTTTGCAAAATATAAGTATTCATATTCAGGAACAATAAATAGGATCTGAAATAGTTGAACTCACCATTTTGAAATAACAATCCACCACATGACCCTGCATTGTAATGATTTCAGATAGGTTAATTTTGAGAGACAGACAGAGCTTAAATCGCTGTAGTACAGAAAAAGGCACCAAATAGACAGGTACCAGCAAAATACATAGGCATTCCAATTGTCCTTCTTGTTGCTGCAGTGATAGAGCAGGCGGTAGACCATATCCATGAGAACAAAATCGATGTACAGATGCATAAATTCAACAGGAAAATTAATTCTAAACAAGGTACGTGAATGGCAACGCAACTGGAGTGAACAGGTAGATGATCACTCTGCTGGTATTCTAAATCGACCCATCGACCATGGGACTTAACCCTAGGACACGTGAAATCAGAAGAGACGTAGGCCTACTAGACGAGAATGAATGAGCGAGAGCTGACCTGAGCGGAACCAACAGTTAGGGTTTCGTGTAGGCAGGTAGGGTTTCCTGTAGCACTTGTAGCATATGAGCACACGCGGAGCAGACGGAGGAGGCAGCGGTGGGGGTAGGCAGGCCGACAGCCACCGGTGGGGCTCGCCTCGCAAGCGCCATGGCCGGGGACAGGCATAGACCGCCGCCGGGGCCGACGCCGGCGCTGCCCGGGGGCGCCGTCGCCCAGCCAGCACTTCGCGCGGGGAAGCGGCGGCGGTGGGGCTGGACCGGCACACCTCGACGCCAGGAGAGAGAGAGAGGGAGGCAGAGGGAGAGAGAGGAAGGGAAGGCAGGGCCGACACGGTGGAGGCGGCGTTTCGTGGGAGGAGAAGCGTTGGGCTCGAAAGGGAGGGCGTGAAGGCAGGGGCCGACACAGTGGAGGGTTTTTTAAATCCTCCTTTGCCGAGTGCCCCCATCTGGCACTCGGCAAAGATTTAATTTTTTTTTGAAATTTCTTTGCCGAGTGCATCTGTGAGGCACTCGGCAAAGACAAATTTTCTAAAAAAAATAAAAAATCCTCTTTGCTGAGCGCCTTATTTTTGGCACTCGGCAAAGACCCCCTCTGCCGAGTGCCATGTCCCGGCGCTCGGCAAAGGTTTTTTATTTTTGGCCTCCAAATTTTTTGTGCAACCCTTTTAAAGCACCAGAAACTCCTCGTTAGAATTTGGGAATTTTTTTGTTGTTTTTTGATATATTTAGTTACTTTATTTCGTTTACTTGAATTTTTTCGAAAAATATAATTTTGAACTGCACGTGGTACGAATAATGCAATTTAATGATTCAAAAATTGATGGTCATGATACTGAGTGTAGTGTGTCATGACCATCATTAAAATTGATGGCCATCACATGTAGAGATGTCCTGGTTTATAAGCATCGTACGTGACAACGTGCATGAAATCTTCTAAAATTTTTATCATAGCCTCCACATATGATATCACGACATCTCAACAAGTTTCATGATTTTCGGACTTCATTTGCTTTTTATAGAATTTAAAAACACTTCGCACGCAAGTTCGCGGTTATGTTTCGTGAACAAGATGTCCAAAATTTCGGGTCCATTCCTGGATACAGCCTCACACTAAACTCAGTAACATGACCATCAATTTTTGAATCATTAAATTCCATTATTCGTACCACGTGCAGTTCAAAATTATATTTTTCGAAAAAATTCAAGTAAACGAAATAAAGTAACTAAATATATCAAAAAGCCAAAGCCACAAAAAAAATACCCAAATTCTATCTAGGAGTTCCTGGTGCTTTAAAAGGGCTGCACAAAAAATTTGGAGGCCAAAAACAAAAAAAAACAAAAAAACTTTGTCAAGTGCCGGGGCATGACACTCGGTAAAGAGGGTTTTGCCGAGTGCCAAGAATAAGGCACTCGGCAAAGAGGGTTTTGAATTTTTTTTAAAAAAATTCCTCTTTGCCGAGTGCCTTCACATGGGCACTCGGCAAAGAAGGACGTGGTCGAACACCGATACGCGTGGCAGCCTATGCCGAGTGCCGAGCTTTTGCCGAGAATTTGGCACTCGGCAAAGAAGTCCTTTGCCGAGCGCTCTTCTTTGCCGAGTGCCCGGCACTCGGCAAAGAACTCTTTGCCGAGTACAATTCTTTGCCGAGTACGGCACTCGGCAAAGAAGGTCTTTGCCGAGTGTCCGATTTTTAACACTCGGCAAAAAATTTTGCACTCGGCAAAGTCTCTGTTTTCAATAGTGGCGGCGCCTTGCCCGGACGTCGCCCACGCCGTACTGGCAACCGCGGGACTGCAGACGCGGGGTGCTGCGGCTGCGGCTCCGTGTACCGACGCGTGGTGCCAGCCGGCGTCACCATCGCCACCACCTGTCCGTGGGTTTCCCGGCACGGGCGGCCTGCTACTTCCTGCTTGTTGCCTCCTGCACCGCGTGTTGTTGTCTGGACCTGAAGAGCCACAGCACGCCAGTGCCTCGTCCCCGTCCAGCACGGCGTGCCGGAGAGCCCAGAGCCACCGAGGTCGCCGATCACTGCCGAGAGCGCGTGTTCCCCGAGCTCTTCCGCCTTGTGCTTTATCCCAGCTGACACTGCACATGCTGCTCGCGCTGCGGAGCCGGACAACCGTGTCACGGCACTCGTCATCCGCTTCTTCTCCACTAGCAAGTGCTCCGCTTCCTGCTTTCGTCTTCTTGGCCGTGGTGACGAGGATGAGTAAAGGTATTCATGTATTTTTGGTTTTATTTTCAAGAGGAAAAGAAAGTATATGACATACGCACGACGTCATGATGATGTCATCGAGCTAATAGCAGGCCACAGAGCATGCAGCGGCTGCCGCTCAGCCGCGCTCAGGCGCTCAGCCAGAGCACGCCGGCGCTGTGCGGCGAGCTGCGTGCACGTGCGTGCAGGGAGGCGGCACAGGGGCACCGAGGCGTACAGGACCTCGACCATTCCTGCACGTACCACGACAAGCTCTTCTTCTGCGCGACGAGCGGCAGTCACGTTAACGAGAGCACCTCTCATCGGCCTCGTGGCGTATGGTCGAGCACACGGTCGGGCGTCAACCTCACCATCGTCCGGTTATTCTTCATCCGCGCCAGACTACATGGCTTCCACGCTGGCGCCGCTGCAGACCATGGTGCCCCGGGTCGCCCGAGGAGGAGCAGCAGTTGCGGAGCTACGTCCAGCTGCGGGACGACGTACACTTCATGTTTATTAGCAGCTCCATTGCATGAATTGCGGCGCACCGGTACGGCACGTACAAACACCACACACAACACACATCACACACGGCAAGCAGCATGTGTGCAGGGTAGTGTAAAATATACGACGCATGGCATCAGGCCAGCAGAGGTGCAGCCGACGACGAGGGGCACGGCGCAGTAATCCATGCGTGGGATGGGGCAGCGTGTGCCTGAATGCGGTCAGGTCACCTGGCTCTGCCTGCTGGTCCAGTGCACCCCGGCCGTTTACCGCTACGGCGCTACCGGGCCAGCAGACACAGGGCATGCATGCAGTAGCGCACGTTAGCGCTCAGCGCCATGCATGTACGTACACGCGCTCAGCTGCTAGCGCACAGCCATGGCTTGGTCTCCGCGCCGAGCACCAGCAACGACGGCCATACCGTACTTACGGAGTATGCATCTTGCATGGCCATTGATGCATGCTGGCTGCTGGGCCCCTTTTACATGGCCATTAATTAACGAACCCGGCCGCGGCTAGCAGCTCAGGCCTGGTTTAGTTTCCAAAAATTTTCACCACAAACTATCACATCGAATCTTGCGGCATATGCATGGAGTATTAAATATAGACGAAAAAAATGAATTGTACAGTTTGGTTGAAAATCACGAGACGAATGTTTTAAGACTAATTAGTCCATGATTAGCCATAAGTGCTACGGTACTAACATGCGCTAATGATGGATTAATTAGGCTTAATAAATTCTCGCAGTTTCCAGGCGAGCTATGTAATTAGTTTTTTTATTAGTATCCGAAAACCCCTTCCGACGTTCCCGAAACATCCGATGTGACATCCAAAATTTTTTATTTCGCGAACTAAAACAGCCTCACTCTCTCGTGTCCCGTCGTCGTCTCTCGTCTCTCGTCTCTCTCCCCGCCGGCATGCAGCTGGAGCCGAGGAGCGAGGAGACCCGAGCTGGAGACGGCCGTGATCCGCATGACCAGCCACGACGAGTGTTCCGTGGACTATGGGAGCGCGGTGGGGTTGTTCGCGCTGGCGCGCGCGTCGGCGCGGGGCTGCAGCCGCTCATGTGGGCGCTCGCGCGGGGCGTGATTGCCTGCGCCGTCACGTTCACCGGGTCAAGATCCTGTTCCGCCCGGCAGACAAGCGACGACGGCGAGTGCAGGCATGGCTCCACCGTCGCAAAGACCGGAGGCCGAAGCCGACGTGCATGCATGCATGCGTTGTACCTGCAGTGAACCATTTAAAAGTTCATAGACCAAAAATGCAGTTTCAAAGTTGATGGACCTAGATGACACCCAACGAAAGTTAATGGACCCAAAAATGCAGTTTCAAAGTTGATGGACCTAGATGACACCCCAACAAAAATTAATGGACCCCCGGTGCATTTTACTCAAAAACAAATATATCCTAGAAAATTCTAGAGAGACCCCAAAACATTCTAGTTGATGTCTCAACGTAACATTAATTAATTGGTTGTATATATATATGCACGGGTATTGCTGCTTTGTGACATACTCAGATACATATGGTGGCAGTGTGGCCCGCATGTGGTAATGCGCCGTGCGTACGTTAAAATAATATAATCCAAAGCAAATTTTGAAATCAAATCACTCATGTGATAATTAGGTTCCACCATAACCCGTAGTAACACGACGCGTGTTAGCATAGTGACGGTCCTGACAGATCGCTAACGGCTTCTGGAGGGCCGATAGATCGCTAACGGCTTCTGGAGGGCCGACAGATCTATATCGGCCGTCCAGCAGCCGACAAGGCTCCGGAGCGGGCTGGCTCATACGGCAAAGTGGGCCATATCGGACTGATAAGCCTATCGGATGCGCGGGGGACGATAACATTATATCGGCTATCCGATGGACGATAGGTCTCGTCGGCTATCCGATGGCCCATAGGTCTCGTCGGCTGTCCGCTGGCCGATAGGTCCCGAAATATCTACCCAACGCGGCTTCTTCATTCCCTCTCGTTCACGCTCGCTCTCTCTCTCTCTCACCGCAGCGCCGTCGGCCACCGCTGCTCGGCCACTCCGCCGCCTGCTCGCCCGGTGCTGTGCAGGTAAGGTTTTTTTTTTTGTAAACTAGATGAGCTTGCTACGGGGATCACTTATCAGCAATCGCATATGCATGCCGTATTTTAACAAAAAAAAAAGCTCAATTCAACTTTGCCGTGGTTCTTTTTGTTACAACATCATATATGTGGTAGGCATCTATTCATTTAAACAAAGATAAGGTATCGACACTCACGTTGCTACTGTATATAAATTTTGTATGAAACAATGTAATTATAAAAGGACTTATTTGGTGCTTTTCCACACCAAACAAATTAAATCAAACTGAAGTAAACTCTTGTGTATGCCGAATTAAACTGGAAATATTGTATCCATCATAATACTTCACAAAAATTTTAAGTTTGAATGTGTGTTGTAACATCGACGGCATTAAACTTCTCTCCAACTCTCTGATCCTAAGCTCAATCAACCATTCAATGACCCTATAGCTGTAGTTAACTGCCTCCTGACTCAACATCCATCATTTATCAGATGCTCAATCAACCATTCTTTCTTGAGGTCCTGAGGTGGTCGTAGTGCACATTGGTTTTCAGGTACCTCCTTCCCGCATGCTTCCTACATGGCACCTGCAGCTTCAGGCACGACGTTCTTTCTTCGCTCGTCGGGTCTGGATCCCCTCCTCTGCTCTGCAGTCTCTGCTCTGCTCGATTCAGGACCTCATCGGAGCTAGCTGGCCGCCTTCAATTCGCCTCGCTTGGATTTGATCCTCTCTGCTGCAGATTGCAGTAGTGCCAGCACTGGGACGACGACAACAACCACCACTCCTCTTTGCTTATATATATATATATATATATATATATATATATATATATATATATATATATATATATATATATAGGACTGCGCTAGTTAGCACCCAGGGTACTGATTATTATTCAGTACCCGAGGTCATCCCCACGCCCGCAGACGACGCACGATCGCCCGCGGCCCGCCTAAGCGATGCTCGTTGATATTTTTTTCGTGCCTGTTGCCTACTTACGCCTGTGTTTCTGGCCCGGAAGTCCGAAGCCAAGCATCGGCCCTTGAGTACCTCCTGTCCGCACGCACGAATGAAGACCGCGTTCCCTGTCCCACGTTCGGAACCGTCGCTGACCGCGTTCCCTGTCCCACGAGCGAGGAGAGACCGCCGAGCAGCCCGTACACCGGCGACACCCCGCCACGGCACCGACGAGGCCACTATTGGGGGGCACCTCGGACGGGCGGCGGCGCGTGAAACGCGCGAGCTCACGAGAAGCGGCGCGTGTATATTGCGAGTCTACATTAGATTAGAACAGTAAAAGAGAGATTAGAAATTTCTGTAAAGCCATTGTTTATCAGTGTTTAGAACAATACAAGGACATGAAAATCGGCCTTACAAGATTCTTCAGTATCTGTGCCATCGATTGTATTTTGTGTTCTAGCTGATCAATGTAAGTCATATGGTCAAGGGGAGTAACTGCTTCACGGGCACTCCTTTTACTTGATGAATCCAATTCAGGCGCAGGTGTTTCCTCTGCAGTAGTAGGACTACTGCCATTTTCTGTTGCTGTTCCATTATTGGATACAGGTGCTCCGAACAGCTATACGTAAACACATATAGCTGTTGTTCTGTATCGAGTTTTTGCAAGTCAGTAACGATGGTTCCGGACTTGCAGTTGATCCATTTATATGAGTAAAAGAATGTACTTTAATTCAGTAACTATGTTTATCTTTCATGATTTTCTATAGTATGTATAAAGTATCCTTGGCTTACTGAATTATTCTTGCATACTTATTTCCCATTTATGTCAGCTTGAAGGTCCTATAGTCGTATCATATTTGAATGGTTACTGGATGTTACTTCAAGATGAATTATAAGTTAAACATTATTGATGTTTAGTAGTTCCAAAGTTGGTGTTAACTGTTCATGATACATGATCATCTTCATAGAAAGCTGAGATTTCTTTGGTACATCATTTTAATGACCTACCTGGCACGATTTGTGACCAAATTAAACAAGCTGAGTGAACGAGATGAATTTTATCTTGTGGAGCAATGCTTCTGCGGGTGATGTCTTCACTTCTTCACTTGTAGTGGATGGGATCAGAAGTAATAATGTGTGCTTGTTTTATGTTTCACATAGCCTTTATTTATGGCTATGCAGTAATCCTTAAATGTTTCTGTGATGTTTCTCAGATTAATGATTATTTGAATGAATCGAAGCTTCGCCACTAGTCAGTAAAGTTATTAAATCAGAATGGGTTGCCGGAAGCAGCTGTTTGGAGAGAAGAGCAATTGTAAAGGGGTTGTGACTGAATCGTCAGCATCGCAGACAATGCACACAACTAATGTGGCTGTGGCAGATGGAAGATCAGAACAAGATCACGATGGGTTACCGGCATGCATTTCAGAAGGTGGAACATCATCGTGCACACCAGGCCGTAACGAGGATGTTGTGGCTGGCATTTCAGAAGCCGGAACATCATCCAGCAGAGGCATGTTCTCACCAATGGCAATAGTTACAGAAAGCGAGAACGCTACACCAGATGCCGAAAAGAAGTACACACATGTGAGTAGCTTGTTTGTGACATTTGAATAAGAAGTTCGAAGATTATGCTATGTGAATATGAAATAAAATTAGGTTTCAAAATTACCAAATGATCAAAGTTGTGATGATGGGATTCAGAAAATAGAGCTGAGAAGTATTCAGACTTGAGAAATAATGAAAAAAGTAAATGTACAAACTTGACATAAGCTGTAATGTGCATGCTTACAATATTTAGATTGAGGAACCAGACATGTTGAGGTCTTATATAGGCTGAAATTCACTGTAATCTATTTTGACTGAGATAAAAATTCGAGCAATTTTGCATTGCCTCTTGGTGGAAAATGGAAATATCTAATTGCATATGTTGTATGCAGAAAGAAGACATTGATCCTGCCCTCATTCCTAGGCCTGGGATGTCATTCAGAAACCGAAAAGAGGCCAGGGCTTTCTATGAAGCGTACGCCGAGGAGGTTGGATTCAATTTGAGCTATGGAAACAGTAAAACATATTCATATATTATACAGTGCAGCAATGAGGGGGTTCATACTTACTTTAAAAAAAAATGAGGAGCTGCGTGTTAGGAACAATACCACAAAGAAGACACACTGCATGTCGAAGATGAAGCTTAAAAGAATTTATGATGAAAACAAGAATGAAATATCAGTGGTGATTGAGCAAGTGGATCTAATGCATAACCATCCATGTCTTAAAAAGAAAGAAGAAATAATAAATATGAGATCACACAAGGAAAAGGATCCGGTATTACTTGAGTTTGTTGATGACCTCCAAGCAGCGGATGTCCCGCATCATAGTATACAGAACATTGTTAGGGACATGCATGGGGGAGGTGAGAACGTGCCAATGACCAGGCGGGATCTTGAGAACAGGTCAGTGTGTGCCAACTCTTATACCATCCAGTAAATAGGTACTGTCGATTACATCTGTGTAATAGTAACAAATTTTTCAGGAAGGCGGCTAATGTGAGGGCAGAACATGCCAATGACATTGCGAAGCTTCTAGAATTCTTTGAAGACTGCAAGGCGCAGAACCCACAATTTTGTTGGTATGTCAAGATCGATAAAGAAGGGATGATTCATAGCTTATTCTGGAGTCACGCTAGCATGCAGGCAGAATATATTGATTTTGGAGATGTGATGACATTCGACACCACGCACAAGACAAATATATATGAGAAGCCACTAGCTATGTTTGTGGGTGCAAACCATCACCTACAGAACACATATTTTGGATGTGCGCTGTTAGGCGATGAGACAATAGAAACATTCCAATGGGTATTTCAAGCTTTCAAGAAATGCATGGGAAGACATAGGACTAGGTGCATTATCACAGGTAAAGTAAAACTATTTAAAAAAGTGGAAAACACCTTGAAGGTAGAATGAAAAACAATTTCAAACTGTTTTGGTAGTATTAAGTTAACGATCCTCATGCTCCTATGAGTGGTCACGAGAAGTAGGTGCTACCGCAGGGTTCTTAGAAGGGGGATGACTTGCATCTGAATACCAAAAGGACCAGAAAAGGAAAATAATAAACAACAAAGGTAGATGATTTTAAGAATAGAAGAATCTTGTGAGCTTTCAGAACAAGATGAAAAGTGTTAATTAACAAAAGGACAAGCCGAAGTGGAATCAAAAGAATAATGGAAATTTAAGATAGCAAAATTTAAAATCCATGAATATTAAATTATTCTCAAATTATGTGTACATACATCAGATCATATAAATATAAATAAAAAATCATAAACAAGATTAGATAAGCTGTAAATGAATGTATCTAATTTTGTCTAGTCATTTGTAAAATACTAACTCCATATTGCAACAGATTAAAATTATAGTACAGCCATTCCCCTTTGCACCTCTATTTCGTGAAGCCGATGCAGATGTTCTACCAGGAGAGGAGGGTAACCTCTCGCCTTGTGGCAAAGGGACCTCATACCTAAATGGGAAATTATCACATTAACTGAGAGAAAAGCAGATACAACAAATGGAAAAGGCCACTAAAATTAAAAAAAAAAACATGTACTGACCGCTGTTGAGTGCTCTCAAATACAAGCCTTTTTGGGTTGTCAGGCATCTTATCAACTAGCTCCAACCGGATTCTGAAGTCAATGATTTAGAATGCATTTAGAATACTGCATTCGTATACTCTACAACTTAAATTTACAAGCTCACTCCACAGAACAATGTAGTTGCAACTGCTGAGTCAATGTGAATCAGGACCTTTTCCAGCATGGGTCTGCAAATGCAGAATAAATAGAATTGCTTTATTAAACTATAATGACGCCATAAATAAAAAATACGTGTATGATCTGAACAAATAAAAACAATGCAAAGCTGAATCAATGTGTGTGGTTTAATCTGTCTTATGTCTTCTTTTTATTAAGACACTAATTGAGTATGAGGCATACACACGCGCGCGCAAACACACAACACTGTACCATCACCACCCATGTACATGTGCACCTAAACCCAATACGAATTTATCAGAGGCATCTAAGGTCTCAAAGGGTGTGGGTACATGCTTTGCAACTGATTACTGATGCACCAAGTCAGGCTGGTGGGCTGAGTGCACACCCGCACTGATAAAAATGAAGACCTTGATGTTGAGAGCTAAACACTTCCAAAAGTCAGCTGCCTAGCCTGCTTGCTATTTCTAGAATGCCACATAAAGATCGCTGGTAGAATATCTTGTCAAGTTCATATCCATGTATTTGACCATCTAACTTGTGAGACTGTAACGATAGGAAGTTTTTTGTGCCTCTACCTCATGCTTACAACTGCAGTTATATATTGTACTCAGAAATAAATTTGAAGGGTTCAAATTATAGATGCTATAAGACAATGTGTGGGGTGAGACATTGTAGCTTCTTCAATTAAGGGGCTAAGAGGCTGAGTTTCTATCCTAAACCCACGCTGTAAAAGGATATTAGAGCGTTCAGAGACATTCATAATTTGATAGCTGGGCCTGTACATTTGACAGATGATTTACTGATTTAGTAAAGATCACTGGAGGTAGACAGCTGTGACTAATGTCTGAACTCAGGGTAGATGTATTGCTGTGCAGTTTCTTGTGGATTTACTGTATTGTGTTTATTAATTCCAAGGTATTGAACACATGAATACTGATGGGAGCACTTGTTGAACTACGAATACATGATATGTTACTCTTTTCAAATGAAGCAACTAGTTCATGATGGTAAATAAAATATTTCACATGGACATTGAGGGACCTGTGATTCTGATTAAACACAAGTATGGAGAATATATTATTTCTTAAAGACTGGATATCTGTAATTGATTGAGGCTGAATATAATATCATCTTCATGATGGTAAATAAAATATTTCACATGGAAATTGAGGGACCTGTGATTCTGATTAAACACAACTATGGAGAATATATTATTTCTTAAAAACTGGATATCTGTAATTGATTGAGGTTGAATATAATATCATCTTCTAAAGTTCTAATATTGAAACACACATTGTTTTCAATGACTTCGGAGCAGCAAAGCATGGTGTATAGTTTCATACTTCCATAATGTGCTTGCCTTTTTAACAAAGAGTACCCATATCAGGGAATCTAATAGTGAAACCAATTTGACACAAAATTAATGGGAACAACAAAGCGAGATACATGAATAAGGATATAAAGGAAACCTGAGGGACCAGGCGGCTCCATCCCAAATGATGCAAGCTCGGCAATCAACGAGTGTAATCGGCAATCAAGGGCCGGTAGCGATGAGTCTGGGAACGCACAGCGCGGGGGAGCGGCGCGGCAGGTACGGTGGCAGGGGCAAGCCGGCCGAGAACGCCAGGACGGGAGACGCGATGCGCGTCTGTGGCCGCACAGCCCTGAGCGGAGACGCGGCGGACGCTGGGGAACGCCGGGCAAGAAGGCCCGGCGGGCGGCGCTGCTGCGTCTCGGCCGCCGCAGCACGCTGAGGGGGCGCACGGCGGATATAGGGGTAATTATTGGTTTATCCTGTAATTTACAAGATCATATCAAGGAAGCACTAATGTATCTGAATACTCTTCTCACAATGGTATAGCTTAAAAATGTACAGCTGACTGCATTTTAGAAAACAATGAGATGCCAGCATAGCAAAGGAACTGCTTCTTACAACGCTGAGCGGCGACACGGCAGGGCGGGACGCTGGAGAAGGCCAGCCGAGCACGTCCGACCGGGGCGCGCTGCCTCTCTGACCGGGCGGCGCTGGAGGGAGGAACGGCGGGAGAGGCGTCGGAAGGAGGTGCCGCGATGGAGGGAAGACGGCGCCGCTTCCCCGCTGACCACGTGCTCCAGGTGAAACGGCGTCGGAAGGAGGTGCCGGTGATGGAGAGAAAGCGGTGCCGCTTCCCTTCTTCCCACGCTTCCAGTGAAGCCGAGCGGACGCCGGACTGAAGAAGGCGACGGTGAGCTCGGCTCGAGCGAAACCGAGCGGACGCCGGACGGGCGAAGGGCGACGCGGCGAGCTACTCGTCTGCGAGCGGCGGCGACACAAAGTGTCGCGAGCTGCGGAGGCGCGGGTTGTGCGATATAGGGCGTCAGCGGGAGCTTGAGGTCAGCTGAAACCAACTCGAAAAGTAGATTAGAACGGGAAGCGGCGCCGGATCGACTGATTGGAATTGAACCGCAGTGAACGTGGGCAATGGTTGGGGAGCGGTCATCGAAAGGCCGGGCCGGGTGGCTGAGCCGTAAGGCCGCCCCAAACCCCTCGGCGTAGGCGCGCTGAGTCTGCGGAGGACGGTGAGCCAGCGCGGTGGGAGGCTCTGGTACTAATTAATATTCAGTACCCAGTGTTATAATATAGAAATACTATATATATATATATATATATATATATATATATATATATATAGAAATAAATAGGAATGGAGATGTGGGGGTTTACACCAAAATTTGGGAGAAGAGCGCGGGAACTTGCAGGCTTCCAAGATTGTGCCAATCAAGGAGTCGTTTGAATAAGGATTGATATCTGCTGGGTCGAATGCGATACTAGGATCGGTTCTCTCCGAATGACGTCAGCAGATAACGATGACGAGATATGACTAGCATCGAGAAGATACATATCAGACTCTACAAAAGGGGAAAGATTAGAGTCCAAGTTATCTTAAAATAGGAATGTTTTCTTCGTACCAAAGATTATACTGACTCGTACTCGAGTAGGATTTGTTTTTAGGCCCCGGGTATAAATACCACACCCCAGCTATTGTAAGGCACACAATCAATCAAATACAAATTATTTACTTTTTCGGCTTCGGCCACCCCTTAGGAGTAGGAGTATAGTAGATCTCGACGAGTTCTTCAGCAAGTACGGCTGCATCGATCCGGTCGACCTCCACTACTTGTCTGTAAGTACCGTCGTGGCTTATACCTCTGTTCGTATGGCTACATCGATCCGGTCAACCTCCACTGCGACTCTGGTATGAGTTAGTTATCGACTCTTATCTAGTTCAAGTACGGCTGCATCGATCCGGTCGATCTCCACTGCTCGAACTAGATTAAGGTCAAGTTATTGTCTCTATCTAAGGGTGGCGTTCCTTCGGATAGATTCATTAAGCTACCGATATTGCTTATTGCTTCTATTATTTATTTAAATACAGCAATATCACTTCGCCCGATTGGGATTGATTTAGATCAGCCTTATATCATTTTTAACCCATCGTTTGTTAATCTAAACTGATCTAATCTGCACTTTAAACGATGAGTTATGCTTTATCGGCTGTTTTATATCAATCTTGATCGTGCATAGCGTGCGGTTAAGACGTGTTTGATCTTAAGTAGATTTATTGGCTAGCGAAAACTGCTCCATGGCCCGTTATCATGGCCTGTGTGATTCTGCCTCACACCCCACTATTAGCACCATGGAGTGGGGATCGTTAGTTGGTAGATTTGTTTCTAAGAGGGCATGATCTTAACTGTGCGCTATGTCTGAATCGGCTATTTTAGCCGATATCGAGCGCTTTCATGAACAGTTCGCATCACGAGATCGTTGAAGTAGCGATAGGTTGAAAGATGTGTTAGCCCATGATCTTATTATTGTATTACGGCCTGCATGATTCTGCCTCATGTCCCACTGATATTAGTAATAAGTTAGGGTCATCGAGTCTATTGTTGTTTCTACGGCCTGCATGATTCTGCCTCATGTCCCACTGGTCATAGCGATAGATGAGATCTAATATGTTCATTAGATTTATCTATATTAAATGGTTGAATGATGATGAGCTGTTTTTTCATACAAAAGGGGTTCGGTTACTTGTAGTTATTGGCTTAGCATGGATTAATTACTATTGATATCCTTTTGCTAGTGACCAATATTTGTCTAAACAATGATATTCATCCAGAATGATAACCGATTCTTCTTGCACAACCCCATGAGCTTTAACCGATTTATTCTTATGAATATGCTGGAATCGACTATTTAGTCGATCTCCTTTCATATTGGCTCTCAGAGCCGCACATTCGGGACTATCTGGCAACACCGACATGTTCCGCCCTTAATTACTGATAAACTTTCTCTCCTTGTCAATTGTAGGGTCAAATTGACTGGCATGTCTCGGGAGGAGTGCACAAGATCGACCATCCCTGCGCTGAAGCCAGGCGGATCTCCAGCTCCATTGAGCAGACCCTTTCGGCTTGCTCGTGTGCTCTCGGCACGGGACGAAATTCCGTGTCAACACACGTTTCTGGCACGCTCGCTGGGACACCACAATCGTCATGGCGGTTCACAACAATGACGACATCCTTACGGTACATTATGAAGATCTACCTGATGGAGATAAGGGTATCATCAGCAAAGCTATAGAAGAGTTTCAGAACAAGTGTTTGTTGTCCTACACCAAAACACGTGACAACACAATTGTTCAGAAATTTTCACTACCAAAAGTTCTACTACACGGGCAGACAGATATAGCTGAAGATGAGGACAGGCATTTCTTTACAGAAGTTGTAGACAAATCTGTTCATGATGCCATATCAAGCCGTAATGAAGCTTTCTTGGACACATTTCACAACGCCGTGAAAGAAGCAATTCATGGGTTTCCAGTTGGTCAAGGCGGGCCAGCTTATTACAACATTCCAGATCCATCAACCCAAGGGACTAATCAAGTCGGTACCAGCCATCAAGAAGCAGCACTAACTGGTAATGGTGATGTCCAGGCAGTTCAGGGTTCATCTGAACAAGCTCAAGGAACTATTACAACTCAGATACAGTATAATCCTGGACCGCCAGTACAGCATCTGCAACAGCCAGAGGGGCAAAGTTAGAACCAGGTGATCAATTTTGGCACATCAGACCACATACCATCGTCGGCTCAAAAAATAGCACCATCAATTCAAAGGATCCGTAGAGATATAGATCCTTATGTCTATAATCAGAGACTTCAAGCAGCAAGCCAGCGAAGGACCTAGCAGATTGAGATTCCACAAGGATATAACTATGGCACAGATTATAACACCCTCCACATGATGCCAAATCCAGGATATCAAGGCACACGGGATTTCAATCCATAGATGGGTCAGCAAGTACAAAGAAATCCAAATCTGCAAGCTGACGAGTTGCTGCTGAAGGTGACCGAGATGATGAAGAATCAGTTTGGTCTGAAGCCAAAAGGGTTGACCTTCTCATACAAACACCCATATCCAGAATGGTATGATTTGGTCGTTCTTCCCACAAATTACAGGCTCCCAAAGTTCGCTAAGTTCACTGGCCAAGATAGTACAAGCATGATAGAACATATCAGACGGTATCTTATACAATTAGGCGAAGCATCAGTTGAGGACGCCCATCGAGTTCGTTTCTTCTCCCTATCCCTATCAGGACCAGCCTTCACTTGGTTTTCATCACTGCAAGTCAATTCCATTGCCAATTGGGCTGACCTAGAGAAGAAGTTTCATACATATTTTTACACTGGGACTAGAGAAAAGAAGATTACCGATTTGATGACTATAAGGCAGAAGACTAATGAATCAGGCATTGAGTTTCTTTAGAGGTTTCGAGAGACTAGAAACTTGTGCTTCTCCTTAAACTTGGCTGATGATCAACTAGCTGCTTTAGCCGTTCAAGGAATGCTGCCAATGTGGAAAGAAAAGCTACTAGGACAAGAATTTGACAACTTGGGTCAATTGGCTCAGCGAGTAGCAGCGCTCAATAGCCAATTCCAGAGCATGCGCAGAGATACCCGATTTTAGAAAAGTACTATAGTGGCCAAGGCTTACAATCCATACTCAGTCAATGACAGCTATGAAGATGAAGAAGAAGAGGTTGCTGCTGCTGAATAGAATTGGGGCAAGAAAACAATAATGGTGCCAAATCCTTGGGGAAGAGGAGTCGAGGAGAGCTATGACTTTGATGTCACCAAATCAGACAAGCTCTTCGATTTCTTTCTTGAGAAGGGCTAGATCAAGTTGCCCGATGGTCATGTTATGTTGCCCCCTGATCAGTTGAAGAATAAGAAGTTGTGCAAGTTCTATAACGTTACTTCTCATTCCACTAATGAATGCAGAACCTTCATGCAGCATATACCGAGGGCTATTCAGCAAGGAAGGCTCAAATTTGATACGCCTCGGAAAATAAAAGTTAATGATAATCCTTTCCCAGGAGATCAAAACATGGTTGATGCTGGGCTACTCAAAGGAAAGACTAAGGTTCTAACATCGACCAAATCAAGACAAGCCGGAACAGTCGATCCCAAGATGCAAATATCGGCTGACGAGTACAGAGAGATTAGAAGACGTCGCGCTAAGCAAAAGAGCCGATACGAGCAGGGGAAAATGTCAAAAGCAGGGACGACAAGGCCGCGAGTTACATCTTGGATTCTGTTGAATAAGTGGTAGCGGTAGAAGGAAAATGATTATCAGCGTTGGTTAAAGGATCAAGAATATCAGCGTCAACTGGAAAAAGAGAGATATGAAAGGAAACAAGCCGAGTCACATTGGAATTGTCCTTTCTTCAGACATTGCTGGAATAAAGGTTTGAAGTTGGCTACCGGATATGACTGTCCAGAATGCAGCAATCAATATTAGGAGTTTAGGCAATCTCAAACCAACTGCCGGTCTATCCATACTCAAGATGCATATCATCATAATAACATGGATCAGCGCTTTAACAATAAAAGTGTTCATGATCGGCTTGGAAAACGAGTTGTTGACCAAGACTGGGCTGGTTATGAAGAAGAAAGCAACGAAAGAGAATATGTTTGGCAGGAAGGCCAATGGTGTCCAGGAGGTTTGACAAGAAGTCAGAAGAGAAGGGTGCAATGACATAAAGAGATGGAACAGGCTCAGGCATCCGGCAAGCCTCCAGTCTGGCGTGTTAAGCAAACAGCCGATAGAGAGCAACCATCGGCTAATATCCAAATGGCTTTTCTGTTGCCATCAGAATTCAGAGCTCCGGCAAATCAAGAAGTTTATTCGGATTTCAATGAGTCGGAATATGAGGAGATAGTTGCCAAGTTGACGGTTGTACAACAAGCAATATTTGACAAACCAGTCAAGCATCGGCACTTAAAGACTTTATATATGAAAGATTTTGTTGATGAGAAGCCGATGAACAAGATATTGGTGGACGGAGGTGCTTCTGTCAATCTTATGTCTTACACCACTTTTCGTAAGCTTGGCAAAGGACCAGAAGATCTGATGGAGACTGACATGATGCTTAAGGACTTCGGAGGTAATACGTCTAAGACCCGGAGGGCAATAAACATCGAACTAATAATTAGATATGGCTCAAACAGATAGAAAAAAATATATCCTAAAAAAATCTAGAGAGATCCCAAAACATTGTAGTTGATGTCTCAACGTAACATTAATTAATTGTTTGTATATATATATGCACGAGTATTGCTGCTTTGTGACATACTCAGATACATATGGTGGCAGTGTGGCCCGCATGTGGTAATGCGCCGTGCGTACGTTAAAAATAATATAATCCAAAGCAAATTTTGAAATAAAATCACTCATGTGATAATTAGGTTCCACCATAACCCGTAGTAACACGACGTGTGTTAGCATAGTGACGGTCCTGACAGATCGCTAACGGCTTCTAGAGGGCCGACAAATCGCTAACGGCTTCTGGAGGGCCGACAGATCTATATCGGCCGTCCAGCAGCCGACAAGGCTCCGGAGCGGGCTGGCTCATACGACAAAGTGGGCCATATCGGGCCGATAGGCTTATCGGCTGCCCGGGGGCTGATAACATTATATCGGCTATCCGATGGCCGATAGGTCTCGTCAGCTATCCGATGGCCAATAGGTCTCATCGGCTGTCCGCTAGCCGAGAGGTCCCAAAATATCTACCCACCACGTCTTCTTCATTCCCTCTCGCTCGCGCTCGCTCTCTCTCTCTCTCACCGCGGCGCCGTCGGCCGCCGCCTGCTCGCCCGGCGCTGTGCAAGTAAGGTTTTTTTTTTTTGTAAACTAGATGAGTGCCCGTACGTTGCTACGGGGATCACTTATCAGCAATCGCATATGCATGCAGTATTTTAACAAAAAAAAGCTCAATTCAACTGTGCTGTGGTTCTTTTTGCTACAACATCGTATATGTGGTAGGCATCTATTCATTTAAACAAAGATAAGGTATCGACACTCACGTTGCTACTGTATATAAATTTTGTGTGAAACAATGTAATTATAAAATGACTTATTTGGTGCTTTTCCACACCAAACAATGTAATTAACTGCCTCCTGACTCAACATCCATCATTTATCAGATGCTCAATCAACCATTCTTTCTTGGGGTCCCGAGGAGGTCGTAGTGCACATTGGTTTTCAGGTACCTCCTTCCTGCATGCTTCCTACATGGCACCTGCAGCTTCAGGCACGACATCCTTTCTTCGCTCGTCGGGTCTGGATCCCCTCCTCTGCTCTTCTCGATTCAGGACCTCATCAGAGCTAGCTGGCCGCCTTCAATTCGCCTCGCTTGGATTTGGACGTCTCTGCTGCAGATTGCAGTAGTGCCAGCACTGGGACGACGACGACAACCACCACTCCTCTTTGCTTATGCTTATATATATATATATATATATATATATATATATATATATATATATATATATATATATATATAGGAATGGAGATGTGTTTCCCGTTTTCGGGGAGAAAAGATCTCGGGCATGCAGTGCAGATGCTGGTGGACGTGGCGACGCGGCAGCCGAGAATTAGATATAGCGCAGCAGCAACGCACGCGAGATATACTAGGGGCTTGTTTAGTTCAAGGTTAGAAATCAGTATTTGACACTTTAACACTTTCGTTTATATTTGATAATTATTTTCCCTGCAGCTGCAGGAGCCAGGAGGCAGAGGAGCAGCTGGACGCCACGCTGCGGGTGCACCCCATGCATCACCTGTGGGCTTCCCTCTCTTCAGCCACATGAAGTCACTGGATAGCTGACCGGAAGCCGATACGACAGATCGCTAACGGCCGATAGGCCTATATCGCTACTGTACCGTGCGCGCCGAGCTTCCGCGGGCAGGGGACGGCCGAGTGGGCCCTGTCGGTGTCCCAGAAGCCGATAGGACTTTGCAGTTCATTTAATCAAATGCAACATTTGCAATTAATCAGAAAAAAATATTATTTAAAAAAATTCAAGTTCATTTTGCCTCAACCCCGACTGTCTCGTCTCCGTCCATCCTCGTCCAACTCTAAAAAATTAGAAATCAACTCTTCCAACCGTTCAACCTACCTCCCTTTTCTATTTTAAAATGGATTTATGTGATATTTCATTTATATATATTTAGATAAAAGAATCTAATATATACCTGATAAGAGTAGGGTCAAAGCTAAGTCTAATATATTTCATTAATTTAGATAAAAACAAAGATTGTATCTAAATTTTCATCATTTATTCATCCCCTCTAATTTGCTTTGGCTATTAAATGATAGAAAATGTTTCTAAACTTTTAAATATTTTAAAAAAACCTAGAGATAGATTGAGATAGGATGAATAAAAAAATATTTATAACCCGTGAAGATATTTTTACAAGGTTCCAATAATTAGATATGGCTCAAACAGATAAAAAATAAAGAGTAAAATACTCCGGAGGTCCATTAACTTTCGTTGGCATGCACGTCGGTTTCGGCCTCCGGTCTTTGCGCGCGTACAGTAGCCACTGCATGGACCTGCCTCTGGTCTTCCCGTGCTCCGTCGCTGAGGCTGTGCACATTGCCTGCCTACCCACCTGCGCATGCGCGTTGTGCTGCCGAGAAGCCGCGGCGCCTTGCCCGGACGCCGCCCACACCGTACTGGCAACCGCGGGGCTGCAGCCGCTCATGTGGGCGCTCGCGCGGGGTGCTGTGGCTCCTTGTACCGCCGCGCGGTGCCAGCCGGCGTCACCATCGCCACCACCTGTCCGTGGGTTTCCCGGCGCCGGCGGCCTGCTACTACCTGCTTGTTGTTTCCTTCTGCACCGCGTGTTGTTGTCCGGACCCGAAGAGCCACAGCACGCCAGCGCCTCGTCCCCGTCCAGCACGGCGTGCCGGAGAGCCCATATCCACCGAGGTCACCGATCACTGCCGAGAGCGCGTGTTCCCCGAGCTCTTCCGCCTTGTGCTTTATCCCAGCTGACACTGCACATGCTGCTCGCACTGCGGAGCCGGACAACCGTGTCACGGCACTCGTCATCCGCTTCTTCTCCACTAGCAAGTGCTCCGCTTCCTGCTTTCGTCTTCTTGGCCGTGGTGACGAGGATGAGTAAAGGTATTCATGTATTTTTGGTTTTTATTTTCAAGAGGAAAAGAAAGTATATGACATACGCACGACGTCATGATAATGTCATAAAGCTAATAGCAGGCCATAGAGCATGCAGCGGCTGCGGCTCAGACCACGACCCATCGCATGTAAGTGATATACGGAGCTGAAAACACTCCTACGGCCCATCTAGGCCCAAGAGTTTGAAGGTTGGCCCACTAACGGGTTCGGCAACCGCTCCAGGGCACCTTTAGAGTGAGGGGTGAAAAAGGATGGGCCCGTTAGCGGCCAATACCCGTGCGCACGAGCGCCACGGGCATTCCGGGCCACGTATGAGTCTCGGTCGGTGTACAATCCATGGTTTTTCCTCGAAGAAAGGCAGAGAGCCCTTGGGACCCATCGAACGGACCCGAGAACTATATGGATTGGCCGTTGAGAATCTGGAGTCAGTCACCAGCTAACCCAAACTGGACCCCCATGAACGAGAAGCCAGGGCCCCACTCAGACTAGCCCATTAACAGTTCACCGAGCACCATATTCCGTCCATCGAGGAAAAACGTGGCATGGCTAAGCCCCTCCATTTTATCAAAAAAACACTTGAGGGATGACGATAACAAGACGAGCTGACCCCTCGATCGGACCCCCGCTACGTGCGGTCGCATACGAACCTTAAGTCAGTCACCAGGGGAAACCGCGCATGTTGCAACAAGCAAGGGCACCTGCTGGAGTCCATCCACGCGAGAAAACCTACAAAGGAGTATCCAACTCCTCCGCAGGCTCGGGGCTACTGTCGGGTACCAATACTAGGGTACCCGAAGGAGAGGAACTAACGGTCATTAGGACTGATTCACCCGAGCAATCAAATGCGTGACTATAGCTCCAACCAGTCCCCAGATGCGCAGGTTCCGCCTCTCCCGACCGCTGAGGGGCGGGTCCCACCTCGGCCGATCCCTGGGGCACGGGCTCTGCCTCGCCCGACCGCCAGAGTGCAGGCTCCGCCTCGCCTGACCGCTGTGGTATAGGCCCTGCCTCACCCGACAGCTTGGGTACGGGCTCCGCCTCTCTCGACCACCGGGGGCGGGCTCGGCCTTGCCCGACCTCTGGGTCGGGGGCTCCGCCTCGCCCGACCCCTTAGGCGCGGCTCTCGTCTCGTCCGACGGAAGCCCGTACAACCACCAACCACTACGGGTCAGAAGGTACAACCCAAGATCAAACTTCTGGCACTGGGCAGGGATCTCGACGTGACCCATGGTCACGACATGTCACTCCCCGGGATTCACATCACCAATAGTGATGGATGCATGGTCACTGTGCTGCCTACTCCCCATACGACCGCTGACCGGAACGTCAGTTCGCTGCGTCATCCATCGGGACGGGATGGGACGCCACGACCAGCTGATAACGCCGGGGCATGGCACTGGTGGTGAACAGGAGGCCCGGCGTGGAGCCATGCCTATCACCATCTATAGCATCGGCGGGACTCGCATAAAGTAGAAAAAGGACCCGGCAGGCCTTGAGGCCTTCTTCTCCTTGACTTTTCTCCCTCTTTGTCTCAATAACCTACTCTTGCCCTTCGTCTATAAAAGAGTAAGCAGGACGCCCCATGAAGGGCACGTCTGAACATGGCTCTATACACCTTAGACGCCTAAGACATCTGAACACATCTCTACACACCCTAACATGCCTTAGCAACACACACACACTAGAGACTTGGGAACTTCTCCCTCTCTCGCCTGTTTGTAACCCCTACTACAACTTTCAGTGCTGGTAACACGAGCAGCATCTGGACGTAGGGATATTCAGTCCGAACCAGTATAAACCCTTGTGTCTTCGGAGCACATCATCCGAACCAGACGTGCAATCTAGAAATTTACTAGTTGGTGACTCGAAACACCAACAACATGTGTGTAGCCATTGCAAACATTGCAAAATCCAGATGAAAACACTTGCAACATACGTATAAAAACAATTGAAACACTATATATTTATGCAACATCTAGATCTACTTCTGCAACTTCCAAATTAAACAATTGCAACATACGTCTAAAAGAGATGAAACATTTGGAATATACACTTGAAACATACGTGTATAGCCATTGCAACATGTGCAACATATCGATCTACTTTTGCATCATCGATATAAAACACTAGCAACATACCTATGAAACATCTTAAACACTTGAAATATACGCTTGCAACATGCGCTTTCAGCGTAATGTCACCTTGCTGCCTGGACGAACGGAGGCTCGTCGTTGCGGAGCTCGACGCTGGCCTGGAGTTCAGCGGCAAACGCGGAGGCCAGCGGCGGCGCATAGAGCTGGCGGCGGCGCGGAGGTCGGCGGCGCATGGAGCTCGCGGTAGCGCGGAAGTCGACCGCGGCACATGGAGCTCGCGGTAGCGTGAAGGTCTTGTGCGGGCATCTCGCCGGCGGATGCAGCGCAGCCGTGGTAGGAGGCGCGATTCCGGGGGGGGACTTGCGGTGGCGCGGAGGACTAGCACGGGCATCGCGCCGGGGGACGGAGCGTAGCCACCACATGAGGCACATCTTCGGGCGAGGGGTGCGCAGCGCGAGCGGGGTGGGGCGGTCCGGTCCGTCCGTCTCCGGACGGCCTGTAGGGAGCATTACTGTTCTCAATGTGGTTGTCGAACATCTTGTATAAGTCCGAATAAGTTTCCTCTGTAATTGCTAGTTTGTTATAATAAATTTCGTGTAGGGGTGCAAACCCCTCCAGTTCCATAAAAAAAATCTTGTATAATGTTTTTTCAACGTGATGCCTATTTTGAAAATATGACTATTTCTTATTAAAAAACATAATGACTATTTGCATTTGTTTATAATTAAAATTATTCATCCCAAGTTAAACCCCTGCAGATTAGAAGGCAATGCGTCCAGCCTGTTAACGTATATTATGATATGTATTGCCTCCATGGAGTCTTGTTTTTTTATAGCAAAACCATTGAGCCATTTACGATAAACAAATGCAACAAAATGGATACATTTCTATTTCACATTTCACATATTTTAAGTCAATAAAGAATCAGAAATTATATTACGACCAATGAATTGAAATATACTCCCTCTGTCCTAAAAGGAACATGGACCAAAATCACTACAGGATGCAATAGCACCATTGAACATGGACCAAAATCATCAGCAGCAGCCGCCGCCGCCTCCGCCTGTATGTACAAACTCTTAAAGGGACCGACAACAGCAGTAGTTTCAAGGAAGTAGGCCGGACAAGAACCGACCGGCCGGACCGCTCTCTGTCTGAAACTGAATCCACGGAGCAGATGCAGATGCAGATGAGCAACTCCGCCTCCGCTCGGGGCTCGCTCGGTTGAGCTCTGCTCGGACCACACCAGACAGATGCCATCAGAGCCCGCAGCAGTAGAACGCCAGCCGGCTCCAAGCGGCGACGAAGACGGCGGGCTTCCTCCCCGTCGTCCTGGCCCGCCGCGTCGTCGCCGCCGCTGCTGGGTTTGCTGCTGAGCATCTCCCACATGACGTGCACGTCGCCGTACTCGCACGTGCGCACCTCCTTCCGCAGCCGCCCCAGCTCACCTGCCGCCCCTGCTCGACATGGCCGGTCGAGGCCGAGGCGCGCGCTGAGGCCGTGCCACACCCGCATGGCCGTGGTCGGCACCTGCAGGCACGAGCACGACATCATCCTTTCCTCGGTCGTCGGGTCTGGATCCCCTCCTCTGCTCTGCTGTCTCTGATCGAGTGCTTGATTCAGGACCTCACCGGAGCTAGCTGCTCGCCTTCGATTCGCCTCGCTTGGACTGGACCTCTCTGCTCCAGATCGTAATGCCAGCACTGGGACTGGGACGACGACGATGACCAGCACTCCTCTTTGCTTGTATATATAGGAATAGGAATGGAGATGTGGGGGCCACTGGCCCAGGCCGTTTCCCGTTTCCGGGGACAAAAGATCTGGGGCATGCAGCGCAGGTGGACGTGGCGACGCGGTAGCCGAGAATTAGATAGCAGCAGGCAGCAGTTCACGCGACCAACCTGTTGGCCACTGGATAGCTGACCGGAAGCCGATACGACAGATCGCTAACGGCCTGCGTGCGTATACTTCTTGTCGGCCGAGTGGGACATATCGCTACTGTACCGTACGCGCCGAGCTTCGGTGGGTGGGGGACGGCCGATCGGGACCTGTCGGCGTTCCAGAAGCCGATAGGACTTTGCAGTTCATTTAATCAAATGCTACATTTGCAATTAATCAGGAAAAAATATTATTTAAAAAAATTCAAGTTCATTTTGCCCCAACCCCCGACTGTCTCGTCTCCATCCATCCTCGTCCAACTCTAAAAAATTAAAAATAGACTCTTCCCACCGTTCAACCTACCTCCCTTTTCTATTTTAAAATGGTTTAAGTGATATTTCATTTATGTATATTTAGATAAAAGAATCTAATATATACCTGATAAGAGTAGGGTCAAAGCTAAGTCTAATATATTTCATTAATTTAGATAAAAACAAAGATTATATCTAAATTTTTATCATTTATTCATCCCCTCTAATTTGCTTCGGCTATTAAATGATAGAAAATATTTCCAAACTTTTAAATATTTTTACAAAATCCTAGAGATAGATTGAGATAGGATGAATAAAAAAACATTTATAACTCATGAAGATATTTTTACAAGGTTCCAATAATTAGATATGGCTCAAACAGATAGAAAACAAAGAGTAAAATGCACCGAAGGTCCACTAACTTTTGTTGGATGTCATCTAGGTCCATCAACTTTGAAACTGCATTTTTTGGTCCATTAACTTTCGTTGGGTGTCATCTAAGTCCATCAACTTTGAAACTGCATTTTTGATTCATAAACTTTTAAAATGGTTCACTGTAGATCCACCGCATGCATGCATGCACGTCGGCTTCGGCCTCCGGTCTTTGCGCGCGTATAGCAGCCACTGCATGGACCTGCCTCCGGTCTTCGCTTCGGCCTTCGGTCTTCCCGTGCTCCGTCGCCGAGGCCGTGCACATTGCCTGCCTGCCCACCTGCGCAGGCGCGTTGTGCTGCCGTGAATCCGCGGCGCCTTGCCCGGACGCCGCCCACACCGTGCTGGCAACCGCGGGGCTGCAGCCGCTCATGTGGGCGCTCGCGTGGGGTGCTGCGGCTGCGGCTGCGGCTCCGTGTACCGCCGCGCGGTGCCAGCCGGCGTCACCATCGCCACCACCTGTCCGTGGGTTTCCCGGCGCCGGTGGCCTGCTACTACCTGCTTGTTGCCTCTTTCTGCACCGCGTGTTGTTGTCTGGACCTGAAGAGCCGCAGCACGCCATCGCCTCGTCCCCGTCCAGCACGGCGTGCCGGAGAGCCCAGAGCCACCGAGGTCGCCGATCACTGCCGAGAGCCCGTGTTCCCCGAGCTCTTCCGCCTTGTGCTTTATCCCAGCTGACACTGCACATGCTGCGCGCTGCGGAGCCGGACAACCGTGTCACGGCACTCGTCATCCGCTTCTTCTCCACTAGCAAGTGCTCCGCTTCCTGCTTTCGTCTTCTTGGCCGTGGTGACGAGGATGAGTAAAGGTATTCATGTATTTTTGGTTTTATTTTCAAGAGGAAAAGAAAGTATATGACATACGCACGACGTCATGACGACGTCATCAAGCTAATAGCAAGCCAGGCGCTCAGCCAGAGCTCGCCGGCGCTGTGCGGCGAGCTGCGTGCACGTGCGTGCAGGGAGGCGGCACAGGGGCACCGAGGCGTACAGGACCTCGACCATTCCTGCTTGTACCACGACAAGCTCTTCTTCTGCGACGACGAGCGGCAGTCTCGTTAACGAGAGCATCTCTCATCGGCCTCGTGGCGTATGGTCGAGCACACGGTCGGGCGTCTATCTCACCATCGTCCGGTTCATCTTCGTCCGCCAGACTACATGGCTTCCACGCTGGCGCCGCTGCAGACCATGGTGCCCCGGGTCGCCCGAGGAGGACGAGCAGCTGCGGAGCTACGTCCAGCTGCGGGACGACGTACACTTCATGTTTATTAGCAGCTCCATTGCATGAATTGCGGCGCACCGGTACGGCACGTACAAACACCACACACATCACACACGGCAAGCAGCATGTGTGCAGGGTACTGTAAAATATACGACGCATGGCATCAGGCCAAGCGCTCAGCGCCATGCATGTACGTACACGCGCTCAGCTGCTAGCGCACAGCCATGCATGGCCGCGTTCGGCTGGCTGGCCAGCCCACTCACGAAACACTGTTCACATAGACGGTGTTTTCAGATAGAACAATATTTTTTTCTCACAACAATTAGTTGGAACAGTATTTTAATTTATTTTTCAGTCCTATCGAACAGCTCATGGCTTGGTCTCCGCGCCGAGCACCAGCTACGACGGCCATGCCGTACTTACGGAGTATGCATCTTGCATGGGCATTGATGCATGCTGGCTGCTGGCCCCCTGTTACGTCCGTACGTATATACGTACATTGAGCACTGTGCTGCATCTCGAGGGATCCGTGCCTCGAGATTATCTCCGGCCGCATGCGTGCTGCTGGCTGCTGCAGCATACGCCATCACCAGGTGTTGGCGCAGTGCCAGTGCGTGGCAACCAACAGGCAACAGCAGTAAATTAATGAACACGGCCGCGCCTAGCAGCTCACTCTCTCGTGTCCCGTCGTCGTATCTCGTCTCTCGTCTCTCTCCCCGCCGGCATGCAGCTGGAGCCGAGGAGCGAGGAGACCCGAGCTGGAGACGGCCGTGATCCGCGTGACCAGCCACGACGAGTGTTCCGTGGACTAGGGAGCGCGGCGGGGTTGTTCGCGCTGGCGTGGGGCTGCAGCCGCTCATGTGGGCACTCGCGCGGGGCGTCGGCGCCTGCGCCGTCATGTTCACCGGGTCAAGATCCTGTTCCGCCCGGCAGACGAGCGACGGCGGCGAGTGCAGGCATGGCTCCCCGGACGCAAAGACCGGAGGCCGAAGCCGACGTGCATGCATGCATGCGTTGGACATGCAGTGAACCATTTGAAAAGTTCATAGACCAAAAATACAGTTTCAAAGTTGATGAACCTATATGACACCCAACGAAAGTTAATAGCCCCAAAAATACAATTTCAAAGTTGATGGACCTAGATGACATCTCAGCGAAAGTTAATGGACCTCCAGTGCATTTTACTCAAAAAAAAATATATCCTAAAAAAATCTAGAGAGATCCCAAAACATTCTAGTTGATGTCTCAACATAACATTAATTAAGTGTTTGTATATATATGCACGGGTATTGCTGCTTTGTGACATACTCAGATACATATGGTGGCAGTGTGGCCCGCATGTGGTAATGCGCCGTGCGTACGTTAAAATAATATAATCCAAAGCAAATTTTAAAATAAAATAACTCATGTGATAATTAGGTTCCGCCATAACCCGTAGTAACACGATGCGTGTTAGCATAGTGACAGTCCTGACAGATCGCTAACGGCTTCTGGAGGGCCGACAGATCGCTATCGGCTTCTGGAGAGCCGACAGATCTATATCGGCCGTCCAGCAGCCGACAAGGCTCCGGAGCGGGCTGGCTCGTACGACAAAGTGGGCCAAATTGGGCCGATAGGCCTATCGGCGGCGTGGGGGCCGATAACATTATATCGGTTATCCGATGGCCGATAGGTCTCGTCGGCTATCCGATGGCCAATAGGTCTCGTTGGCTGTCCGCTGGCCGATAGGTCCCGAAATATCTACCCACCATGTCTTCTTCATTCCCTCTCGCTCGCGCTCGCTCTCTCTCTCACCGCGGCGCCGTCGGCCGCCGCTGTTCGGCCACTCCGCCGCCTGCTCGCCCGGCACTGTGCAGGTAAGGTTTTTTTGTTGTAAACTAGATGAGTTTGCTACGGGGATCACTTATCAGCAATCGCATATGCATGCAGTATTTTAAAAAAAAAAAGCTCAATTCAACTTTGCCGTGGTTCTTTTTGTTACAACGTCATATATGTGATAGGCATCTATTCATTTAAACAAAGATAAGGTATCGACACTCATGTTGCTACTGTATATAAATTTTGTATGAAACAATGTAATTATAAAAGGACTTATTTGGTGCTTTTCCACACCAAACAAATTAAATCAAACTGAAGTAAACTCTTGTGTATGACAAATTAAAGTGGAAATATTGTATCCATCATAATACTTCACAAAAATTTTAAGTTTGAATGTGTGTGTTGTAACATCGACGGCATTAAACTTCTCTCCAACTCTCTGATCCTAAGCTCAATCAACCATTCAATCACCCTATAGCTGTAATTAACTGCCTCCTGACTCAACATCCATCATTTATCAGATGCTCAATCAACCATTCTTTCTTGAGGTCCTGAGGAGGTTGTAGTGCACATTGGTTTTCAGGTACCTCCTTCCTGCATGCTTCCTACATGGCACCTGCAGCTTCAGGCACGACATCCTTTCTTCGCTCGTCGGGTCTGGATCCCCTCCTCTGCTCTGCTCGATTCAGGACCTCATCGGAGCTAGCTGGCCGCCTTCAATTCGCCTCGCTTGGATTTGGACGTCTCTGCTACAGATTGCAGTAGTGCCAGCACGGGGACGACGACGACAACCACCACTCCTCTTTGCTTATGCTTATATATATATATATATATATATATATATATATATATATATATATATATATATATATGTATACATAGGAAATAAATAGGAATGGAGATGTGGGGGCCACTGCCGTAGGCCGTTTCCCGTTTCCGGGGAGACAAGATCTCGGGCATGCAGTGCAGATGCAGGTGGACGTGGCGACGCGGCAGCCGAGAATTAGATAGCGCAGCAGCAGCGCACGCGAGATATACTAGGACATTGCTGTTTCGAAGTGCAAAATTCTGCCATTGCTGTTTCTGTGCTTGCCGTTCCAAACTTTCTGACATTGGCCGTGGATGGTACGGTCCTGCTGATCTTATCCCTTGCGTGCTTCGTGGCGCTGGACATGGTCCATGCACCGGCTGCATGCTGTCCCTGCAGGAGCCAGGAGCCACTGCCACTTCAGAGGGCCAGCTGGACGCCACGCTGCGGGTGGACCCCATGCATCACCTGTGGGCTTCCCTCTCTTCAGCCACATGAAGTCACTGGATAGCTGATTCGATACGACAGATCGCTAACGGCCTGCATGCGTATACTTCTTGTCGGC
Organism: Miscanthus lutarioriparius; assembly: GCA_904845875.1. Lineage (NCBI taxonomy): Eukaryota > Viridiplantae > Streptophyta > Magnoliopsida > Poales > Poaceae > Miscanthus > Miscanthus lutarioriparius. Next base: position 118,808,615 of record CAJGYO010000003.1, on the reverse strand, counting down.
CTCCGAGCGGCCGATAGTCCTATATCGTTACTGTACGGTACGCGCCGAGCCACGTGAAGTCACTGTACGGAGGGCCTATTTATATTACCAGTCTATCATCATCATCATTATTATTATTATACCACCAGTAATAATCATTATTATTATTTATTTATTTGGCTGCATGATTTTTTAGAAACATTTGGGCTGCAAGTGAATCCCTTGTACGTACGCCATCCCAAAATCTAGCCCAATAGAGCTAGCGTGCCGGGGAGTGAGGTGGCCCACTCGTTACACTACGACGCAGCAGAGAAGGGCCGGCCCATCTTATTTGGTCTGTCCTGCGATGCAAAAGTTTATTTTGCCTCAACTGTCTCACCTCCGACTCTTAAAATCGTTCAACTTATCTCCTGCTCTACTTCAAAAATGGTTTCAAAAACGATTTTACCTTTTTATATACAAGTATAGTGAATACTTGAGAAGTACAGCGAAGCTATGTTTAAAATTAGGAGTGCAAATGTACGCCCCAAAAAATATTTAAATAATGATTATGTCTCAATTTTCATCACTTATGCACCCCCTCTGGCACATGTATACACACCAACAAGGCAGAGCAGCTCTCTCTATAATTTGCTCTACCTTCGCCATTGGATAAAGCTATTTAGCCATAGAAAATGTCTCGGAGCTTCTAGATATTCTGAAATCCTAGAGATGGGGGGAGGTGGCCCACTCGTTACACGCGCGGGCCATCTTATTTGGCCTGTGTTCCTGTCTGTCGACAGAATATCGTCGGCAGTCCTCCGAGGGGTATCCCACGAAGGTAGATTGATCGGCAGAGGTGCGCGTAATCAAGAACAAGAAGGCAACAGAGACACAAGAGTTAGACAGGTTCGGGCCGTCCGCACGACGTAATACCCTATTCATGTGGCCTGTTAGTTTGTATTGGCTATCGTATGATATTGCGTGTATTTTGAGGGGATCCCCTACCCGTCTTATATAGCCGGGGGTAAGGTTACAAGTCGGTTAAATCTAAGAGATAACCGGTAAGTAATAACATATTACAGGGATCGACGGATCTCATAGCATCTTCAGGATATCACTCTTACGTCTTGCGGTACACGCCGAGCAATACCGTGCACCGTAAGTCTTCGTCTTGTGGGCTGGACCACCCCTGACAGCGCAGCACATGTAGTCTGCCGTGGGTATTCAGGGTCGTACCCCCACAGTGTCCTAATTTTTGGGCCTTTTTTGCAGCACAGAAAGATCCGTGATACCTGTGGCGTATTCGGTACAGGGGGACGCGGTGGGTGATTAATTAGTTTGAATCTTTTATTTGAATGAAATTGAAATGCATTTTACTCTCAAACTGTGTGTGAGCCTGTTTTCTCTTGCTCTGCTACAACTAGAACCACTGAGTTGTTTAGAATACTAGTGACTCCTCCATTCTCAAACAAGCTCTTCAGTCTCCTTCAATGGACATGGCAGCGTGTGGGATGTTGATCATGGACACTCGTTTCTTGTTGCGGGAGCACTTTATTTGTAGTGATATATCTGTATGCTATGTGTGGGGACCCGGGCAAGCTCCATGTGTGGGCAAACCCCCTCCCAAAATTTGTAAACACACTTATTGCTCGCGATTTGGTCGAGCCTGTGTTGCCAATAGTAATGTCATAGAGCCGAAATTTGCTTAAAAAAAAGATCTTTCGTCTTGGCTATTAGTTTGGCATCCATGGTCCATGCATGCATGATGACTGGTGAGAAAATTGCAGGGTCTCCATCGGTGGAGAAGAGGAGTAGCGCCGGTTCATCAAATTATTATTGTTGTTATATTTAGAAAAATAGGAATAGGAGTGAACAATTAAGCACTCGTTGAACCCCGTCGCGACAGTGAAATGACACCATGTGCATGTCTAGAAGATGGAGTTGTAAGGACAACACAGAAGGGGACCTCACTCAAATCAAAGCCGTATATCCTCCACAAGGCTTCTGAAGGGGTCACCCAAAATTAAAGGAGAGTGATCGTGCAAGGCAGCCCAGGTTATTAATATTGCATACATTGCTAATGCGATTCTTAAAATAAACAATAATAATAAATATATGCATATAATTTAAAAAAACTAAAAAATGAGAGGAATAAACTCTTTCCATGCGAAAATAAATCAAAGATATAAGAAGTTTATCTAAAGTAGACATATGCAAATAACATTTCCCTCAAATTCACCTTAGATAGCTGTGGTGAACACAGGTGTTGCACTATGAAATGGATTTAATCGATTTCAAGTGATCATGTCAAGATCACATGTTCCACCCGGCTTTGATACGAAGACTAAATCTATGTGTCCCCGTTAGATACGAAGTCTTCAAAGCTCACGCGTTCGCATCCTAACAGATTTCAATACGAAATGTCCGCATCCAATACAAAATCCTCATAGCTCACACGGTCCAATTACTAAGGTTCACTCAAAAAAATTTGGCCCACGTGCAACGCACCGGTATTTATCTAGTGATTTAAAAGATGCCCAGGCCACCATAATAAGTGAGGAAAAAACAGTCTCAACTGAGTAGCTTAGGTAGATTACCAAGAAAAGTGAACGAAACGTGCTCAACTGAAATCTAAGACCTCACAATCACAGCTGCCTACGATTGCTGTCTGTGTGCGGACACGCATGCCTACAAATCGTAATCCAAAATCTTACGCCTGATGAGTACTTTCTCTCTTTTTTTTTCCCTTAAGATTTGACATTTTCAGATCATGCAGCAATTAAGGAGTTCTGCAGAAAGGTGAGAGCTTACTCAAGAAAAATGGAGAAACATATTTTGGCCTTGTATTTGCCGTAGAGGTCGTAGTGCTCTCGCCGGAGCCCGAGCTCCGCCGCGATGTCGGCGATAGGGAGCGGCTCGACGGAGCTGGCAATGTCAATGCCCGCCGGCACCGGCGAGGCCAAGTCCAGCCAGATCGTCAGGCTCGGCATCTCCGGCAGCGGTGGCGGCGCTGAATCTCACGACGACGGCTTGGGCACCGTACGTGGCGCTGGATTTGGCGCGCAAAGAAAGCCCGCTCGCACGCAAACCAGAGTATGCGCACCGCACGGGATCCGAGCACGGGCCCTCGCCGGGCGAGCGTCTGCGACCCCAGCTGAGGTGTTTTTTTTTTCTGTTCTTTTTTAAACGCCGTCTCCCAGACGGGATAAGGACGGGCGTTGTACATACATGCCGTGAGGAGGGAGAGAGCGGGATGCAGCCATGCAGGCATGCAGCGGTGAGTGGAGAATGAATTGCCGGCCGCCGTTACCATGTTCCGTTGACTCAGGTCGTCCATCGGCCGACCATAACTAAGTCCAAGGATGATTCGATGCTCTACTGCTCTAGATGGACAGACCTAAGTCCAAATTGTTTAGGCGGACGATCTGCTAGTTCAATTGGACAATGCCAAGGCAAATAGTCCGATAGCTTAAATGGACAATCCGCGTAGACCGGCTAACAACTTATTGTGTCAAGTGTTACCTAAGTGATAATGTGTTACCCTATCGTCCCTTTATATGTTCTATGGTGTATCTAAAGTGTTTCTACCTAACTAGTGGAAATGGACGTGCGACACACACGTGTCTATCAAAAACAAAATCCTTTATAAGAAAGAAATAGCAATGGTTTATTTTTGAGAGGAATGCACATACAACACACTTTTGAGAAATAAGAATGCACATACACCATACACATCTAAGAAATAAATTCATATATAATGTTCAATTATCAATTAATTATCTTGAAAATTGAGCTTAGTATTGTTAATTATTATTCTAAAAATATAATGCATCGATTGAATTCATGATGGATACAAACATAAAAGCAATGTGCACTAACAGCGTCTAAGTCATATCATTTTAGCAAAAGGTATGGTGGAAAAAAGATGAAAATATCAAGTACAATTTTTAACTTCACCCAAATAAGAGAAATGCCACAACAAAATATGTACAATTGGAACTCTTGGACTGGTAATCATCTACATAATTAATTAAGTAGCATATTATCTACTTATAAGCTTGCTATGTTGAAGGAGCCGGACGATTTGGCTCCGAGAGCAGCTGACAACTCAGCCACCAATCCGATGCTGATCTTGTAGCCATCCTTCTCGCTCACCATACACTACTGGAAACAGAGACTTTGCCGAGTGCAAAATTCTTTGCCGAGTGTCAAAAATCGGACACTCGGCAAAGACCTTTTTTGCCGAGTGCTGCACTCGGCAAAGAATTGCACTCGGCAAAGATTTCTTTGCCGAGTGCCGGAAACTCGGCAAACACGGGCACTCGGCAAATGACTTGTTTGCCGAGTGCCAGACCCTCGGCAAAATCTCTACACTCGGCATAGGCTGCCCGTGAAACGGTGTCCTGTCACAGCCTTCTTTGCCGAGTGCCTGCGGTTAGGCACTCGGCAAAGATTTGTTTTTTTTGTTTTAATTTTTTGCCGAGTGCCCCGGATCGGCACTTTCGACAAAGATGTATTTTTTTTAAAAAATTCTTTCTTGCGGCGTCTCGGATCCGGCGCTTCGACAAAGAGTTTTTTTTATTTTTAAAATTTTTTGCCGAGTGCCCCGGATGCACTTTCGGCAAAGATTTAATTTTTATTATTTCTTTGCCGAGTGCTCCTGTGGATGCACTTTCGCAAAGAGGAAATTTTAAAAAAATTAAAACATTCTTTGCCGAGTGCTGATGGTCGGCACTTTCGGCAAAAGACACCTTCTTCTTAGTGCCATGCCCTTTCGACAAAGTTTTTTTTTTTTGTTTTTGGCCTCCATTTTTTTGTGCAGCCTTTTTAAAGCACCAGAACTCCTTGTTACAATTTGGGGATTTTTGTGGCTTTTTGTTATATTTAGTTACTTTATTTCGTTTACTTGAATTTTTCCTAAATTAGAAATTTGAACTACACGTGAATGCGAATAATAGAGTTTAATGATTCGAAAATTGATAGTCATGTTAGTGAGTGTTGTGAGAGGCCGTATCCAGGATAGGACCCGAAATTTCGGACATCTTGTTCATGAAACATGTCCGCGAAATTGCTTGTGAAGTGTTTATAAATTCTATAAAAAGCAAACGAAGTCCGAAAATCATGAAACTTGTTGAGATGTCGTGATATCATATGTGGAGGCTATGATAAAATTTCAGAAGATTTCGTGCAAGTTGTCACGTTTATGCTTACAAACCGTGATACCAAGACAAAGCGTATCTCGATATCACATGTGGAGATGTCCTGATTTGTAAGCATCGTACGTGACAACGTGCACGAAATCTTCTGAAATTTTTATCATAGCCTCCACATATGATATCACAACATCTCAACAAGTTTTATGATTTTCGGACTTCGTTTGCTTTTTATACAGCTTTATAAACACTTCACACGCAATTTCGCTGGACATGTTTCGTGAACAAGATGTCCAAATTTCGGTCCATTCCTCGATACGGCCTCTCACAACACTCACTAACATGACTATCAATTTTTGAATCATTAAACTCCATTATTCGTATTTCATCGCAGCAGCTTAAATTTCTAATTTCGAAAAATTCAAGTAAACGAAATAAAGTAACTAAATATAACAAAAAGCCACAAAAATCCCCAAATTGTAACTAGGAGCTCCCGGTGCTTTAAAAAAGGCTGCACAAAAAAAATTGGAGGCCAAAAAAAAAAAAAAAAAAAAAATTGCCGAAATTACGGGCATGGCACTCATAGAAGGGTCTTGAGTGCCACCCAACAGCACTCTAAGCAAAGAATGTTTTAATCTTTTTTAATTTTTTTTTGCGAGTGCATCCACAGAGCACCTTTCGCAAAGAAATATTAAAAAATTATTCTTGCCGAAAGTGCCATCCAGGGGCACTCGCAAAGTATTTTGGGTCAGGGATTTTTGCCGAGCCGCCGATCCGAGACGCCGCAAAGAATTTTTTTGTAATTTATATTTGCCGAAAGCCGATCCGGGGCACTCTCGCAAAGATATTAAAAACAAAAAACAAATCTTTGCCGAGTGCCTCCTCGATCCCAAGACTCGCAAAAAGCCGCTGACTTAGCGGTTTTGACCGGCCGCCCACCACACGCAGCCCCCCACCCACGCCCCCACCCACCCTCGCTCACACCACACCACGCCCACACCGCCCACACACACCACCGTCCACCACAAGACTACACACACCACATTCACACTGCCTTCGTCACCACCGGCCGCCTTGCCGCCATTTACGCCGCCACCCACGCGCGGCCACGCCCCGCCCCCGGCCCTCCCCCCCCGGCCACGCCCCCCCATCCGGCGCCCCCATTGCTGCCCGCCCACTCCGCCCATGCCCCGTGCCCTTTGCTGGCCCAGGCCGTCGCTCTTCCCCTGGCCACACCGCGTCTCTCGGCGGGCCCTTCCTCACGCCGCCGCCCTCCCTGCTGGCCGCACCCTTTTTTCCGACCTTTTTCCGCCTTGCTCTGCTCAGCACAAGCCATGGACCCACCCGCCTGACGCCATCCGTGCTCGACCCGTCCCCGACTTCGCCCGATCCCGACGCCGCCCTACCCCTGTCCGCCTGTCGGTATGCCTTCTCACTTATTATTGTCGAGGTAGTGGTAGTTGTAGTAGTATTAGTTGTACTAGTGGTAGTATTAGTACAACTAGTGGTAGTATTAGTAGTAGAATTAGTGGTAGTAGTAGTAGAAGTAGTGGTAGTAGTAGTAGTACAACTAATGGTAGTAGTTGTAGCAATAGTGGTAGTAGTAGAAGAACCAATGGTAGTAGTAGTAGCAATAGTGAAAGTGGTAGTACAAGTAGTGGTACTACTTGGATATATTCTTCTGCATGGATTGATATCCAAACTACATGGCTTCATTGAGCCATATGTGCTAGTCGGCCATCGTGTGCGTTGTTTTTTTGAGTTTTGGAAACCTCACCGCAGGCGGGGGAGGTTCTCGCCAATTTTTTTTTTTGTAAATGACAGTATTTTGTTCCATTTTTATAGAGAAGAGCCCGTTAGAGTTGAGTCGGACTTCTCGCCACCGTGTCGGTCTGCCTGCATCGTGTCGTCTCGCCACTACACCGACCCGCCACGGCCCCGCTAGCCTGACTCCGTTGCCACCCTAGGTATAACCCCTCTTTTTATATCATTGTCGTAGATCGTGTAACCCAGTTAGGCGTCTCCCGTTCGAAAGAGATACGGTTGGAGGTATGCAGATCTTTGCATATCTATGACCGTATCTATTTTGGATTGTCCACGCTTTTTGGACAGCTCGCGGATGCGTAGATGGGTTAGTTTCCATGTTCTGCTCTAGTCCGAGATAGAGTTTCGGCATCACCTCCCTGTTGTTCTCCGGATACACACTCTTCTTTGACAGGACATGTATCTGGAGAACAGCGGGGAGGTGCTGCCGAAATTCTGTCTCGGATAGGAGTAGAGCATGGAAACTAACCTCATCTACGCATCTGCGGGTGGTAGCGCACGGCTAATCAACGGCATCCTGGGTCTTCTGTGCAGGCAGCACTTCCCCGGCATTGTCACGTACTAATCGAAGATGGAGCCGGCCTACTTGTTTGACCACTACGTCGTCGCCTCCGATGCGGAGTACCCCAACAAGGCGGCGCGGGTGAAGGTAGAGTTTTGGGTAAGTCTCCCTTGCACAACATTGCTCAATACGTCGCATTCATTGGACTTTTCTTGAAATAATGAATCGATACATCGCTTTTGTATGCAGACTTATTACAGATGCGAGGAGGGATTTGAGGCCAGGGCGGAGCAGGCGACTACCAAAGCCTGTAAAAAACTCGTCACCAACATGCATCACGAGGCGCGCATCCAGGCCATCGTAACCTACTACGGGTCAAAGCTTGGAGAGAGGAAAACCAAGAAAGACGCAAGAGAGATGCAGCTGACCCGGGAGCAGTACCTTGAGGTAAATGAAGAACATCAATATTGATTCGATTTGAGATTAAGTTGGTTTAATTTGATCTTCTTATATGTCCAATACTTGATGACGTGTAGGTGATTCCCTGGTGGTGCCAAGCTTATCCCGAGTGTTGGGCGATGATGGTGGACATGTGGTTCACGGAGAAGTACCTCAAGATGCATAGGGATGCCCGGGACCGTCGTTTACTGATGCAAGGTCCAGCACACCATCAAGGCAGCCGCAACCTCGCCGGATACAAACAAGCATGGGTACGCGAATTGATTTATCTATTGTCACGCTCAGTTCTGTCTAATTTCTAATTATCATGCTGTCTTTCTCGCAGTCGGCGTCACATAGTGGCCAGGCTTGCTCGGACTTCCAGGCATGGTGTATGGCCCACAAGGGTAAGGCGACGTTCGACGCCTCCTTCAACTCGAGGACCCGCCGAGGCATACATGAACCCGAAAGCGTCCACTCCCGCATCGCGTGAGTACACCGAGGTGGCGAGGTCGCCCATGGGGCGTACCACGATCCGAGCACCTGTGACTTCATGGAGAGGCCGTCATGAGGGCGGGCAAGGCAAGAAGCATGGGCGGTTCGGCTTACGACGGGCGTCATCGACACGGCCTCTACTCCTCTCTCTCTCTAGATCCGAGCATGGAGCACGAGCGAGAGCCCGACCATTCGCACACGGCCGACCACTGCACAACACCGGGTCAACGCACTCGAGGTTATTCCTGTTTTACTTGTCATACATTGATCTTTACACACCTTAATTAGCTTTGCATTACTGAAACATTGAAGTGAAATATTGCAGGCCCGGCTGGAACAAGAAATGAAGGAACGTCGAGGCTGGGGCCCAGCTTGGAGGCCGAGCGGGCGGCGGCGAGCCCAAAGCAGCGGGGTGATGGACATTACGGATTTTCTACAAGGGCTTGGGCAACGTATGGGCTTGTCTCGCCACACTGGCTGTTGGTTCCACCTCCGCCTCCGTGTCCTGCAATTGCAGCTACTCCCGTGAGTATCAAAGTTTTTACTTTCGCTTGTGCTTTTTGCTTCTATGGCCTCTATCGTCCTAGATTAGATATCAAAATAATCTTGTCTTACATGCAATCTTTTCTCCTTTGTGCAGTCTCCATCTGACGGTGGTTCGAATAATTCACCTCATGCACCTACGAATGATGCATCTGGGCCTTCACCACAGTCGCAGTGGCCGAGATGAGTGCATGTTGTATTTTTTACATTTGTTGTTCACTTGGTGATGGACTTGTGATATACTTGTGATGCACTTGTGGACTTTGATGGACTTGTAAACTTATTTGGATGGACTTGAGCACTTATTATTATATATTGTGATGGATGTGATATGGACGGATGGATGAGATATATATGTGATGGATGAGATATATATGCGATGGATGAGATATATATGTGATATATGTTTGTATGAATGTATTTGTCATGATGGAATGCAAAAAAAATAAAATTTGCCGTTTTTGATCACTTTGCCAAGTGTTGCACTCGGCAAAGGACGCCTTTGCCGAGCGCAATGGTCACAACACTCGGCAAAGCTGGCAAAATGGGCGACCAGAAACCAGATTTTCCAGCTTTGCCGAGTGATGTGACTATAACACTCGGCAAAGAAATTAAAAAAAAATTTAAACTTTGCCGAGTGCCGGCCGTGTTGGCACTTGACAAAGAGTTTTTTTAAAAAAAATAAAAAATCTTTGCCGAGTGCCTGGAGGGTTGGCACTCGGCAAAGAAAATTTTCAAAAATAAAATAAAAGCTCTTTGCCGAGTGCCTGCCGGGTTGGCGCTCGGCAAAGAATTTTTTTTAAAAAAATAAAAAAATCTTTGCCGAGTGGCTGGAGGGTTGGCACTCGGCAAAGAAAATTTTCAAAAAAAAAATAAAAGCCCTTTGCCGAGTGCCTCACGGGTTGCCACTGGGCAAAGAAATTTTTTTAAAAAAAATTAAAAAAATCTTTGCCGAGTGCCTGCACGGTTGACACTCGGCAAAGTGACCGTCAACGGGACCGGCGCCGTGACGGTCGCTTTTCTTTGCCGAGTGCCCGATAAAATACACTCGGCAAAGAGTGCTTTGCCGATCAATTTTTTGCCGTGTGTGCTTTGCCGAGTGCCGCACTCGGCAAAGCCTTTGCCGAGTGCAATATAGCCTTTGCCGAGTGCCTCAGGCACTCGGCAAAGAACCTGAATCCGGTAGTGATAGGAGTCAAATGTTTAATGGCAGGCAGCCTGTGGTAGACATTTTTGCTCCACTTCCTGTCAAAACACACAAAAGGCAGGGAATGAAAATCAACCACTATGTTATCAATCAGTCGAGTTGTTGACATATAGATAGACGATGATATGTTAGTCTTGGGGATACAAAATTAAGTACAAGAAATGATCACGAGCACATGTTTATGGAGATACAAATACAAATACCAATTCTATCAGATAAACAACGACAATAAACAAATATACCTTGCACACTCTATGTTAGAATCATGTTTGCATCAGATCTATCATGTGCAAAAGGGGGAGTTAAAACAGAGGAAAATCAATCGTTTCATATGCAATAGGATAGCTCAAGGAATTTAATCTATGACCCATCAATTGATCATGAACATCAATGGAAGAAAATATGGTGGTTCTTAAGTAAGCACATGTTTTATCGGTTGGTTCATAGGTTATTGAGTTGTAGCTACTACTACTACAACGACGACGACGAGGCTAGGTGATCATACATGTTTTTCCAGCCACTGAATGTCTTACCAGCTCTCAGATATTTTTAAACGAAATTACCTACTCAACGCAACATACTTGCAACTTCGCAAGTGATAGGGCTAGGTGCCCTGCCGGAGTTGCTGCGAAGGTTGTAGGGATGGAAGAGCGGAGGGCGAGGCTTAGGGAAGTGGCGGCGGGTTGGCGCCGTGGTGTTCACAGCGCAAGGAGGAAGAGGAGGTGCGGCTAGGGCTCCCAAGGGAAGCCGGCAACAATTATGTTGCTTCTGCTTAATTCCAATCTCAATTGTTTACAGAGTCTTTATCCTCTCTAGGATCCTATAATTAAGGAATAAATACCATAAATAGTTAATAATAATAATATGGGTTCTTAGCCCCTATAGCCGGCGTCCTCCTCTAGGCACTAATGGGCCTGCGCCTATTATAGTAGACGCCGGTCAAAACATCTCTCCGCGCCTGCGCAAACAGCTCGTCCTCGAGCTGAAAGTTGGGGTAGGGGCCTTTGAAGTCATCGAGGAGCTCCCAAGTGGCTTCGTCGCTGGGCAGTCCACGCCATTGGATGAGGACGTGCCAAGCGCCCCGCCAGAGTTGAGCTCGGAGGGCGCGCTCAGGAGCAGGAAGGAGCCGACCATCCAGCAGCGGCGGTAGAGCAGCAGGCGCGGCCGAAGGATCCCCTTTGTGAGGCTTGAGCAAGCCTACATGGAAGACGTCATGCAGTCGAGTGTCGGCCAGAAGCTGTAGCCGGTAGGCAACCCTGCCAATGCGCTCCAGCACTTAGAATGGCCTGGCGTAGCGAGGACCAAGCTTCCCTTTTGCCCGGGGCTCCAAAGACTGCGTGGTCCGATGAAGCAGGCGCAGCCAAACCCAATTGCCCACAGCAAACTCTAGGTCGTGGTGGCCAGCATCGTAGTACTTCTTAGACAGCTGCTGGGCCTGAAGGAGGCGCTATCGGACATCAGCCAGCACCTCATCTCAGCTACGAAATAAGGCGTCGGTCGTGTCAGTCTACGCCAACCCCGGCTGGTATGGTAGTATTGGCGGGGGCGGCCAGCCATAGACCACTTCGAACAGGGTGGCACGCAGGATGGTATGAAAGGAGGTGTTGTAGCAATACTCCGCCCATGGCAACCAGTCCACCCACGCCCGTGGCCGATCACCTGTAACACAACGTAAATACATCGCAATCACCTTGTTGACCACCTCCGACTGGCCGTCCGTCTGAGGGTGGAAGGTCGTGCTCATGCGCAAGGTGATGCCGCCATCTTGAAGAGGATGCGCCACACATGACTAGTTAACACGGAGTCCCTGTTGCTGACGATGGAAGAAGGGAAACCATGCAGTCGAACGATGTCGTCAAAGAAAGCACGGGCGACGGAGGCGGCGGTGTAGGTGTGACCAAGGGTGATGAAATGCTCATGCTTGGAGAAGAGGTCGACCACCGTGAGAACGACGGATTTGCCGCTGACCTTGGGCAACCACTCGATGAGGTCCATGGAGATATCCGCCCACACCTGGGATGGGACTTCGAGGTCCTACAGCAGACCAGCGGGCTGTAGCAACTCTGTCTTGTTCCGCTGGCACGTGCTGCATGCTCGCACCCAATCCTGGACAAAGGCGCGGTCTCCCGGAATGTAGAAGCCGGCGCGCAAGTGGTACAGAGTCTTCTGGACCCCCTCATGGCCCGCCAAATAAGCCAAGAGGAGGACTTGGTGGCGCAGGTCATCATGGTCTAGGACGAAGATGCGGGACCCGGGGAGAAGGATACCGTCGTTGAAGTGCCACGGTGCCGGCAACTCACCAGCTTGCAAGCGCTGGAGGAGCTGCTGGGCGTCCGCCGTTGCTGTTGTAGCCCGGCGAATGTCATCAAAGAGGGCGAACATCGGCCTGGAGAGGGCATGAGCAGCAGGGACAGTAGCTAGACCCTCCTCCATGCCACGGCAGGACAGCGCATCCACCACGATGTTCAGGTGGCCAGGGCGATACTCCACAGCAAAATCAAAGCCAAACAACTTGCTGATCCACTGGTGTTGAGGTACAGTTGAGAGGCGTTGATCCAGCAGGAACTTAAAGTTGTAGTGATCTGTACGAACATGAAAATGATGCCCCCATAGGTATGGTCGCCAATGACGTATAGCCTGAACCAGCCCAATCAGCTCGTGTTCGTAGGCGACGAGCTTGAGATGGCGAGCAGCGAAGGGCCGGCTGAAGAAAGCGAGGGGTTCGGTGTCTTGGTGGAGAACAACGCCGAACCCCGCGCCTGACACATCACAGTCCACCACAAACTGCTTGTCGAAGTTGAGCATTTGGAGGACCAGTCCCATGGACAGGGCACCCTTGAGTGCCTAAAACGCCGCATCCGCCTCGTCGTCCTAGGTGAATGCATCCTTCCGCAGGAGGCGCGTCAGTGGCATAGCGATGAGGCCGAAGTCACAGATCAACATCCTGTAGTAGCCAGCGAGGCCCAAGAAGCCCCGCAACCCACGGGTGGAGCGAGGGGCCAGCCACAAGGCGACCACAGCCACCTTGTCTGCGTCCATAGCGACGCCGCTTGCTGATATGACGTGGCCTAGGTAGGCCACCGATGACTCCCCAAAAGAACACTTGGAGCGCTTGTGGTGGAGCTGGTGCGCCCGAAGTGCGTTGAGGATGATGCTGAGGTGCTACAGGTGTTCGACCTAGGAGGCGCTATATATGAGTATGTCGTCGAAAAACACAAGCATGAACCTGCACAAAAAGGGGCGGAGCACGTCGTTCATCAAAGCCTGGAAAGTCGCCGGTGCGTTGGAAAGGCCGAACGGCATGACCAGGAACTCAAAATGGCCATGGTGAGTGCGGAACGCCGTCTTGGCGATGTCGTCGGGGTGCATCCGCACTTAGTGGTAGCCCGAGCACAAATCGAGCTTGGTGAAGAAGCGAGCCCCGTGAAGCTCGTCGAGAAGCTCATCGACGACCGGAATCGGGAATTTGTCCTTGGACGTCTTGGCGTTGAGGGCCCGGTAGTCGATGCAAAAGTACCAGGTGTTATCCACCTTGCGCACCAGCAGCACAGGGGTGGAGAAAGGGGATGTGCTCGGTCGGATGATGCCTTGGGCGAGCATAGCAGCGCACTGACGCTCCAACTTGTCCTTCTACAGCTGGGGGTAGAGATAGGGGCGAACGGCGACTGGAGCTGTACCTGGTAGCAGGTGGATGCGTTGATCATACTGCCGCATCGAAGGGAGCCCCTGTGGCTCGGCGAAGATCGACTCAAACTGCTCTAGGAGCCGGTCCAGTAGTGGCTGGGAGGGGGCAGCGGCGATCGCCAACGCTGTCGGTTCCCGGATGTCGTCGCGGGGGACCCCAGGCCCTTCCATAGAATGCGCTGGGCGCCCCGTGTGAAAGCCATGCACAAATCCTCGAAATCCCAGAGGATAGGACCTAGGGTACGTAGGAACTCAACGCCAAGAATAAGATCAAAACCACCCAGGCTGATGCCATAGCAGCTGATGGTGAACTCCTCTGTACCGATGGCTAGGGCCACATCCCGGGCGATGCCTTCGCAAGGCACACGATCGCCGTTGGCCACCAGTACCTGCATGGTAGGGTGCGGTGCTGTAGAGAGGTGTATACGATGCAGGAGATCAGCGTTGATGAAGTTGTGCGTCGAGCCAAAGTCGAGGAGCACCACAAGCCGGTGGCCATGTATGGAGACTGGAAGGAGCATAGCATTCTCGGTTCGGATGCCGGCAATGGCGTAGAGGGACACCTGAGGCTGGGCTGTAGGTTCCTGCCCCGCTGCTGGTGCAGGCAGAAGCACAGCAGCCTCCTCCAGAAAAGCAGCCACTGCGGCCACCTCTGCTAGGATGTCATCGTCGAGGTAATCCGCCGCTTCAAGGTAGAATAGGTGCTGGCACACATGACCGCGCAAATAGGGCTCATCACAATTGTAGCAGAGACCTTGGCGGCGGCGTTCCAATTGCTCCGCTGGGGATAGGCGGCAGAAAGGATGAGCAGGGGCTACAGCGCCCGCTGGTGCTTGAGTTGTGGTCGCCCCCGGGGCTGCTGGTACTGCTGCAGCAGGCTATAGCGGCGCTGGAATGCCCGGGCGCTGAGGAGGCCGGGCGCCACGCTGAAGAGTGGGCGGTGTCTTGGCAGCGGCACGACGCTCAAAGGCCCTAGCCAAATACATGGTTGTTTGGAGGTTCTGGGGCTCCCGCAGCTCCACGTCGACCTTAATGTGCTCCGGAAGCCCGCCCACAAACAACTCCGCCTTTTGGGATGCGGAGAGGTTCCGAGCATGACAGAGCACCGCATTGAAGCGTTCAGAGTAGTCCTGTACCGTGGAGGTGAAGGGCAAGCGAGCAAGTTTGGATAGACGGGTCTCACGAACAGCCGGTCCAAATTGCAGATTGGACAGCTCCTTGAAACGATCCCACGTAGGCATGCCCTCGTCTTGCTCGAGGGCATAGTACCATGTTTGGGCCGTGCCGGTGAGATGGTACGACGCAAGCCAAGTGCGGTCTGAGGCCAGGGTACGCTGCCCGCGGAAGAATTGGTAACAATGATTGAGCCAATTGAGGGGATCCTCGACGCCATCGTAGGTGGGGAACTCCAGCTTGTAGAAGCGCAGAGGGTGAGCGCCGTGGCTGACACCCGGAGCTGCTGGTTCTGGATCAAAGGCCGCGGACGACAAGGCACCGGAGTGGTGCTGCATGTTGCCACCGTAGAGTATAGGGCCATCAACGCCTCCATAGACAACCCCCTCCGTGTAGGAGGGCTGCTGTACTGCCCCACCGTAGTGGATCAGGGCGCCTATGGTAGGGGCTGGTGTAGCCAATGTCGTGGTCGCCGGAAACGTTGCCATCGTATACACCGGCCCGACCGTCGGGGCTAGGGCATAAGATGGGATCGGCGACGGGGAGGGCGACATCCGCTGTAGATGGATGGGCACGCTTGTGGTGCTGGACTGGGGCATCCCAGCAGGGAAAACCGGCGGCAGTGAGGCCATGGCCGATTGCGGCGGCGGTGGCGGCGGCGGTGGGCGCGGTGGGGAGGGCAGCGGCTGCTGTGAGCTGAGGAGGTAGGATTGCATCGTGGCCATGGAACGAGACAGCTCGTGGATGGCTGCGGTCATCTGCTCCATCGACATTGTAGAGGTCGAAACGGGCGCCGAGGCGGATGGCAGCAGCTGCACAGCAGTGGTGATTGGCGGCAGCGGCGGTGGGCTGGTGGAGGTGGAAGGAGGGCCTGACATCTTTGATACCAGATTAATAGGGCTAGGTGCCCTACCGGAGTTGCTGTGAAGGTTATAGGGATGGAAGAGCGGAGGGCGAGGCTTAGGTTAGCGGCGGCGGGTTGGCACCGTGGTGATAACAGCCCAAGGAGGAAGAGGAGGTGCGGCTAGGGCTCCTAAGGGAAGCCGGCAACAATTATGTTGCTTCTGCTTAATTCCAATCACAATTGTTTACAGAGTCTTTATCCTCTCCAAAATCCTATAATTAAGGAATAAATATCATAAATAGTTAATAATAATAATATGGGCTGTTAGCCCCTATAGCCGGCGTCCTCCTCTAGCCACTAATGGGCCTGCGCCTATTATAATAGACACCGGTCATAACAACAAGTCTCAACTAAATGCATAATCTCCTACCAGTTCTCAGATATTTTAAAACGAAATTACCTACTCAACGCAACATACTTGCAACTTCGCAAGGCTCAACTAAATGCATAGACACAGTTACATCCTAACAAAAGGCCAAGTCCCAAGAGAACTGACCCGAACAAACAAATTTATATTGTTGGGGCAATACATAGCTAGACAGAATACTTTGATGGCCTGCAAAGGAGACACAACAGTCTTGAATGAGCAAAAATTACAAAAAAAATGTCATAACAGTTGACATATACATACTTGCAAGTCTCAGTGCAACAACAAACTATCCGTCCCGGCCAGGCTGTCTCATTGCTGAACCCTCCGAGGGCGCTTGCCTCTACATACCCCAGCCAGTCTGCCTCCTTGGCGGATCCGTCCAGGGCGAGTGCTGGGCTGCCTACTCCCCTATCAGGCTGCCTCCTTGCCATATCCACCGAGGTCGAGTGCCTTGCCGCCTGCTCCCTGGCCAAAAGAATTCACCGAGAAAACAAAGTTTTTTGAGATCACTGGATAGTACAATAACCTGATCTTAGTAACACACAGTTTTGAGTCATACATAAAGCAGCACAAATAAAATGAAATGTGAATCAAACATCTAAAAGTCTATGTGTTTTGGTTATCAAGCCATAGAATAAGATTTATAACTCACCCAAAAAGGGTAGCATACATAGAGTTACTTATATTGTTTATTACATAGCCAGGCGTTCTAAGAAAGTGAAATAAAGGAATTTCATATCAAACCCGTATGCCACCGATCATTGCTTTTTCCTGATGAATCAAATCAGAAAAAAAATCAATGACTGATTAACAAGTACAAACATAAATTATAATGGGCAAAAGTGATACTTGCCACTTTTTTTGCCCCTTATCTGCAAATATTAGCCTATCAAGGAATACTACGCCAGGGAAAGGACAGATAACGAAACATTGGAATAAATTGCTTAGTAATTCTAATCTGGAGAGGAAAAAGGATGGATACAGGGCAAAGGAATGTGTGGCTTTAGAATTACCACCAGAGCATCAGCGTCCTTGGACGCGCATGACAGCTTCCATGTGTTATGTACTTTGGATCATCCATGTGTAGATCATTGGGTAATTTCTATTCTTTTCGGGATAAATAAGTGGATGAACTTGGGATACGAACTAGAAAAGGGAGACTAGAGGAAGAGAGAGAGAGAGGTGCAGAGGTATCTGACCGTCAGTCTTGGAGGAGGAGTCCGCCGTGGTTCCCACCGTGGTGCTGGTGGTGAGGTCGTAGACGTCCAGTGGTGGTGAAGAGATAGCAGTGACGTCCCGGCAGCGGCGTGGATGTCGGGGTGGTGCAGGGGCGATGGTGAAGATGCTGGTGGCGCTTCCCGTCGCTGGCAGCGCCTCCCTCTAGATCGGATTAGGGTTAGGACAGTGGGGCTGTACTGTAGCAGCAAACCTCGTCCAGAGCCGTTAGCCCCACCTCCTCTTTATAGGCACTGTGCGACGGCGGCCCACTAGCCACTAGATGGCTGGACGTCCCCGATCAGGACGCGGTCAAGGGGTCCGTCTCGACCGTTGGGTCAAGACGGATGAGATCAATTCTAACATTCTCCCCCTTGATCTCAACTCATACTTTAACTTTAAACTTTGACTTTAATCCCTTTCACTTTTATTTGTTCCATCACAGATTAGTGCATAGAGCATGCTTCATCGTCACGGTCAATCGCCGATAGACTTAACAGCTACAATACACATCTCTGTTCTGAAACAGATTCTTTAACTTTTGGGCCCTTTATTGTTCAGAAATCATAGGCTATATCATAAACCCATGTCGACTGTGTGTTCTCTAAACACACTGGGTGGTAAGCCTTTTGTACGTGGATCCTCAAGCACTTGCTTGTTACTTATATGTTCAATACTTTTAGTATGATTCCGGACTTTCTCCTTCACAACGTACAACTTTAACGTCAATGTGTTTGGCAGCACACTTGACCCGTTGTTATAGGAGCGAACTACTTAAATGGTTATTGCTGTTGAATACCATTATCAATTCCGGGTGTAAGTTCTTTTAACCATTTCGCCTGTCCTTAAGCCTCATAACAAGCTATACTGTGGGTATGCATCTTTGATGACACCACAACTGTTTCTTTGGAGCTTTTCCACAATAAAACTCTAACTGCGAGTGTTAGCTACTATGTGGGTTTCACTAAACATCTCGCCAAAATTTATTATTTGTACCCACAACTATTTGAGAGTACTTATTCTTTCTTACTCACCATGAGGCCTATAAATCTTTGCACACTTACAAAACATTCTCAACTCCATTCCAGTGATCTATATCTGGACTGGACTTCTGCCAAAACATTCCGGATACATGAACTATGTCAAGGTAAGTTCTTACTTATAAGCACTCATTAAGCTTCCAACAGCTGAAGCATATAGGACGTCCTTTTCGATCTCACATTGGTTCTTGGAACACTAAAAGTTCCCAAAACTATTACCCTTTACTATAGGAACAGGCGCAGGTTTACTCACATATATACTTTATTTCTTTAGAATCTTCTCTAAGTATACACTTGAGATAGTTATAATACCCCTTTTCCTTTTGTCTCAGTAAGTTCCAATTTCTGGAACGAATGACGCTTTACCAAGATCATTCTCATTGAAACTTGAGGACGAGAACTGTTTCTTCTCTAACAGTAGATTAACACCACTACTAGCGAGTAAGGTGCTACCCACATGCAGGATTAGAAAAATAAATTTCCCATGTTTAAACTTTGCATAAATACAATTGTCCTCTACATTCTCTTTAAACCCAAACTTTCTTATTGTACTGTCAAACTTCAAGTACCAATGTCTTAAAGCTTGCTTTAATCCATAAATGGATTTCTTTAGGCAACATCCCTTACGTTCTTTTCCTTCCACAACAAAACCTTTTGAGTTATGCCATGTTAACTTTTCCATACAAATCCCCGTTGAGGAATGTGTCTTTACATCCTTCTGATGTTACTGTAAATCGTAATGTGCCACTAACACCATTATGATTCTAAAAGAATCCTTATATGCTCATTATAATCTATTCTTTCTCTTTGTGTAAATCATTTTGCCACAAGTGGCGGTTTATAGCTTTCAATATTCCCTTTGGATATCTTTCTATATTTCCTTTGGAGTCATCTTTTTCTTGTAGACCCATTACAGCCTACTATTTTGGCTCCATTGGGAATTTCTTCTAAGTCCCAAACATCGTTGGTGTTTATCGATTTTATTTCATCTTCCTTTGCTTCTTGCCATTTAGACGAGTGAACGCCTCTCATGGCTTTTCAAATGAGGTGGAATTACCCTCTATTTGAATTTCTTTCTTAACATTGACTTCTTAGTCACTAGAAATATCTGATTTTCTTATTCTTTGAGACCTTCTGGGGGCTCGTGGCACTTCTTTCATATGGGGCTATTGTTACTCTTTATTGCCAAAAGGCAAATGTTCTATAGCCTCCTGTATCAAGATCCTTGTTTACTTATTCATCTTCTTTAAGAGCTAACATCAGTTGTTGTATATGTCATACAACATCAACATGTATTAAACAATTTGTTGCTCTAAAACACTGTAGTGGATATGTAATCCCACTTCTATTCAAGCTTTAGGTATTTACATACCTAGCTCCCCCAGATTACTCCATCTTCTGTAAAGATGGTGTATCTTCAAATTTCTTATTTTTGGTTTAATCTGCTAAAAAACTCATATGGCGCGTTTAGCACCGTCTTGATAACTCTAAACTCGTCCAGTATAAATACTAGCCGACTATGCTATCTTCCTATCAGAACTGTAAAAGGTCCAGGAATTTAGCTATTTCTTTACTTTAGGGGTATCGTTATTATGACCGTTTTACTCCCTCAACGATCACTTTCATCTTTTATAGATCACTTTTACCTTCAATGCATAGTGCGCATTTCATTATATGAAGTATGGGGAAGTATCTTTCTTAATTATCTTTCTTAATTAATCTTATATTTCTCCCCCTCGAAATGTGGTATGAACTTTTCTACCACAATTTCGAAACATTCTGAACTCTTGTGAATGAGGAAACTTTGATTACTTCATCCACATAATTACATCATGCAAACAAAATTCATATGGGAGTACATTTTCCTCATTTCACTTCAAAAACTCAACATAGTCTATTATTTTCAATACTTCTGCAAGTCACGCTTGCATATCATTCTTATCTTTTGGTTCACATGCAACTTTATTTTGTTCTTAAACTCATTCACTACTTAATGACCATGACACAATCAGAGTGTACGGTCAATACTAGGATAGCATAAGAGCTACCCCAAACTTCTCTCCATGTGCAGAATACACTTAGAGCACATGAGTCATCATATCCTTCTCCCGCCATGCGGGATAAGTACTATGCCAAACTCTCCCGCCATGCAGGATTGGTTAACATATGTACTATGCCAACTTTACCCCGTCATGCGGGTATTTTCTCAAACTTTTCCCGCCATGCGGGTACTATCACAAACTTTTCCCACCATGCGAGATAATTCCCTTGAATGGACATAATTGTCAGGATTGGCTCGTGTTCAATCATCAAATTCAGAAATAAATCCTAATATTCTTTTAACACACATGTTTAATCAATGTTAGTCAAATTAAACATGTATATGACTTTTACAACTCTCATAAGTGAAATTAAAAATAAATTCTTCTTCACAGAGAGTACATAAAAGACATTTCTCAATAAAGACTCTCATTGATCTATTTCTTTTCTTGGATCAATATCCTAGAATCCTTTTCTTTTGAAGCCATTCTTTAAAGAGAACACAGTCCCTTAAGCAATTACATCCTATCATACATAACTTGCCCTTAGGCATTTCATCATCTGAGTCACAAGTACCCAGCTCATTTCTCTTACTGCCTTCAAGAATGAAAGCATGGAATTCTTTTGTCTAAAAAATATTCAACAATAATGCTCATTAAACTTTGAAATCTTTATGTTCTATTCTATATCACCGTTGGGCAGAAATAGAATAAAAACATCATTCTTCTACATTAATTTCACAATACCGTTGGGCAGAAATGGAATTAACGTATAGAAATTCAATAATCTTGAAAGCATGGAACTGCTCCTCAAAATTAAATTCTCCCGTTGATTCGAATTTAATTAGAAGACAATCAACTTCATTTCAGTGGAAACAAGAAAATACATTTCTCTAGTTTAAGAGCATTTCTTGATCTTTATCTATTCTCTGAAAATTGGTCACTTTGATGCAAAATTCATTAGAGATTTAAACTTTTAATCATGAAACTCATAAAATTATAATATTGTTATCATCAACGTTGGTCAGCAAATAACAATACCATAATTTAACTTTAAACTTAAACTCATAAATAAACTTATAATATTGTTATCATCAATGTTGGTCAGAAAATAACAATATTATAATTTATCTTAACTATCAACCGACTATTCCTCCAATTAAAAATTTTCCAGCTAGTTCCAATTTTAACTTGAGGATAAACTTTTCATCATTTACTGAATAACTATAACTGCTCTTCAAATTAGAAGACAATAAACCTTTAACTTTGCAGCAGAAACTTGACAAAATTTCTTTTCCTACTTTTCAGAAGCATTTTCCATACTTTTCTAGTCTTTGAAAATTCTAACTCGTTGGTGCAAAATTATCAGAGATTTTAAATCATTCTTTGAATGAAATCATCAAAATTTGCTTTTGAAAAATAATAAAACAATTCTTAATCATCACTGTGCATTCTGGCCCGGTCCAGCACTGTGTAGCCCTGAGCCCAGCAGCAGCAGTGCCTGCGGCCCAGCTGCTATAGCAGCGCGCGACCCGCAAGCAGCAGCAGCGCGTGGCGCTCGCGGCGCCTCCCCCGCGCCCAGGCCGCAACCTAGGTCTGGGCCGGAATTCCTATTGCCCGCCTGGGCTCTATTCGGCCCGGAGCAATGCTAGCCGTCAAACTAGATCCGACGGTCGAGCTCCATTTTTAGGAGGATAAAAACCCCCGCCCCGGCCGCACCCCTCCAAACCCTAGGTCCATTTGCACCATGGCCTTCTCTCTCTCTTCGCCGTTCTCTCTTCTCTCTTTAGTACCGCAGTAGCAGCCACCGAGTGACTCGAGCGGGCGAAACGGCGGAGAGGGCAGCCATGGCGCCGTCGTCGGCCCCCTCGCCGGCGTGTGCGCTCCCCAGCGAGTGAGCGCGCCACCGTCGAGCAGCCTGGCCGTGGCGCTTCTTTGGCCAAGCCCGGGCGGACAGCTCCCCCGGTTCGGTCTTCTTCTCCCGCGCCGACAAAGGGTCTCCCCGGCGCACGGCGAGGTAGACTACCCCTTCCCCTTCTTCCCCATCAGTTTTGGTTCTCTTTTGTGTTCGGATTGAACCGATTTGTAGTGTGGAGATCGAAGTTAGGGTTAGGGTTACATTTTCTCCAAACCGAAGTTTATTTCTTTTTCTTTTCTTTCTTCTTTTCTTTGCTCTTGATTCAGAAACCCTAGATCTACACCCTAGGCTGGCGAACTGCTAGGGTTAGGGTTCTTTATTGAAACCGTGTCTCAATCTCATTCACACTTTTCCCGTACCCGATCTAGGGTTAGGGTTCGATTTGCTTTTCTTTCCCCGATCTAGATCTACGAACTAGACTGGCTCTGATACCATTGTCATGTACTTTGGATCATCCATGGTGTAGATCAGTGGGTAATTTCTATTCGTTTCGGGATAAATAAGTGGATGAACTTGGGATATGAACTAGAAAGGGGAGACTAGAGGAAGAGAGAGAGAGGTGCAGAGGTATCTGACCGTCAGTCTTGGAGGAGTCCACCGTGGTTCCCACCGTGGTGCTGGTGGTGAGGTCGTAGACGTCCAGTGGTGGTGAAGAGATAGCAGTGACGTCCCGGCAGCGACGTGGACGTCGAGGTGGTGCAGGGGCGATGGTGAAGATGCTGGCGTCGCTTCCCGTCGCTGGTAGCGCCTCCCTCTAGATCGGATTAGGGTTAGGACAGTGGGGATGTTACTGTAGCAGTGAACCTCGTCCAGAGCCGTTTGCCCCACCTCCTCTTTATAGGCACTGTGCGATAGGGACCCACTAGCCACTAGATGGCTGGATGTCCTCGATCAGGACATGGTCAAGGGGTCCGTCTCGACCGTTGGGTCAAGATGGATGAGATCAATGCTAACACCATGCAGTGGCTCCAAAATTTCACGAAAAGTCAAACAATTCAAGTCCGATTGGTCTGAGATTTTAGCCACAACTTCAACATATCAGGTAATTCGTTCCAACATAGAGAACCTAAAAAGACTGAAAGAATCTTGACAATTTCAGAATTCAAAAAACCCTAGATGAAGAACAAATTTGTTAAAACATCAAATTAGTGGTGCTGTCCATATCTCAACGTCTGGGCTGTTGCTGGGAGGAGGTGGGTATGGGATCTAGCCATGGCGGCATGGAATTCGTTTGCCATGAAAGGGGCGCCGCCACATGGAGGAAGTCGTCGCCGTGGCTGATGTTGAGGAGGGCGCTACTGCTAGGGGCTCGGATGCGGTTGCCGCCACCGGTGACCATGGAGAGGTGCCGCCGCTAGTACTGGTGGAGATGGTGGCGCCGCTGGTAGGGTTGAGGGCGCCGCCGCGTTTGTTGCGGGCTGGATCTGGTCTGCGCGCATTGCAGGGTGCGGGCTTCGCCACTGTCGTGAGAGAGAGGGCACAGGAACCGCGGCCACCACCTCGTGCCCTACGGCTCCATGTCGCCGCCGAGGCTTCCCATCGTGGCGGATCCGAGAGGCGCATGTGCTAGAGGTGTGGTTTCCTCTCGTCTCATCCCCCCTTCCGCTTCTTTTCCATTGCTCGAGCGAGGTATACACAGAATTGGCGGGTATACGGAGATGGAAGCTGCCATGGGTACACGCGGCCGGGTAAAGAATCCTTCTGTGAAAAAAGAAATACGATGGGAGCGTGCCGTAGGAGACACTACCCCAGATCAGGACATCACTGTCGGTTCAAAATCCCCTTTCACTGCCGGATTTTAAACCGACAGTGGCATACCGGCAGTGATGTGGGGTTCACATCACTGCCGATACTCAGAACCGCTAGTGATGTGCAGGCAAGACTGTCGGTTACTGGCACCACCTAGTATTGTCAGTTGAGCCAACACTGCCGGCTCGTGGCAAGAGCCGACAGTGATGCTCAAGCAAACACTACCGGCTTGTGGCACGAGCTGACAGTGATGCTCAAGCCAACACTGTTGGCTTGTGGCTCGAGTCGACAGTGATGCTTAAGCCAACAGTGCCAGCTTCTGTCTTGAACCAGCAGTAGTGCTCAAGACATCACTGTCGGCTTGACATGCAAACCGACAGTGATCTCTTTTTCACATTCTATTGTTTTATATCATTTATATTTTTTTTGTGGAATCGGGTTTCGCTTTATATTCGCTACATAGATGATAGGTCCATCAACATTAAACATTACAAATGTTATGGTTATAGTTCAAATGTGTAAGGAAAATGGATCCTTGGCCCATTTACTTTGGATTTTGGTATTTGATGATCAACAAGACTAAATTGGACTAATGTGTTTAGAAGTGTTTACTTTGTAGTTCAAAAGGGCGCAAACGTGACTTGGACGAAGGCGATGTGATGATCCGATGATCAACACCTCAAGCAATACCTAAGAAGCACAATGGAAGACATACAAGATCAAGCAAAGTCCAAGGCACCAAGTTGGAACCAAGCCGGACGCAAAACCACAAAGAAACGAGCTTGGTAGAGGCGACCTGACGCGCCCTTTGTAAGGACCGAACGCGTCCGATGAGCAGTCCGAGACAGCGGCAAGCATCGGTAGGCGACCGGACGCTGAAGAAGAAACATGACCGGATGCGATGATAGCACTGTTCATCATCACGGCAACACCTTCAGCGTGATCAGACGCGGTGAATGGACGACTGGACGCACCAGGCAACAGCATCCGATCGGTTCCAGAAAGGTTCCAAAGAGGCGCAGACACGACTGGACGCGTCCGATGGCAAGTGATCCGACTCAGCGCCGAGTCCGATCAACACGCCAGCTTCAACGGTCAGGAAGACCGGACGTGTCCAGTGTGGACGTGACCAGCGTCCGGTCACTAGCAGATTGTTGGGTCTCAGGGTCCAACGGCTAGTTCTCACTTGTTGGGCTATAAATAACCCCCAACCGGCCATACGAAAAGTGGAGAGTTGAGGAAACATATCAAGGGTGTTGATACACCATTTTAGTGATCTCTACTTGCATAGTGCTTAGTTATTCATTAGGTGATTAGCGTAGGTGCTTTGCAAAGTGCTTAGGTTGATTAGACCACGGCTTATGTGCTTGCTCTAGGTTTAGGCCTAGTGTTTAGTGAGGTTTGCACACCTCTTATCTCTCAGTGCTTGCGTGCACCATTGTTGTACATTGAAGGGGCTTGTAGTCTTGCAACATCACACCAACCATATTTGTGGTGTGGCCGCCACCGTGTATCGAAGGGAACAAGACCCGCGGTTGTTTGGCCAGAAGCTTGATAGTGAAGACGGCGGGGAGCGGTCCGGGAAAGGCTTGCCGAAAGGCACAATGGAGACCCACTTGCGCATGGGGAAGGCCCGGGGCTATTCATGGAGTTACCCTACTAGGGGTAAGCTTGAGCGCTTCTCGATACCTCGGTAAAAATACCGGAGTTGTCGATGGGAGTTTGCATCTCTACCTCATCTTTACCTTTGGTATTTATATTGCTACCTTGGTTGTGTGCTTTACTTCCCTAGCTTAGTTGATAGGCAAATTGATAGGATTGGAACCTAGGTTGCATAACTCTTTTGTGGTAGAGGTATCAACACACCTAGCAAAACTATAGTTGCACATTTAGATAGATTACTTTTTTTGCATAGGTTTTGACTTGGTGAAATTAGAGGCCTTAGTTAGAAGTAGAATTTTAAGTTGCCTAATTCACCCACCCTCTTAGGCATCACGATCCCTTACAAAGTGTACTTCTGAAGCTCTCAATCCCTTGAAATAAAAAAGAAATTACAATAGTCTAGCGAGCCGCTCTGGCCCGTACTGCACCTTGTACTTCACAGACTGTGCAATGGAGAATGTCCCTTTTTCCAAGCACTCCGATATGATGAAGGCTGCTAGCTCCGATGATAGTACTATGACCTCCATTTCTAACAGCCTATTGTGTTTAAATTTCTTGCGTTGTCATTCAAAAAACCAATTTTGAAAGGCATAAATGTTAGAGAAATAAGTAGATCGTTTTGTTGAATTAATAGATATAAATGAAATGGGGATTATACACATCAAATGATCTGCCGCCTCTAATTTTACGCTGAGGTAGAGAAGCATTGCCCACATTACGTAGAACCCGCATCCATTGTTTCCCGCCGGCTGGTCTAGGGTCTCCAATTGCATTGGTGCAATCTAGAATTGGACCTTTGTCCCACCGACCATTCTTGCTTGGACACTGTGCCACATTATAAAGTGTGAAAAAAGGGACAACTTTAGAAAATGCTATGTGCAATTAGAAAATAATATGTCATTAGGTTCGCTTATGCATTAAGCACTTCGACTAGGGGATCGAGCAAAGAAAGTGGCTTTTTCTTCGAGTCCCACACCTTGATACAATTTCTTTTAATATCGACAACAATGAAGACAAAATAGTTGCTGCAATCACAAAACCCTAGTTAACGAATAATCATAACTACAAAAAACAAGCATAAAAATAAAAGCAGAGAACACATACTCACAGTTGTAGGCTAGAAGTATTTTGGTTTTATTACTCATCTTGAAATTTTTGAAAATGGCAGTCAGTGTATCCGTCAGATCTTCCACTTTATTTCCATGCATGCCTCCGCATGTTCTCTCGTTGCCTAGCTCAGGGTCCAGGAAAGACATATGAGCGTACTTTGTTTTGAAGCAATGTTTTGCTACACACATGCATAATTCATGGGGAATGTGCAGTCGTTAACTATTTATGTATCGAGAGAGTAGTTAATTATAATATCATGCGAGTAGGGTACTTACATAGTCCATAGTGTCAACATTTGTGTATCAAGATCGCGTCTCTGGAATAGCTGAAACAAGTGATCCCAACCGACAACGTGCTTCTCTTCATTAGGATAATAGAAAACATGCGACAGGCGGATAATATATTCGAAACCTGCTTGCCCCGTCTCAAGTGCTTGGGCCATGTAATAATCATGCAAGTCACGCATATATGTTGTCAAATTTTTATACTCCTCCTAGTCCACCAAGAAATTGCCTTTTTGAAACTGCATTGCCGGTCTTGCCGTCTCATATAGTGAATCATAATAGATGTTCACGACATCATCCCTAGTTAACCCGGGGTTGTCTTCAACAATCTTGTTTATCTTCCTTTGATCTTCATGGTGTATTTCTTCAACTTTTAATTGATTGTGCTTACTCTCTGTTTGCCTATTGAATTCGAACTGTGCCCTCCACTTAGGTAGTGAGGCAAATAGATTCTAGAATCTAACTTTGTCTTCCTTGGAGGCTACTTCTGGCTTTTGTTGGTTCATCAAGTTTGTAATACTGCCACTCATCGTCCTTTTCCTTTTTTGTTGGTCCACTTTGGGAGCATTAGCGACCGAATCCGAGGACCTTTTCTACGACTGCGAGGATGCCTTAGATCTTGTTTTGGGTTGTTGTGGAGGAGGAGGAGGAGTCTTCTCTTTTGTTGGGGCTGATGAAGATGGGGGACAAGAAGGAAGAGGAGACTTCTATCTTCTCGGGGGTGATGGCAAGGAACTAGGGAAGGTAGTGTGATCTCCTCTGTTGGGAGATGGTGAGTGATCATCTCTAGGCGGCGAAGATCCACCATCGTCCTCATCATCATCCAAAGACAACTGGTGATCAAGCTTAATGAAGCGCTTGCGCCAGGCCACATGAGCGCCCTTGTTCTGAACAAGGCGTTGTTGTTGATGGTAGTTACTGATCATTATAAACATCAATATAACTCGAGATAATGCATGGAAATGATCACCAATATAGACTTAGAGGTTTAAACTGACAAATACCACAAGTTTAGATGAATCTATGATTTTAGCAGGGTTTAATCAGAAAACGTCAAGAGGGATCTAAACGTCAAAGGAAAAATTGGAATTCCGACGCGAAACCAACTCCAGAAGGTTCCAGGGGACTCCAGAAGCCACATCACCGAAGCGGAGGCCGAGAGGCAACCCACCTGTAGGCCGCCTAGCCCCATAGGGGCCCACCTATCAGCCTCCTCACTATGTCGATTTCCCACCGCCTCCTAGGATCCATCTAAGCTGTTGCTTAAGTTGGTTTGATCCAAGGGCTCACATTGGACCCTCAGGGCTATATAATCTAGCCCCTGCGCCCCTCCCTCATTAGATCCTTAGAGATCCAGAAAGATCCTGAAACCCAAATTCCTATTCTCCTCATGAGGATCAGAGCTTGCTATCAAGAGAAGATTAGTCATCCATAGGATCTAGTCTTATAAATAGAAATAGTGAGATAGAGAGTGAGGGAAGAGTTTGGAGGAGATGCCGGCCTGTCGGTGCTCTCTCTATGGCTTGTACCTTGGCGGATCCAAGTTCTACTTGAGCTTGTCTTCGAGATATCTCTGGTAATCAACCTCTGATTCAAGTAAGTATCTTGTTTATATTGTTCATCAGGATCATGACTCTCTTTTGAGTGCTTTATTCTCTTCCTAGGGGAGTAGAGTATTAAACGTAAGTGTAAGCATGGTGCTTAGACTTAGGTTAATCATGGATGCCCCCTACATTCCGGATCGGTGGTAGATCGCCTGTGTGACATTAGTACTATATAGCATTGTACTATATAGCATCGTTGATCCTTTGTCGTCTGTAGGCGCACGTAGGACCCGGTTACTAAGGAAAGCATCCTCTGTTGGTGTCTTCCCATAAGTAATATCCCTAGTTGAATGTAGAAGACATAAGCTTACCTAAGTCTGAACTAGAGAACCTCAGTTATCCTCTCTATGCTCCTATTTATCCTAACCTTGTTGCTACTCCTAGTTAAAGTAACCCTTGACCTAATCGTTACCCCTTGTTAAGTTAGACCGTAGTTAGTCCCACATGTTTCCCTATGGATACAGTACTTGGAATACTTCCGGGTAAAAGCTACAACGATATCCGTGTGCTTATGGATTTATTTGTGTGCATTAAATATACCAACAAGCTTTTGGCACCGTTGCCAGGGAAACGGTTGCTGAATTAACTACAAGCCTAGCTTAACATTTTATCTTTTATTCTTTCTTTTGTTTCATTTTTTTATTTAGCATGGATTCTACTCCTATCTATCAATATGCTAAACCCATGAGCGTAAGCCTAAAGCCACCAGAATCCTCAAAGCCTATCATAACACCTGGTTATGAGCTGCGCCCGTGTTTAGTAAAATTGATTCCGGATAAATCCTTCTTAGGAGAAGGCGATGAAAACCCATATTCACACTTACAAGAGTTTGAACAGACCTATGCATGCTTGCGTATCGCTGGCATGTCTGACAAGACCTTAAGATGGAAGTTATTTCTGTTCTCTTTGATGGGAAGAGCTAAACATTGGTATAGTCAAACCGTAGGAATTGTGCAAGGAGATTGGGAAACATTATGGCCTAAATTTTGTTTTCATTTCTTTCCTATCTCTAAAGTGATTAGCCTTCGGAAAGAGGTTCTAAATTTTAGACAACTAGAAGAAGAATCTCTTGGCACATAGTGGGATCATTTTAATGAACTCATCATCACTTGCCCAGCACTTGTTATTCCAGGCCCAATGCTCCTTTGATGTTTTTATATGGGTCTTAGCAAGGATTCTGCGCAAACCCTTGATGCAGCCTCTAGAGGAGCTTTCCTTCATTTGTCTACTAGTGAAACAAGGGCTATGCTTGATAGAATTAGTGAAAAGACTCCCTGCACTAGCATTCATAATGAACTACTCGAGAAAGAGAAGGAATCATCTTCCGAACAAGAAGAGGAAGTTTTGGTAGCCAAATCACAACCACTTTAATCCCAAGATTTAGCTATCAATCTTGAACCACCAATACCCCAAAATCCTCCAAGAGAAGAAGGAATTCCACCTTTGGAAATCCCTATTGAAATTAAGGATGACCTCTTTGGTGCTGATTTTGGGAGGACATTAAAATCTCATCTTCACAAGAGACCTTCAAGCGAATATAATTTAAATCCTCTCAAGAAGAGATCTCTTGGAAAGCGTCCTTATTCCCATATAGGACATTAGGAAGAACACAAGGGTGGCATGTCTAGTGAAACCATAGAAGGAGAGCCAAGCTATCTAGAAGTCATTCCTATCCTCTCCCCTTCTATGGCCACATTAGATGTCTCATCTGAACCCATCCTTGACCCCGATGATCCCTTTTATTCTCTTTCTCCTCAGTCTCATGATGACCCTAGAAATCCACCAAGATACCCAAAGCATAGGAATCATGAAGGCCATAAGGAAGACCAAGAAGAGCAACAACAATGGCTAGAGGATATTAAGAACTTATGTGCCATTGCCATTGAATGGATGGACGAGGCTTTAGATGAGATAAACCCAAGAGTCACCAATCTAAGGGAAATCTTGGACAACGAAATGTCCAATGAATGTCATAGGCATGGAATGATGGAGACAATGTTTCCACCTATAGACATTCATGAAGAAACACCCTTGGAGATTGAAAAGAAAGATGACATCAGTGAACATGGAAGTTATTTCATGAGCACCTCATCAAATCCATGCCCACATGAGAAATTTCCTGAATCAATTGGTCTCTCCAACTTTGCCACACACGAGATCTTCAACCCCTCGTACTTCCTGTTCATAAAAACTTTAAAAGGGTGGTTGTAGATGCATATGTTTATCATAAATATTATAGATCTCGTTGTGTGTATCTTAAGATAGGCACACAAGGGTTGGTGTTGGAGGGGAAACCACTTCACCAACTTGAAATACAATTCGAAGGTTTGCCAAGAACGAGCTTTTGCCCTAAAGCAAGCACTTTTGGGAGATAACACTAGTTTTCATCTTTTGCTATAATGACCTTGTGAAGTGAGCATAGAAACATAATTGTGAAAATGTTCCTTCGGGTATTTTTGTCACTAACCATTCCAGGTTTGAAGTAAAAAGAATGAAGGATGATGACGCAAGGTATGTCCAACCCATTATCATGTAACATTTAATCACATCCATCCAAACTTGATTTTGCATTTGCAAAATTCAAGCATGGAGGTTGGAATTCTCTGAAAAATCTCTTGCCATGTTGCTAAATTTATCTTGGTTGTCTCTACCTTTAAACCATGCTCAGTTTGCTAAATAACAATCATGCTCTTCATCTCTATTTGAATAAAACTCTATAATATTTTCATGCTACCTTTGTTTGCTATAGTATGCTTAAGGTTTGGAGTATGTTCATACATCTTTTATATTAAGCATGGTGCTTAGTTTAGGAGTGCTGATCCTACTTTAGAAGGCTTTTTAAATTAAATGTCATGCTTAGGTTAAAATGCTTTCCTAGATTAAATTAGACAAGGTGTCTAGTTTGATTTTTGAACCAAGAATATGCTATAGTGGATACTGGTCATTTTGCTAGATTAACCCCTACTGGAAACTCTTAATTCAATTTGGGTAAGTCATGAGATGAATTCAAATCAAAGATGAAGCAAGGCACATGGTGAACTCCAATAACTTTGCGCAAAGAAGACACAGCTCATTCATTATGGATGAAAGAACTGTAAGTATCAAAGGTCATTCACTTTGTCTTCTGCTGTAAGTTACCTTTGCCTTGAGCCATGTTTGTATAGAACATGATAAAGAAAAACTATGCTAAAATAATTCTAACACCATCTTTTCATTAGCATAGATAGAAATTACAAAATTATGGACAAACAACCCATATTTCAAAATTGTATATTCCTTCGGGTATGTGTTGTCCACTAATCCTTTGCAGACATAAAACAATGAGTAAGGAAAAAGGTCTAACAAGGTGTCAAAAGATCGAAGAGTAGAAAAATGGCATGATAAAAGGATGAGAAAGATAAGGTGTGAACTAGGAAACAAGATGCTCATGAACAACTCGTACTGCGAGGCTAGCCAAACAAGGAAAACTTCAAGAAAAAGGGAAGGACCATCATGAGTCATCTACCCTTTGTCATATGGTGTCATTACGCTCCAATAACAAAGGTAACATCCTAAGGTAAATGGTCATTATTCAAAAAAGCTTTTCCTTGATTTTGGTAGGCACATAAATAAGAAACAAACTTGTTTGAGTTACAAATTTACTTGTTCCAATCTGATTAACTCAACATGTTTAGTTCTTTAAACTTGTTCCTAGCACCAGTTTCTTGAGCTCATAATCTTAACTAAATGAGCTAAAACATTGCACATCCTTATCTCTGAAAAATGATAGTCATAATCATGTAAAGATTTATACATTATGTAAAGATAGACGATCCTTCCATAGGTTAAGCAACTCAATCTTTTTTAGCCAAATGTATTTAAATGCTATATTCATGCTCAAACGTCTGATCTTACCACCCATGTTATAATTAAACAAAGCACATAACATCAACTTCATCTTGTTAAGGGTGCCTAAGGCTAGAGAAGAATAAATGAAGTTTTGGTTTTGTTGGTGTTTTCCCACCAACAGAGCCCATGCACTTGATCTCTACCTTGTCTGTATGAGCAGGACACACTTCAAGTAGAGTGTGGGAGAGTTATTGATTTCCCAATTTCTACAAGTGAAGGTTCTGAACCTGCTAAGCCAAAAATCAAAACTCAAGACCAAGATAGGTTTGGCGGAAGAAGATAACATCATCATCAAAGACATCGTCACAAGATATGCAGCCATCAGGGTCTCCATCGCTGAGATCGGATGATACACGCAAAAGGTAAAGGACTCTTCTCTAGACGAGTCCGGTCTAGAGGACTTAAAAATGCGAACCCTGGCCGTGAGGTAACATCGGTTGTTATCCATATTTACTTTTTAGCATTGCATGAATTATTTTCGCTCTTAGCGTATTTATTTTTCTGCATTAGCATTACATTTAGAAAAGAAAAATAATAAAAAAAATTTCATTACTGCATTACATCATCGCATCATTAAAGCATAAAGCCCCATGTGAATAAATCTATGGTGTGTAAAAGCCCATAGGAAAATTTATTGTGGTGACATAAAAATATAAAAATAAACATGCATACATATTTCTTTCTACATTATATAAATAAGAAAATCCAAAAATATTAAATAGACATCCTGTTAGAACTTGATCAATTAGGAAATCTTTCTAAACCTCAAAGAACAACAAATCTCTGAATGGCTGACCGCTAACCCCTTATCCTAATATGTGCCATGAGTTTTGGTGTTCTTGTTGGAGTATTTTGCAGGATGATCAAGAGTAACGCCATCCATCCGAAGTACATTCTTCTGAACCATTGCTACACCCACTACACGAGGAACACAACTTCTGGACGGATAAGAAAGACCACGACAACATCCAGCTTGGGGGAGCAGCATCCTCCATGTATCTAGCTAAGTATTTCTTTCTCTTTTTGGTTCTACTATTTTTAAGTTTGCTTTATATTTGCAAAAAAATAAAAAGATGTACAACAAACTAAAACAAAATAAAAATTTATCTTAGCTATATATATATAATAGTAAAGTGTGATTTTAAATTATGAAAATAAAATAAAAAGTATGTGCCTAGTTTTCTATTTTTAAAAGTTGAATAAAATAAAGAGGACTCAGAATAATCTCTTAAATGGAAATGATGAATAGTTGCTCTGTTGTAATTCCTTTTAAGTACCTAGTTTTCAGTCTTGAATTCTCCTGAGTTTTGGATACGACTGATTTGATATAAAGATTTACTCTGAACTTGAAACTCGTGGGTAGCGAATGCCTAATCTAAGTCTAGGTAATTGATGGATATAATATGAGAAGGTATGAGCTGCTGTTTATCTTGTTCCTAGTGACACTAAAATTCTAAAGATTTAATTTTGAAAATATAAAAATACCACATGATGAGTTCCTGTATGACAAAGCTTGAATTCCCACCAGAGCCATACATGTTATTTAGGCTAGGAAAACTTCCACATATATGCTGCTTACTTTTGGATTGAGTTTTGTCAAGCTTTGTTGACCCTTATAAGAGGTTTGTCATGCTGTTAAAATCAAGATCCCGTACACACCACCCAAATATGCATTAATCCTACAATGGGGGTAGACTCAAATATATGCCTTCCATCTAGATCCACCCAAAAAAATATTCTACTCTTACACTGGGAGTGAACACCAAAAACATGTTTGATAGGTTTTCCATTCACCAAATAAATGCTCCAAGTTATTGTTGCTATCTCTCAAAATTTTGTTGCAGAAAAGGGATATGGGGCTATGCAAAAGTTATTCATAAAAAAAGAGAAAAGAAAAAAATGATGATGAGAAAAAATGGATACAAAAGTGTCTGAAATATTTAAAACAATGAGTACTCAGATGCCTACTAGAAAAAAGAAGAAGAGATGAATAAGATATGCCCTATTCTCTAGCAAATGTTTCTATGTTTCAAAGGAGAGATATGTTTTCAAGGAGCATAGTAGAATTAGGTTAGCCACTATATATCCATACACATGCACATCTTGATTTGATTGTATGACTCAACTCTCTTTGGATCTGTTGTTTGACTTTACAATATATGCATTTGCAAGTATGCTCTAGCTTCCTCCCTACCTATGAACTTCATATAAAGCCTTAGTGATAGAAAGAGAAAATACATAACATATTTATTGCATTGGTGAGAATCCACGAATACCACATATATTGAGAGACTTGAGAGTGTCATACAAAGGAATCTCTGAGTTTTATTTTGAAAACTTATAAAAACTCTAGAACAATGGTGGAACAAAGAACTTGAGACACAGTGCTGAGAAGCCCCATGGTTGAAGGTAATATGGGTAAGTTTGAAAGTCAGATTAGTTTATTCTAATCCGGAGGAGAATTTTTTATTGAACACCTGTGTACTTTTGAGGCGTGAAAGCATAGTAGCAACTCCTGATCTATTGCTAAGTTTAGCTTTGCTCAGGGACTAGCAAAGGTTAAGTTTGGGGAATTATTGGTGGGAGTTACCGACCATTATAAACATCAATATAACTCGAGATAATGCATGAAAATGATCACCAATATAGACTTAGGGGTTTAAACTGACAAATTCCATGAGTTATGGTGAATCTATGTTTTCAGCAGGGTTTAATCAGAAAACCGTCAAGAGGGATCTAAACGTCAAAGGAAAAATCAGAATTCCGAAGCAAAACCAACTCCAGAAGGTTCCAACTGCCACGTCACTAAAGCAGAGGCCGAGAGGCTGCCAGGTGGGGCCATCGGGCCCCACCTATAGGCCGCTTGGCCTCACAGGGGCCCACCTATCAGCGTCATCGCTATGTCAGTTTTCCACCGCCTCCTAGGATGCATCTAAGTCGTTGCTTAAGTCAGTTTGATCCATGGGCTCACATTGGACCCACAGGGCTATATAATCCAACCCCTGTCCCCCTCCCTCATTAGATCCTTAGAGATCCAGAAACCCTAATTCATATTCTCCTCATGAGGATCAGAGCTAGCTATCAAGAGAAGATTAGGCCTCCATAGGATCTAGTCTTATAAATAGAAATAGTGAGATAGAGAGTGAGGGAAGAGTTTGGACGAGATGCCAACCTATCAGTGCTCTCTCTATGGCTTGTACATTGGCGGATCCAAGTTCTACTTGAGCTTGTCTTCGAGATATCTCTGGTAATCAACTTATGATTCAAGTAAGTATCTTGTTTATATTGTTCATCAGGATCACGACTCTCTTTTGAGTGCTTTATTCTCTTCCTAGGGGAGTAGAGTATTAAACGTAAGTGTAAGCGTGGTGCTTAGACTTAGGTTAATCGTGGATGCCCCTGCATTCCGGATCGGTGGTAGATCACGTGTGTGACATCAGTACTATATAGCATTATACTATATGACATCGTTGATCCTTTATAGTCCACCTCCTATCTATAGGTGTATGTAGGACCCGGTTACTAAGGAAAGCATCCTCTATTGGTGTCTTCCCTTAAGTAATATCCCTAGTTGAATAGTAGAAGACATAAGCTTACCGAAGTCTGAACTAGAGAACCTCAGGTATCCTCTCTAAGCTCCTGTTTATCCTAACCTTATTGCTACTCCTAGTTAAAGTAACTCTTGACCTAATCGTTACCGCTTGTTAAGTTAGACCATAGTTAGTCTCACACGTTTTTCTATGGATACGATACTTGGAATACTTCTGGGTGAAAGCTACAGCGGTATCCGTGCGCTTGCAGATTTATCTATGTGCGTTAAATATACCAATAGTTGTCTGTCTTCCTGTGCAGGGTAATCAATGTTCATCTTGTTATACTTCTTATCAAGTATAGTATCAATGCTGACGTGGGCATACCCCGCTAGAATTGGATGGCCATTAATGGTCTCGTCTCCCGTAGGCTAGGCCTGGCCAACCGCCACCTTGTCAGTTGTTCATTGTTGACGGATGTATAGCCTAACATTGATGGGTTCGGTGATACTATCCACCGGATGAGGCGCATTTGCCTCTTCATCATCGAGCGAGGTTGGTCCACAGCTGCTGCTACCCCTGAACTGTGGGCTAAAGCTAGTCGGAATAGGTTCTTGTGGTACTACTCCTGATACCATGGATGCCATAAGTACATTGACTTTTTCTTGAACCCTCTCACCAATCCATTTTTTGAATTTGTCTTTCATCTCTTTTACAACCTTCATATACTCTACCTCTTGTGCCGCTCTACCCCTCAAGCGGCTCCGATAAGTGGAAGATTCTTTGTCGAATGCTATTTTCCAAGGAGCAAGACCGGCACCTCTAGTGCAACCAGGGTGCTCCTTGTTTCCGAGTGCTTGGGTGAGCACGTCATTCTCCCTATTAGTACTGTAGGTCCCTTTCCTCACCTCATCATTTACCTCAGAGGCTGCTCATGGCTGGATTTGTGAAGCTAAAGCGCCCATCCTAGCCGTGGTCTAACCCCCTCACCATACAGAAATATATCGATCTAGGCTCCCAATTGGCAATCTCAGGCTCAACGCTAAGGTGTTCCACCTCCTCAAGTTCCCTTTCAAATGCATCTATCCTACTGGCATAGCCACGAGAGCCGAGTTTATGAGGATTCATCGCTTTAAGTGAGTTGTCCTTATTCTTCCTGCTCAGTTCCAAGTACTCTTCGGATTGCCTATATTGCTTGAATTTCTACCAGAAGTCCTTCTACTTGGCGTACTGTCCACCATCCCAATTTGGCTTGTTATCCTTGAGGATAAATTTCTTGTACAATGTCCCCTTGAAAATCTTGAAGCATGTCCCCATGATTGTGTTTGCTTTTTTCTTGACTTCCTTCTTGTCATAGTCCTGTGGGAAAGTGAAATACTGTGGGATATATTTCTCACATATGTCATCCTTAACACTTTCGGAAACCCTCCATGGGTCATCATCTTTCTCAATCCACTTCCTGTACTATTGGGATGTAGTCCCTTACAAGTGCCCCGATGACAGTCTTGTATTTGGCTGCAGCTTTTTTAGGTACGAGCGGCTCCTCAACTTGGTCAAACTCAGAGATGTGCCAGTGTGCATTCCTACCAGTAGGAAGCTATGACACGCCTCACTTGGTTCTAGCCTTGCTGCTAGCCGAACCATTTGGCTGCTCGGTCGATTGAACCTCCTGCTGGAGACACCAAGTAAGCGAATAGACTCTCAATTAATTAGCGTGTGTGGCTACCAAGTCACATGATACCTAAGTTACCTGGTCATATTGGTCATCTTGATCTAGCTCGAGAAGAGTGGTACGGGTCCATGGTACCTCGTTCTCACCATCCTGATTGTTACCGCCACCGTTTGTCAGATCATGCGGCTCTCCTGTCCCACCGATATCAGCTGCTTCTTGTTGCCTATCAGTTCTTGGGCGATGGGTTAACGAACGATGATAAGTAATGGCTGTGACATGATCGTGGTCAGTTTTGGCTGCGTACAACTACTAGTAGCATTTATGCATATATATATTAGCCAACTAATAGAGATTTAATGCAAAGTCTAATAAGAAGTCCACATACAGTTCACGTACAACAAATGCATTGTTTGATTAGCTTCATACAACAAAGTCCACCTACTGTTCTATGAAACAAAGCCTACATCAACTTTCAAATAAGAAAAGCAATGACCATAGCCATAAATAAAAGCATGGCGTCTTTCTAGGTCAGGTAGATCCCAGGCACCCGACCAACATGAACTACATACCATGCCATGGTTGCCTATACATTTAACCAAATTAGGTTGATAGTGCTATGTCATTCAAACATGTTGTAGACCATGCAAACTAAGTTTAGTGTATCGAGCAAAGTTGTAGACTATATTCAAATATTCAAACTTCAATTTCCAACACAACTAAATCATGAATTTCAACATCTAACTCATTTCAATGTATGTTTGAGCACTAGTATGTATTCAACCATGCTTCAAATGACCATAGTGTTTTAAGCTAATTTCTTCACCATATATCAAAGAACATTTGCTACTAAGGAAATTTAAAATGTTTCTACATGAAATCTAGAGAAAATGGGATAAACAGGCTGTTGTCATCCTCACAGACATTTCAATGAATACCTAAGGGGCAGCGCCGGACACACTCACCGTGGGGGGGCGGTAGCAGCTCTCCGCACGCTCCTGAGGGCCTTGGTCTTGGGAGATGTAGGCATGGTGGTGGGACACGGCCTACGTCGTGGAGTACAGCGGGGTGGATGAGGACAATGAGGGCGGCTACGGTGCTCCGGCGGCATCGAGGAAGAAGAGGGCGCTGGCATGGCAGGGATGGTGTCAGGCGTTCAAGAAGAGTATGGCGCGATGGCTGTGGATGGTGGCCCGGGTGGCGATGGAGCTCCGTCGGTGTGGAGGAAGATGATGGTGTGGGTGTGGCTAGGATGGCAGCGACGGTTAGTAGCAATCTGTTGAAACCTAAGGGGCGTAGTGAGGGAGGCGCTCACCCTATCGGTTGGGGACGCCGCTGTCCACGCGCTCCTTCAAATACACGTTGTGTTGGGAGTTGTCGGCGTCATGGTGGGAGGGGTCATGGAGGACCGAGGGTGGGGGATGCCGAGGTGGGGGACGCTAGGGTGGAGGACGGCGTCACGCATCTTCCTCGCTACCATGGGCCGCACGGGGACGCGCGGACATCAGCATTGAAGAAGTGGAGGGCACTCGGGCTATGGACGGTGACGTAGGGGCGGCGAACTGTGGCGCGGGAGGTGGGGTACTCCGTCGGCTTGGAGGAAGTGGATGGCGCGGGGTTCAAATGACTTAGAAAAATTTCACCCCGCGCCATCGGGCTATATACTCATGGCACATCACTGCTGGTGCCAACGGCAAACCGACAGTGATGATGTAGCATCACTGCCGGTGCCAAAGGCAAACCGGCAGTGATGTGCAACTCCACTGCCGGTTTGTTTAAAAGGTTAAAAACAAAAAGATAATCTATACTAACGAACTCCCTATCCTAGCGTAGCAGTTAAGGCTGTGCACACTCGACCCCGCGACCAGTGTTCGAATCCTAGTCAGGCCAAACTTTTTTATTTTTTATTTTATAATTTAATAGTGCATTAAAACAGGATAAAAAACAAAAAGAACCTAAACCTAATGAACTCCCTACACTACCGCAGCGGTTAAGGCCGTGCACTCTCAACCCCGAGACCCGTGTTCGAATGTCAGGCGGCCCAAACTTGTTTGTTTTTTATTTTATAATTTAATAGTGCGTAAGAACATGATAAAAAATAAAAAAACCTATACCTAAGGAACTCCCTACACTACCACAGCGGTTAAGGCCGCGCACTACCAACCCTGAGACCTGCGTTCGAAGTCCAGGCAAGGCAAACTTTTTGTTTTTTATTTTCTAATTTAAATATTGCGTTATAATAGGATAAAAAAGAAAAAAAAATACAAAACCTAAAGAACTCCCTAGACTACTACCGCGATTAATGCCGCGCATTCTGGACCTCGAGACACGTGCTCGAACCCGAGGCTGGGCACAATTTTTTTTATTTTGATTTAAAAAATATAGATATCATTATCAGTTTTGAACAAGGAACCGACAGTGATACTTGTCATCAATATCGGTTTTGGGCCCATCACTGCCAGTTTTGTGAAACTGACAGTGATGATTATATATAATCTTTTTCCTTTTTAAAACTGAATAAATTCACGTATTTATATTTCTATTGCACCTATGTCCAAATGTTTTGAATTTTTTTTGCAAGCATGTACATCCAAATTATGGCCCCACACAAGATTTTAGGTTTTTCTGATCAATTTCTTTATTATTATATTTTTCTTTCTGCAAGACGGGACAAAAGATGCCTAGTTACATGTTGGACACACTAGAATTTTGCATCCACCTTGACCAAAAATTGGTTCCTAGGGCACATGATACCCTGTGAAAAAGTTTGGCACCATTCCGGATCATTTCAGGGGTAGGCTCAGTTCAACCTCTAATTAATCGGTGACGTCGCGAGGAAATTCAATTAAACAGCACAAAGTACCAAACCATCTCAGAAAAATCCCAAACTTGGTGGTTCCTTCACCCATGCCATGTGTAAGCCTGAGAAAAAGTGTGAGACCAATACGACACCAGAATGCATATGAACCACAGAAACCTTAGGAACCTTGGTGTTTAGTCATTGTAACATGAGACGGTTTCTATATGTTTGTGAAGCAGGTATGTACTGTCTATGTCCAAATGGCTTCAATTTTTTTGTAAGCATGTACACCCAAATTATGGCCCCCACACAAGATCTTAGGTTTTTCTGATCATTTTCTTTATTATTATATTTTTCTTTGTAATAAAAGGGATAAAAGAGGTCCAATTACATGTTGGGCACACTAGAATTTTGCATCCACCTTAGCCAAAAAATTGGTACCTAGGGCACATAAGACCCCATGAAAATGTTTGGCACCATTCTGGATCGTTTGGGGGTAGGTTTAGTTCAAACTCTAATTAATCGGTGACGTCGCGCGGAAATTCCATTAAACAGCAAAAAGTACCAAACCATCTCAGAAAAATCCCAAACTTGGTGGTTCCTTCACCCGTGGCATGTGCAAGCTTGAGAAAAAGTTTAAGACCAATACGACACAGGAATGCATATGAGCCACATAAACCTTGGGAACCTAGGTGTTTAGTCATTGTAACACGAGACGGCTTCTATAGGTTTGTGAAGCAGGTATGTACCGCCTTTGTTCAAATGGCTTCAATTTTTTTGCAAGCATGTACACCCAAATTATGGCCCCACACAAGATCTTAGGTTTTTTTTATTATTTTCTTTATTATTATATTTTTCTTTGTGCTAAAAGAGACAAAAGAGGCCCAATTACATGTTGGGCACACTAGAATTTTACATCCACCTAGACCAAAAATTGGTCGCTAGGACACATAAGACCCCATGGAAAAGTTTGGCACCATTACGGATCATTTCGGGGATAGGCTCAGTTCAACCTCTAATTAATTGGTGACGTCGCACGAAAATTCAATTAAATCTGAGAAAGTATCAAACCATCTCAGAAAAATCCCAAACTTGATGTTTCATTCACCCGTGACACGTGCAAGCCTGAGAAAAAGTTTGAGTCCAATATGACTCCAGAATTTAGAGTTCTTGTTCCATAGCACATGAATTACATGACGCACAAGCTGAATTAAACTTAAACCATGCAAATTAAACCTAAACAAACACTAATGAGGGGTGGATGCGCAGCACCATACATTTACATCCAAGCATGGTAATTGATGTCACGGATTCTGTAACCACAGCTATCGATGAAGGCCAATGCCTGTACGATTGCACTCTCTGATGCCTCAAAAGACCGGTGACATGTTCGTCCATAGATGTAACCTACTGAACGACCATTGGCCCCATTAGTAAATTTTATGCAGAACTGGCATCCTCAAGTAGTGTGCTCGCCGAGGTTCCTAGTATAGTACTCCCAGTCATACCTGAGTCTCTCCGTAGCTTGGTCTATAATGGTCGACAAGCCCAATGCAGCATAGGTACTGTCATGGAGCACCACATGCAAGGGGGCAAAACAAAAACATGAGAGATCGTCATTACAATAATAATACAATAAATAACCATGACTTAGGTATCAGTGACGTCGACTTTACCACATCCATTTGGTTGTAGCTCGCCCAGTATTCGCTTACTTGCAGAACGGGGACATCACCAACACGCAAAGCTTCTATCTTGAAGTGCGAGAAATTGGGCACCTGATAGCAAATGTACTGAAGTGCCACCAAACAGTTGTGTACGGCAGAGAACCGGGCGCTTCTCATGCTAGGCATCCATGATCCCATCCGCCGAATAAATTCCTGATGCCCTGATGGTAGCCTCGAAGGGATGTACAAGCTTAGTTGACACGTCCAAGTTTAACCATCATCAGCAGATGTCGTGTTCTCAACGATGTCCGACACCATGAGCAAGCTAAGTGCTGCTTGCAGCCACTCTATCGGGGCTATCGTCTATGACATATGCAACAATGATATTATTTGAATGTCCATACATATTATGAAACGACACTTATTACAAAATTTAAACTACAATTATTAAATAATTAGCATCCAAAAATAAGATGTTGGAAAATATTTCATACGATAGCTAGAATAGGATGGTTTGGAATGGCCACATCAGGATCGAATGGATCATCGCCAGGGTGGAAACTTGGTTCTTGTGGTGGGGGAGGTCCGTTCATCCCACCTAATAAAATTCAAGAAATATGACTATAAATATATATTTCATTATATAAAATGTGCCAAGTAAAATGTAGCAAACTAAATAAATATAGATCAATGATGCATATATACATAGCTATAATGTGAGAGGAGAACATATATATACCTACAATGAAATATCCAGGAGCCATGACCAAATCACGTAGAGTGAAAAGAGTGAGAAGTGAGAGCACGTGAAACTGAGAAATGAAAGTGAAGTGAGGGTGCGTGCGTGGGTATGTTCCTAGTTCC
Organism: Miscanthus lutarioriparius; assembly: GCA_904845875.1. NCBI lineage: Eukaryota > Viridiplantae > Streptophyta > Magnoliopsida > Poales > Poaceae > Miscanthus > Miscanthus lutarioriparius. The sequence goes on along the minus strand of CAJGYO010000003.1, from coordinate 118,765,322 downwards.
TTTTTATAGGGGGACAGACATATCCTTGTCGGTTTTAAAACAAAACTGACACTGATGGTGACCGATAGTGATGTGGCTGACAGTACGTACTTCCATGCATGCAGCAATAAAAGTCGTTACTTACGAAAAAAATAGTAATCCTGTGATCTTTATTGAATGCACAGGTAATATCCAAAAATTTCGTATCAATTGCATAATTTTATATATGGGTACAAAAACACCATCGTCGACCCAAAAAATGCTTGATAATTAATTATTAGGGCACCATATATATGTAAAATATCCATACATGCATTGCCAGTTCAAGAGACAAACATATATATATATATAGATATATATATTTTGGTTACAGAAATACAACGTAAAATAACAGAAACCTTGAAATAAAATTACATATACGATAACAAAGACATGACACTAAAATTAAATATATGGTAACAAAAACCTATTTCCTTCTAGGTTAATGTTACAATCGAAGTGCACAAATACATTATAAGATAACCATCTCAGAAGCATTCTTCTAGCACCCATGTAGGGTCGAATAGCCGCCAGAGATGACTGACGAGCTACGCCTTCGGGAGACGAATAGAGAGGTTGTCCGGCACTATTGAACCCATGCCTCTCTGGACAGACAATCCATAGCACATCGGACAGTTGCCGAGCATCGATGAATCCATGCCGCTCTGGTCAAACATGCCAGAGCACATCGCATAGGATGACTCTGTCAACCTCGTGGCGTCCCCAAGCTTCGGCATTGCTCTATCTTCAGAAACATTCTTCTAGTACCTTTTATGTGCACCATCCTTCCAGATGACCGCGCATATTGAAATTTGTATATGGAGGGCTTTCTCCCACTAAGAGGCCATAGATGTGTATACTAGCTAAAGAGAACGAAGTGAGAAATAAGCAGCAAGAGGGTGGCAAGACTTGGCTGTTGAGAGGCTCCTGGCCGAGGCCCATTTTATAGTGGCTAGCAGTCGTGGTAAGTTTTTTGAACTAAAGTTGTTGGGGTAGGTGAGAGCAGTGCTCCTGCTGTGGTGGTCAGCGGGAGCACTGTTGGCCTATGAGGAACATCTAGACATCACTGTCGATTTTGGTTTAAAAACCGACAGTAAGGTGGCCTTCTGTGCCGGTTTTGGAAACCGACAGTGATGGGCCCTACTATGCTGACACCCAGCAGCTGGGTTGCCTACCATCGTAGCCTTTTTATAAAAAAATATTAAAAAAAATTCTCGCGCCTAGGATTCAAACCCAGGTCTACGAGTTCTTAGTTTGGAGCCTTAACCACTGCGCTAGAATAGGGATTATGTTAGAATTAGTCGTATGTTTTCTTTTATCTCGTCATAAAGCACTACTACTACATAATAAATGAAAAATAAAAAAAGTTTGGCCTGCCTAGGATTCGAGCGTAGGTCGCAGAGTCGAGAGTGCATGGCCTTAACCGCTAAGCTAGGATAGGGAGTTTGGTTAGATTGGTTTTATCTTTTCTTTTATCCCGTCACAACGCACTACTAAATAATAAATGAAAAATAAAAAAAGTTTGGCCCGCCTAGGATTCGAGCGCGGGTCTTGGACTACAGAGTGCGCGGCCTTAACCATCGAGCTAGGATAGGGAGTTTGGTTAGTTTGCTTTTCTTTTTTTATTTATTAATAGAAATAATGCAGTTAGTTTATATTCTAAAATTAAACAAAATTTGTGTCTTGATTATTTAATTATATGATAATTAATTAATGATATATAATTATCAAATAATAATGTTTGTGAACATCATGTTAATATTTCATTACATAGTCAATAATTTAATTATAGAGATGCGCACAAAATATAAATTAGATATTCAGTTCGAATTACTGATACAATGTCTGAATAATGATAACATAGCTAATAATAATCTAACTATCTTCATCGGGTCCAACAATGAGGGCCTCGGCATGATCACGCCGGACGTAAGCAGGTTCGTCACTCTCTTCAAGGATAGATAGGGGTACGTTCGCCCCGAATGTAGATATTTCTTGATAGCCCATGTAGTCTTCTTCGTCCGTCACTCTATCGACACCGACAATCTTCCTTTTTCCTTCCGGGACTACTTTTAGCTTTTCTTTTGTCTTTGTTGTCCCCTGCATAAAAGATTTGTATAACGTCTTTTGCAAGGATGAAGGGGTCGTCTCTGTATGCGGTCTTGGTGAGATCAACGGTAGTGAACCCTTCTTGGTCGATGGTGATTTCCTCAAGCCGGACCCACCGGTAGCGAAAAAGAGCTGCCTTCAACCCATCGTAGTCTAGCTCTCATATCTCCTCTATGAAACCATAGTATGTTGCATGCACGTTGTCGTTTTCGTCGTGAGCATCGAAACGAACACCACTGTTTTGGTACGTGCTCTTTCCATCTTGTTTTTTTTGTGTAAAATGTAAATCCATTGATCCCATACCCTTGTTACTTAAGCAATGTACTCAAAGGTCCATTGGCTAAGATATCCAGCTGATTACCCAACGTTATTCCAATCAAGCGGCATTGCAACTAGCTAACAAATTCCTCCTTATGTTTTTTATCAAGCTAAGCCTACGACCTGCTCGGATATAAAGTTTGCAGCGATTGCCTATGCTCATCAATGTATGGCATCACATCCTCCGCTTGCTAGAGAACAGTGAATTGTGCCTGTCTGAAGGAAATGAGGTCGTCTACTGTGATAGATTTCTCACCGATCATTTCTTTGCCACCTAGTTTTCCCTCGTGATGAGATTCTAGAACTCCAACCCTGTTGATGTCCATATAATATGTGCAGAACTCAATGGCCTTCTCCGTTGACCATCCTTCAATCATGCCCTCTTCTGGCCTGAATCTATTCCTAACATACCTTTTGAAAATTTTCATCAACCTTTCGAAAGGGAACATCTGATGCTGGTACATTGGGCCAAGGACTCTAATTTGGTCAACAAGATGAATGAGCAGATGCACTAAGATATCAAAGTAAGTCGGCGTGAAATGCATCTCAAGCCTAATGAGAGTTTTGGCTATGTTCTGATGCAGCTGGTCCAGCGTGGACACTCAATGACCTTTTTTGAGATCACGTTGAAGAACGAGCACAACTTTATGATTGGGATGCTGACCTTTGGGGGGAGGATACCATGTAGGGCAACAAGGAGCAGCTGAGTCATGATGACATGACAGTCATGGGCCTTCATACAGCCATAGTTGAACTTAAATTCTTTCATGTTCACTAGCCTCTTTGGGTTCGCACAGTAGCCCGTCGGGACTTTGAGTTCATTGAAGAAAGAAAAAAGCACACACTTTTCTTCCTTCTTCAAGGTCCACGACGCAACCGGAAGTTCGAACTGGCCATCCTCTAGCGCCACGGGATGCAGCTCCTTCCTGATTCCCAAGTGTTGCATGTCTAGGCATGTGGCTAGTGAATCCTTCGATGTCCTCCCGGTGTCCATCAAGGTGTTAAGAGTGTTACCGCACACAGTTTTAGTAATGTGCATGGGATCAAGACAGTGGCGTACACTCAGCACTGCCCAGTAAGGTAGTTTCCAGAAAACTGATTTTTTCTTCCAAACACTCCCATCATGCACTGCTACTGCATTGTCGCCCTTCCTAAGGACAACCTCCAGTTTATTGACTTCTCAAAATATCATAGGCCCGTCTCGATATTTTAGAGGTAAGTGTTTCTCAATAGCCCCGTCAAAATATTTTTTGTTCCTGCTGTAAGGGTGGTCCTTAGGTAGGAACCAACGGTGTCCCATGTAAACTATCTTTGAGTTCTTTGGCAGATGTCTTTTCTGGCATCTCGTTTTTTTCTGTCAGCATTTTCCTTATTATACCTAACAACTGATCGAAACCTTTATCGCTCAATCCGTTTGTTGATTTGAACTCTAACAGTATGATGTCGGCTTCCAATTTGCACATTTGACAATTCTTATACAATGGTGATTTGCCATCTTGTCTCATTTTCTCTAGCTTTCTCAGCTGTCTTTCACTAAGACATTCGTTCTCTACATTACGTAGCAGCTGAGAAATGCCATTGTTATCCTCGGTGTTGTCAGCTAGCGTGTTTCTAAACATATCATTAATTGTGGGCATAGGTTCCATGTTAACACCAGGTTCCTCGTTAGCATCGTGGATGGCTATGTCATGCATGGCCACATCATCATCGTTTTCTTGCGGAACATTCACACCAACCTCGCCATGCATAGTCCATATCGTATAGTTTAGCATGAACCTTTTGATAATCAAGTGCATTCGTACATACTCAATTTGAGCCCATTTCCTTTGATTCATGCAATCTTTGCATGGGCAGAAAACAGGGTTCTCATTCCTAACTTGGGTTTTCGCATTGATGATAAACTGGCTGACGTCATGCATGTACCGCTTGTCCGTTCGGGACAGATGCATCCACTCTCTATCCACCTTTGCAAAAAAAAATATTGAGACAGCAATTATAGAGAAATTAATAAGAAGTCAAGCTTCATGAACAACAATTGTAGCTCGAAAGTACCATTTATTCTACACTTATTTAATTTAGTCACCCCATTTTTAGAAAACATTATTGTACACTAATTATTGAAAAATTGAAATTGGTAGCCCCGGCCATATAAATTGAAAATCGTAGCCCCATAAAAATAATTATTACACAATAATGAAGAACAATTATTCTACTCGATGCCACATAAAAATGGAGACACTAATTTTAAAAAAAAGACTAAAATTGGAGACATGATCATGAATAACAATGTAGCTCCAAACAATGTGTTGATAGGTGACACATGGATTAATTTGCTCACCAAAATTATAAAAGAATCTACTCTACTCTTATCAAGAACTAATTATAGCATCACATACTAACAATGATCTTGACCACCATGTAATTAGTTAGGATTTTAAATGTGTTCAAAGACACCAACCTTTTGAATGATGGATTCACCACAATTTACTTGAAAGCCTTGCACAAAGTCCAATTAGAAAAGTGCTCTCTAGAATGGAGAAAGAATTAGAATGAGAATCAAGCAATATAGCCATCAAAACAATGCTAATTAAGCTACAAAATCAAATGAGTGGATGCTTGTTACTAAACTTAAAGCAAAAAGATCAAGCCATTCTTCCAAATCCAAGAGTTAGCTTCACGGTGAAGAGCAGCCGCAACAATGGAGGGCGCGGCCCAAACGCGCACCTCTGTGCTCGGGATGGAAGAGAGGAGGAAGGAGAGGACGGCGCCAGCTTTTTGTACTGCTATTTTATCACTGTCGGTTCTTGGCTCGAACCGACAGTGATAGCACCAAATCACTGTCGGCTCTTGGTTAGAACTGGCAGTGATAAGTGGCCGCCAACTCACTGTCAGTGCAAGTCACAAACCGGCAGTGATATGGTCTTTCACTGTCAGTTTTAGCCCATTTTTAAGCTTAGAATCGGCAGCCAATGTACATCACTGCCAATTCCCACAAATCCGGCAGTGATGAGACCGACAGTGACGTCCAAATCTGTAGCAGTGAGACAAACATGTTGTCAATGTAAATAGTTTCCGACTGAAACCACTTGTCAGATCAGGGTGAGAGGTTTAGACGCGTTGAATCAGAGTTTAAAGTCAATCTAAGGGACTAGAATCAAAGTAGGCATGAAATATCTGGGTGAAAGTTTATTTCTAATTCCTTTGCTCCTTTACAGTATAGATAGAAATGAAACTAATAAAATGGATACACGTCGATTTCACTTGTTTTAATAAGCCATAAAGAATCAAAATTTATACTACTTGGACATTCTCAATATTGGCCCTGTTCGCTTCGCTGAAAAAACAAGCCAAAACACTGTTCCGACTGATTTGTTGTGAGAGAAAAACACTGTTCCGGTTAAAAAAAAACTGAAAAGTACGGATTATAAGAGAAGCGAACAGGGCCTCGTCGAACATCGTGGATAAGTTTTTTGAACATAATGACTATTTGCATTGTTTATAAATAAAACTATTCATCCCAAATTAAATTTGGTGCGATATCATCAGTCCTAACTAATCGCATTCAAGGCCAGATATACTAATATTAGAAGGCATGCAATGCGTCCAGCCACTTGTATGGATTGGCCGTTGGCTCATGTGACTGACTGCTGTGTGCCGACAGTTACGCCCGTGATGTCTCTACGTCCGCCCATCTCCTCTCCTCTCCTCTCTCTCTCCTGTCCTGCGACCGATGGATGTCTGTCTCTAGGCCCGTGATGGATTAGTATCTTGAATTTTTTTACGATGACTACATGTACATCGATCCACCTGGATAAACAACAGTTACGCGCTGCCTGCAGGATGATACTTTTGATCCACTTGTCGAAGCTTCTACTACTGTCCTTTTTATTCCTAATAATGCTTGTGGTGAACAATACGCCTGCACTGCATGCAAATGAAGGATCTCGCGCTGCAATGTCAACTAAGCTGAGCTAAGCCAAAAAGAAACACATAACTGCATAAGCTGTCATTCACATTTGCTTCAGTTCAGTCCTGGAAAAAGGAGACAATTGGAGCTCGTCGTCGGCCGCGTGGCCGATTTGTGATGTTCCATAATAATAATAATTCGAGCTCTGGCTTCTGCAGACTGCAGTCTGTGGGAGAGCTTGTGCTTGTTCAGTTGTTCTTGGGCAGCAGATCGATCAACTGCATGTTCCGCACTGCAGCAAGACAGCTGGTGTCAATCTGCTGGTAATTACTATACTACAGTAAAACTAACGCTAATGTCAACCTCATGAGAAAACAAAATTGCCGACAAATTAAACATCTCGGCTCGATCGAATCGGATCAGTCATCCAACGCAATCGATGGTTTCGAGTTTATTTATTTATTTGGTTTGGTTTGACTTGTGCTGCGTACCCGCCCAGTCTCCAGCTTGCTTTGCTTGGTCAGAGAAAAATAAATATCAGTATTGTTGACGCAGGTTAGCGGCTGGGTCACGTCAGTCAGTTTGGTCAATCCGATCAGATAGATCATCCATCGCAACACATCAAGACAAGACAAAAACCAAAAGAGAGAAAAAAAACTATACCCTGCACGGTCGGCAACCCATCGGCGGCTGCAAGTCTGAAGATGTTGCGTGCATGTTCAGAGTAGGAGTAGCACATTGGAAGGCCGGAGATTTCTTTTTCAGACTTGGTTCAGCGCCACTCCATCATCACAATTCACAATTCAGATATCGCATTCCCAAGTCCCAAGCCATGTTTGTCAACACTAGTAGTATGGATTCAGTTGTTCATGAACGTGGGGAATAGTGTCAGATTTTTCTTCTCAGACTATCAGACAGCCTCTCTCTCCCTGTTAGTATCAGCTGCTTCAGTCAACACAACAAGAGCACGTCACTGAATCGAAATTCGAAACTGTGTGGGAGTACCAAGGATCAGTCATGCCAGGGATTGCAACAACGGTGGAGAAGAGAAGACAGTCGTCAATCGTCAATCGAGCTTGTGCCTGTATCAGTCAGTCAGTGAGCTAATGTTTCCGATTGATCGTCTTTTATTACTAGTATATTACGCAAGACTGTTAACCTGTTGATAACAGCACACAGGAACAACATAAGTAGCACATAGAACCACACCACAGCAAGGAAAACTAACGCGAACTAGCAAAATTTCCTTCCACAGTACAGCACAGCAATAGCAGCGGATGGACTGACATGGACCAAAGTCATCATCATCATCAACCTCTGCATCAGTGACAAGGAACAAGGAAGGCCGGGCAAGAACCGGACCGCTCTCTGCCTGTTTGAATCCATGGAGCAGAGCAACTCGCCTCTGCTCTGCTCTGCTGGGTTGCTCGGACCAGATGACATCAGAGCGCGCAGCAGTAGGACGCCAGCCGGCTCCAAGCAGCAGCGGCGCCGACCTTCCTCCCCGCCCTGGCCCGTCGCGTCGTCGCCGCCTTGCCCTTGCCGGCGCTGGTGGGTCGTCGTGTGTCGTCCCTGACGCCGCTGCCGCTGGTGGTGCTGGGTTTGCTGAGCATCTCCCACATGACGTGCACGTCGCTGTACTCGCAGGTGCGCACCTCCTTCCGCAGCCGCCCCAGCCCTGCACATCCATCATCGAAGCCATGTCAGCCGCCTCGCCTCGCCTCGCCGTCGTCTGATTCCCGGGTCCTTTGCACCCGCGTGCGTAGGTAGGTATATAGGTAAGATGAAGACGGCTTACCGGTGGTTCGGCGGAAGCGGAGGCGCGCGCAGATGCCGCGCCACACCCGCTTGGCCGGCGGCACCAGGCACGACATCCTCGGTTCCGTCCGGAACCCTGCTCTGCTGTCCCTACTCGATCCAATCGACCTCGCCGGTGCTAGCTGCTCGCTTTTGCCTTTGCCTCGCCTGACCCTCCTCCTCCTTCCTCTCCGGCCGCACGCCTTGTGGCTTGTACGTTGACGGCGCGCTCCGGCTGGGCTGGGCTGACCTCTCTGCTGCTGCAACCTGCAGTGCCAGCACTGGGACGACCACGACTACTCTTTATTTATACACAGGCCGGCGGTGGAGTGGAAGGAATGGAGATGGCTCCACGACCACGAGGAAAAAGGAGTGAGTGAGAGGGCAGCTGACGGCCGGCGTCCGTTGCTCGTGCCCCGATGTGGACGCGGCGGCAGCCGGCGATCACGCACGTGGCTGGACACCACAGGACACGGCGCCGCGGCTTGGCTTCGCTTTCGTCGCGCCTTCCACGCCCACACCACACGCTCTGCTTAACTAGACCTCTGCGTCAGTCTGACAAAATTCAAGAGCGTAAATGATCGGTGTCTGTCTACTCTGACAAATTCAATTTCGTTTCTTTTCTTTTCTTTTTTAACAAAAGGTCAAATTCAGTTTCGTTTCCAACTTTTCTTCTTCGCCGCACGTCTAGACATCTCATCTCGATTTTTCAGGTCGCCTGCGAACATAAACCTTTTTTTTTATTTTAATCAGTACTGTTAACATATATTTATCTATCCTAGTGCTTTGTTTGCAATCGTAAAGTCAACATGGCTTCTTTTGTTTTAGACTTTTTGTATGTATGCGTGTAGAGTATTTTCATTCGTCCTCACAGTCACAGCATGAGCGGTACGTGGACTACAAACTAAAAACTACATTACTTAATACTGGTGTACACGTTGCACTAGTACCTTACTAAACGCTGAGATGACAGTCGTAATGCCAATAAAAGATATTATACATTATTGGCTGATAACGACAGTCCCAGATATATTTATTCAGTAAAAGATATATTCATTCAGTAGAAACAAAGCCCAATGCAAGCGGATGTTGACAGTGTTATGATTAAAGAAGAAAACGTCGGCTGCAGTTTTCATCAGCAGCCAGCGAACTGCTAAGTTGCCCCTGCACCGTTTTTTTTAGAATTATCCAGTAAAACCTTATCCCTATGAGCACCTCCGAAGGACTGAGCCGACAGATCTCGAAATTCATGAAGTCACCATAGGTGCCTCGCTGTCGACGGGGACGTCGCCTACCACCGAAATCATAGTGCCGTTAAATCCTGGAATAAATCCAGGAAAATGCGAGCACCAATGCTAAGTTGAGGACTTCAATCCATGTGGGCAGGTTACACTACAAGGAATCTAACCAACTGATCTACGAACAGTTCGCGCCCCTGCACCGTTAACAACAAAAGATCTTGATGAATTGACTTTGATTCCTATGTGACTATCAATGGATAGATAAGAAATTGTCAGGTTGCCGGCCATCAGCCGAGGACTCAACAAGCTGTGACTGTTGTTGAAAATCAATTTGATTCCTATGTGCCTGTCAAAGTGTGAATGGATACAAATTAATTGTCAGGTTGTCCATCAGTCAGAAATCAGCCGAGGACGTACTCAACAAGCTATAGTTTGTTGAAAGAAACTAGCTTCTTCTGAAGTTCCGATCCACTTAGGCCCTGTTTGGTTGGCCTTTTGGCTTTGACTTTTGCTCCTAAAAGCCAAAAGCCTAACAAAGGGGCTGTTTTTGGAGGGTGCTTTTTCAGAAGCAGCTGTTTTTCCGTAGTTCATTTTTGAAAGCTGGGTTGACCCTGCTTTTGGCTTTTGGCTTTCTGCTTTTCGAAATTGGTGGAATAAAAAGCTCTTCCATAGTTGTTTCAAGAGAGATAAAGATAAAAGGTATATTTTATACTTGTTTAACCAAACAGCTTTCAGCTTTTCTACAGCTCACAGCCCACAACAGCTTTTCCACAGCTCACAGTCCACAGCAGCTTTTTCCCACAGCCACAGCTCAACCAAACAGCGCCTTATAAGCTGATATCGATGAGATGCATGCTGACTAAAATATTCAGAGCAAAACTACTGCCGCCCCAGAAGCAAATTATAAAGCAGGATTAACGCCTGACTCATTGCGCCATGTATGTAGAAACTGAAGGCCGTGTAACACAGAAGGCAGCACGCTTTTCTTGTCTTCCATTTTCTTAATAATAAATTGTTACTATAATACAGTGTATATAGTATTGTTTGTCTTTTTGCAGGAGATTGCATTGGTAGTGAGTGATTGGGTGGACAACGCAAGTTAATTAGGTCCGATCCGGCCAAAACCTGTGTGTCGGGATTAGACTCCGTACATGGTCATTCATTGCAAATTCGCAATTATTAGGCTTTGTTTAGATTGAAGAAAATTTCAAACCGATGAATAGTAGCACTTTCGTCTTATTTGGTAAATATTGTCCAATCGTAGACCAACTAAGTTCAAAAGATTCATCTCGTGATTTCCAACTAAACTGTGCAATTAGTTATTTTTTTTACCTACATTTAATGCTCCATGCAAGCGGCTAAAAATTGATGTGATGGAGAGAGAGCGAAAAAACTTGGAATTTGGGAGTAATCTAAACAAGGCCTTATTCTACGTGATCACATACAAAATGTTGACGGCTTTGAGGCACAGAAAAAAATGACAAAATCTGCACCGCTTTCCCCTAAAAAAAATATCTGCACCGCTCGTGTGTGTATCACATGAGCGTCTTCTTTTACACATATATAAATATAAATGTGCCCCCAGGACATGGACATCATCGATCACGCGGTAACATGCACGCAGTAGCAGCAGCGTCGTCCTCGTCCGTCGTTTCTGCTTGCTGACTGGTGCTGTCTTCAACGTTGACCCGAGCTAGCTAGCTAGCTAGTTCATGATAAAATAAGAACGAGCCAATGAGCACGATCCCTCAGTTATATATTCTCTTACCTTTAATCCTTTTTTTTCTGGCATCAGAAATACCTACTTCTAAGGAGCGACAAGAGAACTGGCCGTCTTATTAATTCCCCGTTCTTATTAGTATGCTATAATTCTTGCAAATGAACTTTTTGGTGTGCTGCACTACGTACTCTGATGCTATGGTGGACCCAGGCACCCAGCCTTTTTGTCATCGAGAATAATCAAAGGATGTGCATGTCTATGTACGTAGGGGTGAAAACGGGTACGAATATTTTCCGACTGTAATCGAGAGCGAATTCGTTTAGAGGGGTTCAGATCTGTCCGTATCCGAGTCTAGATATTTAACATCTGATACTGTATCCGTATCCAATAATCAAATTGCATATTTACGATGTCGATATCCAATCGTATTCTATCCGGCATGGTTGACAACATCCATATTTGAATCTAAATCAAACAGAAATATAAAAACAAATATAATATCAGTGATATCCGTTCATATCCGATCCGTTTTCATCCATATATGTACACGTCAGACTTTCATTATGGCCCTGCTGGGTGATGCTTCCAGTTGCTAAACGACAGGTTAAGGCCCCGTTTGGCACGGCTCGCGCGCGGCTCCGGCTTATCTGACATCGGCATTGTAGCAACACTGTAGCACGAAACCGGTTTTCTCTCTCCTCCCCTCCCCTCTCACTGACATCGGCACTGTTCATCGAAAGCCGGAGAAGCCGGTTTTTGGCTTTTCCCCGCTTGCTACAGCCGCGTGCTACAGTGACAGAAAGCTGGAGAGAGAAAACCGACTTCGTGCTACAGTGTTGCTACAGTGCTTTGTCAGATAAAAGCGGGAGCCGGCGCGAGCCGTGCCCAACGGGCCCTAAGTGTATCTCTATCTATCTATGACGTCACAATTGATTCTCAGGTGCAGTTATTGGATCCTTCTCATACAGCAACTACTTGTACTGAACTCAATAGTTTGGAGCGCGAGAATTTTTTTATAGATATTCTTCCGATTTTCCCCGTGATATGAACCAATTTCTATATAATGGTCCCGTTCGCTTCGCTAAAAAAATAAACTGAAATATTGTTCTGACTGATTTGTTGTGAGAGAAAAATACTGTTCCAGCTGAAAAAACAAACTGAAAACGACGAATTATAAGAGAAGAGAACAGGGCCAATTATGCGACAAAACTTCTACACGTCGTAAACAAGGCCTAACTGTTTGTGCCTACGAGATACTAGATCGATAGTCATTTCACGAGTTGCTGATGACTGGACAGGCAGACCCCACATATTCTTCGTCACCCAAATAAACACTAGAGGCTCAAATTTGAAGCACACCCGCAACGCACGCATTGCAGTCACACTCAAAGTCTCACACCCCACTGACGACTGCTGCTGAGATGCATGATCCCTGTTGATCTCTTTATAATCGTCGTCTTTAATCATTTTTACAAGTTAGATTTAGATCGCCAAAATACTTGGCTTCGCTACCTGGGCCGGTGGCTTCCATTTCGATGCATGCTTTTCTCTCTAAAGCAAAAATCACGAGGCTGCCTCCTCCATGGGCGGGCCGGCCAACCATTATGATGGGAGTATCAATCACACACGCACACTCCACTCAATTGCATATACATATATGGGATCAGAGACAAAAAGAACAAGCTTTATTTCCAGCACAACTGCATGCAGGAGAGCTCATCCAAGAAAGGGATGCAAGAGGACGCGGGATGTCTGCTAATAATTAGTACTACTAGTATAAGAAACAGGGGCTTACTAACGCCCCGGACGTCCGAACACTCGCGACGCGCCCCGCTGCTCGGCCTAGCGCATGTTCGCCCGTGCGGCCCAAGCGGCGCACTTGCCCCTGCACACTCGTGGACATGCGACCGAACAGCCAGCGGAGCACACCTCCCTCGGCTGTCAGATGGGCCCGCCAGTGACCAAAACGGATCGGCAGAAAACGGCAACGCTCTAGCGCCCCTACCGCTGCAACGGGTCCCACGTCGGCTGGTTCTCTCCCACGCGCTCCCTCTGGTTGCCCCCACCCACGGACGAGCATCAGAGCATGCATGCTTGCCCTGCTGCTAGCCACGCCCTGCTGTTGCTTGCCCGCGCCCAACCGCTGCTCATCTGCGCCCTACTGCTTGCCCGCGCCATGCTGCGCGCCTGTGTCGGCTCGCCCTACTGCGCCCCCTGTGCTCGACCGCCCCGTGGGGACCGCCTGCGCCTCATGAAACAGTTGCAACATATACGTCTAAAACAGATGGAACATTTGGAATATATGCTTGCAACATGTGTGTGTAGCTACTGCAACATATGCAACATTCAGATAACACTCTTGCAACATATTTCTGAATGCAACTGAAATATTTGAAACACAAACTTGCAACATGCTTCTGAAACACTTCAAAAAAAACACCTGAAAACACTTGAAAACCCTTACAAACATAGGCAATAGCCAGATAAAACACATGCAACATATGTGAGAAACATATGCAATATCTTGATAAACACACTTGCAACATACGTCCGAAAACACATATAAAACATTGGTAACAAACCTTTGCAACATACATGTACAACCATTGCAACATATGCAACATCCCGATCTACTATTGCAACATCGACGTAAAACACTTGCAACATACCTCTGAAACACCTGAAAACACTCGAAATATGCCTTTGCAACATGGTTTTTCAACGCAAACATCTCCTTGCTCCTTCACAAATGGAGGCTCGTCGGCACGTGCAGGTCACCGGTGTGGTCGCCAGTGGCGCGGAGCTGGGCGGTGGCGGACAGAGGGCTGGTGTGGGGGCAGCATGAGCGCACGGTGCACACAAAGGGCGGGTGGTTGGCGCGTGGACGTCACCAGTGTGCTCGCTGCCGGGCGAAGCTTGCCGCCAACGCAGAGCTGGGCGGCACAGCACAGAGTGTCGGATGAGGGCGGCACGGGCGGCGGTAATTCAGAGGGCGGGTGGGCATGGCGCGAGTAGCGCGTTTCCGCCTGGCATACGCCTTCCACCGCAAGGGACATCTCTAGTCTTATGCGAGCCACCTCTAGGTACCTCCTCGTCTTCACGAGTAGCTAGGTTTGTGGATCTGGTTGTGTCGCTTGGGGGAACAAAGCATACAGAGGGAAGAGAGAAACACAGCAGAGAAGAATGTTAATGCAGTGGAAGCAGATAAGAAAAGCGATGAGTGGATGAGAATAAGAGACATGGAAATGAGCAGGGAATAAAAAAAGGCAAAGTTGTGGTGCACGTCACACCACGCATCCGTCCGGAGGGAGTCGCTGGCATCGGACGTCCTGCTTGTAGCATCCATAAGAAATAAGGCCATTCTTAGTGGGAATTTCGTGTGAGTTTTATTTGCATTAAATAGGTTGCCACATAGGTATTTTTTATGACATGGCATTGTATTTAAGAAAAGAGAGAAGAAATAGATGAAACTCTCTTGGTACGATATCTATGAGTAATAAATTAAATGGCTATGAAACTATAGATTAAAACTTTGCATTGAGAGTGGATATTTTATTCAAGTTTCGAAGTCTTGAAAACAATGCTAGAATGAGTTAATCTCCCAAACCAAACACGTGTATGGATTGAGGAATAGGCTAAGGTCATTCTACTGAGACTGGTCTAAGGTCATTTTAATTTGAGGAATAGGCTCACAGTGCATCACTACATCTAGAATGAGTTAATTCCCCAAACCAAACACCTCTTTCGAAAATGAATTAGAAGGCAATGCGTCCACCCTCGTGTATGGATTTGGCCGTTGGCTCCTGTGACTGACTGCTGGATGTCGACAGTTACGTACGCCCGTGATGTCTCTCTACGTCCAGCCGCTTTCAATCCTCTCGTCTCCTGCGATCCATGGATGTCTGTCTGTCTCTTGGCCCGTGATGGATTGGGTCCATATATGTACATCAACCCACTTGATAAACAACAGTTACGCCGCTTGAAGGATTACACTTTTGTTCTACTTGTCGAAGCTTCTACTACTGTCCTTTTCCTAATGCCTGTGGTGAACATTATATGCCTGCATGCAAATGAAGGATCTCGTGTTGCAATGTCAACTAAGCTAAGAGCACCCCCATCGCAGGCACACACGGTTAACAGCCTTAAGGAAAAGTTATAACACACGTAGGAGTGAATGTAACGAAGCCAACATCTTTCCAACGCACGATACATCTGCCTATATTTTTTTGGCCCCACAACTCTACCATCTCGTGCCCCTTTTATTTCTCTCTTCTGCACTTTCTTGGGGTCATGTGAGAGGTGTCGAGGGGTACCACCAGCGATCGGTAAAGCTGAGGTAGTTGCTCTGCCACAGGTTCACAATGCGTGGCTCCGTAGACGCTTTTGCGATTTGTCAGGTGACGCATCGGGATCTTCTGCAAGCTATTCTGACGGCCTGCCAAACCACCACCTGCTTGCTTTTTTGCACCACCTGGTATTCGAGTCTACGTGGTCTGACAAGACCACCAGCCACCTTGGACCGTTGGGCATGCTCTAAGCTGAGCCAAAAAGAAACAGCTAAGCTGTCTGTCACA
Source organism: Miscanthus lutarioriparius (assembly GCA_904845875.1). Taxonomy (NCBI): domain Eukaryota; kingdom Viridiplantae; phylum Streptophyta; class Magnoliopsida; order Poales; family Poaceae; genus Miscanthus; species Miscanthus lutarioriparius. Next base: position 118,749,638 of record CAJGYO010000003.1, on the reverse strand, counting down.
TTTGCTTCAGTTCAGTTCATTGGTGTTCCAGAAAAAAAAAAGGAGACAATTCGATCAGGCTGACGAGCTTGTCGTTAACCATGAGGCCGACTTGTGATATTCCATATACAGGGTTCATGGATGGTAAAATCCGTTGTTCGAGTATGGTAAAATCTCGTGAGTATGGTAAAATCTCGTGTTCGAGGCTGGTAAAATCCGAGGTTCGAGGCTGGTAAAAATCCGGGGTGCTAGCCTAGTAAAATCCTAGGTGCTAGCCTGGTATAATGCGCGTACATAACCTGATAACATCTGGGTACATAGTTCGACTGCCCAACACAGTAACAGGTAATGAAACCAACATACAGTTACTTAAGAACACAAAGACCAACTTACACTACTAAACAACGCTACTGGACCGCTACTGAACCAAAATACAACACTTGAGACCATCACTTCAGATCATCCGACGAAATCATAACATAGGGGTACGTTAAGTCCTGGGATAACTGGTTTCCGACCGAAGGAACCTCCGACCGATCCCTCCGGGATCATCCGGGGGCTCGGGGGGCTACACTCCTCAGGTGCGCTCGCACGCACCTTCCAGCCAAGGACTGGGCCGAGCACGAGCACGCCCTCTGCCTCTGCTCGAGACTCGGGGGCTCAACCGAGCCTCAGGCTCCCGATCAACAGGAGCCCGACCCCGGTCCTCGGCCCTGGCCTCTAACGCAAGCCAAGGCCCAAGCTGGAAGCAAGCGCCCTGAGCGCCCAAGGCTCAGGGGCTCCCCGGTGCCACACAACGGGCGCATCGCTGTCAACCACTCTCCCGACAGTGTCATGCACGGGACATGACACAAGGGGACAAAACCCCTCCACTGGCTTCAGGGACCGGGGGCTCTCGGGCCCACTCATCAGCCTCTCAAGCCAGACGCTTTCGCCACCAAGGAAGCCTCCAGAAGGTGTACCAGGCGGAGGACGGTCCAAGTTGACAAAGCCTGCCGGTCAGAGTGTCAGAACAGGGCAGCCGGACGACGCTCAGGGCTTCTCCGGCTCCACGACAACGTCAAGATCCATCCGCACCGCTACAACACCCTCCTAGACTCCGGTGCACGTAGACCATAGACTAAACTCCCCCAAACCGCCATGTATCCGACCTACATCGATATATAAGGCGAGGTTGGATCCTACAAAGGAGGAAGGCCGAACATAATAGAACAGATCGTTCGAGTCCTCACACTGAACAACTGGAGCTCTGCATCGAGAGCAGAGCCACCTCGAGAGGAGTACCGAGAGCTCCTCCCCTCTTTCCATCATCTTCTTCCTCTCCGGCGAGAAAGAGACCTCACCACCGACGAACCTAGGATCAGCACCGAGCGATCCCCTGCCAAATCTCTTTTACACTCTGTTGTAAACCCTCGATTTTGGGTGCTCTTGAATACAAGAATCATCAAACTGCTGGACGTAGGGCCCCGATAGCCTAAACTTGGATAAACCTCTGTCCCCCTGTGTGTTCTTTGTGTTCTTGAGTCCACCCGAGCCACCGGAGACCTCACACTCAGTGACACCCGACGAACAACAATAATGCTTGCTGCGGTTTTGACCCTATGACACCATCCAGCATGAACAACACAGGTCCTTCACCTCAAATTCAAGTTCTTCATCATACCTTCCAAACTGCCCTGAATTTCTTGTTCCTTCTTTTTGCATGCATCAACCTTTAGCGTCAACTCATCCACTTTGTCCCGCAAGTCCCCCACTAAATTCGTGATATATTGATAAAAAACCGGATCATGCCATTTAAATAAATTGCATCTCCCTGTGTTAGACTAATTGCATTGCAAACAAAAATATGAGCAGATTAGACCAAAAAAGAAATAAAAATTGACAAGAACCGACAAGGAAAACTCTACACGTACGAAGGTTTTAGTACGAAGCTATTACGAAAAGTAGTTTCACGTGACTACTTGCTACAGATCCGGGAAACAAGTGACAGACATTTGAAATACATTGTATTTTTTTCATGATTGGCATGAACTTGTTTTGTTTATCCACATATTACAGTGACACCACTAGCTTAGTGTTATGAGTGAAACTGTCCTAACGAGCAGTTCTGCTGATATATGTGCTTACGGATGGTAAAATCCTAGGTTCGAGGCTGGTAAAATCTGCGGTTCAAGTATGGTTTTTTTTAAACGAATCAGGCAGGAGAGCTGCCGATTATATTAAAAAGAAGATAAGCCCAAAATAGGCACAACAATACAACAATGACCAACAACGCCGAAACTCAACAAAAGAAAAAGAACAACAACTCTGATCGGTCAGATTAGGACATCGACATGAACCGCACAAACAACAGAAAATAACACACTACAGCTAAGACAACTCAACAAACAAACATGTCATCGTCAACAAGAGCAAACAAAACAAAGACAACCAACATGAACCCTACAACCCATTGAGTAGAGGCAAAGTGACCTCTGCCACAATATCCCAAAAGGCACGATCTTTCAATTCCATCAGAGGCTTGAGGAGATCCGGTGGCAATAAATTCTTCAGGCAACCTATAATGTCTTGTATCGCGTTGTCATCAAACTTCCCATCCTTCCCAACGATGCCCAACTCATTTAACACGTTGCGCTGTGCAAGGCGGGTACCACTACCGGACAGAGCATCTTTGCCGAGAGCCTGAGGATTTGCCGAGGGCAAATGATCGGGCTCTCGGCAAAGAGTCTTTGCCGAGGGCCTAGCCCTCGGCAAAGAACAGCCCTCGGCAAAGACTCTTTGCCGAGGGCCAGACCCTCGGCAAAGACAAGCACACGGCAACAATAATTATTTGCCGAGGTCGGCCCTCGGCAACACCACCTGACACGACTTCCATCCCCTGCCGTCAATCTTTGCCGAGGGCATTATCGTTAGACCCTCGGCAAAGACTTTTTAACCGTTTTTGAATTTTTTTTAAAAAAAATTCTTTGCCGAGTGCCCCTAGCCCAGCACTCGGCAAAGACAGTCTTTGCCGAGTGCCAAGATGGCACTCGGCAAATTTTTAGTTTTTTTTTGTTTTTTTGACCCCAAATTTTTTGTTGGGCCCGCCTACATTGTTTACAACTTCATGTTCAAATTTGGTGTTTTTTCTAGTTTTTTTGTTATATTTGGTTGATTAATTTGATTATGTTGAATTTTTATATATAATTCAAATTTGAACTGCAAGTGCATGGAATATTGTAATCTAGTGCTTCGAAAAATGTTATTCATGGTATTTGGTGTATGTTGAGTCTCTATCCACGAACTCGCATCAAATTTCGCGCATCTTCTTCACGTAACATGACGAGGCACTTGCCGAAAAAGTGTTTTAAAATTATATAAAGTCCATACGAAGTCCGAAAATCACGAAACATGTCGAGGTGTCATGTTATCGCATGTGTAGGCTGTGGTAAAAAATTGAGAATATTTCGAGCAAGTTGCGACATCAGATGCATAAAACCCAGACATCTCCACGAGACGGACCCCTCATCTTGGGCTAGTCGAGATTCGAGAAGATTCTGTCCATCCAGGAAAAGATGTCTACATTGTGGCTCAACAGGCCGTGCAGGTGTACTATACACGATATGCCAACCAAGACAAAGCGGATCTTAAGGGTTGGGCTATTGTGCACCAGGTGTCTCCACACGGTAAACTACCTGTCCCAAATGATAACGATTACAACTTCAACGCAAACACATATGATGGACAGTTCTATCAAGAAGATGGGCTACCAGGCACGTTTGAGATAGTCTTACCCGAAGCGATCGAAATGGAAGTAGACAACGAAACGGAGGATGACGAGGTTGATGGAGATGTGGTGCAAAATGCCAAGGACATAGAAATACTTGACCGATTAAGGCTAGTCAATGACGACGAAGACAACATAGAACCTTCAGATAGTGTTGCCCATTTGGATAATTTTGACAGTGATAACGACACCTATGATCCTAATCATGAAGATTATTCCTAATACATGTAATACTATGTTTGTTTTAGTTTGTGTTTTCTTTATTTATTTTGAATCTATTTCTAATATATATAGTAATAAGTCTTGTTCATTCTTTGTGATTGCAGGTGATAGCGAGCAGCCGTCCACGACGTGAGACGGCCTCTCTTTACGGGAGACCACGCCCTCCCATTTCAGACGAGGGGTCGGGGTCAGGTGTAGCGTCCACAGGAGGTCAGAGGAGGACCAGGGTCAGGAGGAGGAAGCAGACTCCTTCCCCGCCACCTTCAGACGAGGTGATGGAGGAGGAGCACGTGACGGCCACGCCCAAGGACGAGGTCGAGGACGAGGACGTCCGACAGATCGAGGATGAGGTGGCCGAGGACGAGGCCGCCGAGGGCGAGGCTGCCGAGGGCGACAGTTCCGCTACCCCGACTGTCTACCAGCGAGGTCCCGCGAGCCTCTCTCAGCCTCCTCTTCCTCGCAATCGGGCACTGATTTGCCCTATGGCAAAGAGGTAAGTAACTATAGATGTTATCACAACTACTTCATATGATAATGTTGGAAATCAAAAGAGGAACTGATAAATTTTCTTAATCACTTGTGCAGGGCTTGGTTGGTTTTGTCGGGTGCTCCTGCACGCTCCCCCGTGAGCATCTTTGGTGTTTTGTGCAGGAAATGGTACCCCGGCCTTGTGAACGTGTCCGAGGACGTGCGGGAGCCGGCCTACACGTGGGACAGGTACCAGTTGGCCCCTGATGACAGGTACCGCAACAAGCAGGAGCGGGTACTGGTGGAGTTTTGGGTAAGTCTCTCTCGCACAACATTTTCATTGGGCAAGTCTTTTATTGAAATAATGAATGGATACATCAGTTTTGTATACAGAGGTATTTCAAGCCAGAAGAAGGACTTGAGGCCCGGGCGGATCAGGTGGCTGCCGCCACTCAGAGGGAAGTACGTCACCGACATGCACCACGAGGCGCTGCTGCGTGCAGCCCACGAGACTACTACGCCGCAGTGGTGTTGAAGCGATCCATCGACAAGCTGATGCAAGACAGTGGAGCTGTCCCGGGCCCAAGACCTTGAGGTAGACGAAAAACATTAATAATGATTCGTTTTGAGATTAAGTTAGTTTAATTTTATCTTTTTCTATGTCAAATAATCGATTACTTGTAGGTGATTCCCTGGTGATGCCGATCCCACTCCGTGTGCTGGGAGATGATCGTGGACAGGTGGTTGTCCAACGACGTCGCTCAGAATCATGCGAGGCAGCAGGACCAGCGTCTGCTGAGGCGAGGTGCTACTCACCATCAAGGCAGCCGCAGCCTCCCCGCCTACAAACAAGCATATGTAAGTGATTTCTTTTATCTTATTTGACGCTGAGTTCTGCCTTATTTCTCACCATCTTGCCGTCTTACTCGCAGGAGGCTGCACACCCGGGCATGGAGGTCTCGGAGTTCTCTGCGTGGGCTATGTCCCACATGGGCAGGGCGTCTTCCTCTGTCTCCTTCAACCCTTCTGCCCTACGTGAGGTGTACTCTGACCCGACCATGCACACTAAGGTCCAAGAGTACACCTCAAAGGTGAGGGAGGTCCATGGGGAAGATTACGATGTGTGCACTAAGCCCATTGATGCAGAGACCATCATGAGGCTAGGAGGAGGCAAGAAGCATGGGCGGCTGTGGATTGCAGACAGCGCCATCGACTCCACCACTGTTCCCTCTCTCAACGTGCTCCGAGCACGGAGCACGAGCTCTAGCCAGCCCATATGCCCATGGCCTACTCCGTCACTATAGCGGGTCGACGCTCTCGAGGTACGTCCTATTTTGCTCGTCGTACGTTCATCTTTGCACACCTAAGTTACATTTGCATTACTGAAACATTGAAGTTTGTATTGCAGGCCGAGCTACAGGCCTAGAAGCTCGTGGTCGAGGCTCAGAGCGTGCAGCTGCAGGCCCAGAGGGAAGCGTTCGCGGCCCAGGAGAGGAGGATGCAAGAAATGGAGGCCTTCATGCGGAGTGTCCAGCAAGGGGGTGTACCTTTGCCATTGGCAGCTCCTCCACCGCCTACTTCTACAGCTACTCCTGTAAGTATGAAAGTTCACTCTTACTTGATGCTTCCTTGACATACAACCATGGTTGACATACAAACTTACTAGATGCTTGACATACAAACTTACTAGATGCTTGACATAGAAACTTACTACATGTTTGCACTAGCTATGACATACAACCATGCTTGACATTCTCAATTTACTAGATGCTTGACATAGAAACTTACTAGATGCTTGCACTAGCTATGACATACACCAATGCTTCACATAGAAACTTACTAGATGAATCTCATACATGCAACCTCTTATCCTTTTTGCAGCCTTCGTCGGCAGGTTCGAATAACCCCGCTCATGCGTCACCGAATGATGGAGCCTTTGCTTCACCATCGTGTCATAGGCCGCCTTTTTCAGGAGTTGTGCTTCATCATGTGCTTGGACTCGAGCTTCACTTGTGGTTGTGACTTGTGCTTGGACTTGATGGACTGTGGTTGTGAATTTGTGACTTCTGGTTGTGATATTTGACTTGTGGTTGCGATATGTTGTTATTTGAGTTGTGGTTGTGATATAATATGTGAAAATGGTTTCGTTGTGATATATATATGTGATTATTGTGATGTTTATGATATATATGTGACATGTGATATATATTTGAACTGTTTGTGTCAGTGGAATAAAAAAACAAAAAAAAATTGCAATTTCGGTTGATTTGTCGAGTGCAATGGTCATGGCACTCGGCAAAGCTAGGAAACTTTGCCAAGTGGCAGGACATTGCACTCGGCAAAGATTTTTTTTTTTAAAAAAAGCAAAAAATCTTTGCCGAGTGCCAAGCTGGGGAGGCACTCGGCAAAGAGCTTTTTTAAAAAAAAATAAAAAATGTCTTTGCTGAGTGCCTTGCCGCCGCGGCACTCGGCAAAGAGTTTTTGAAAAAAATTAAAAAATGTCTTTGCTGAGTGCCTTGTCACGCCGCAAGACACTCGGCAAAGAGTTTTTGAAAAAAAAAATAAAAATGTCTTTGCCGAGTGCCTTGCCGCGCGGCACTCGGCAAAGAGTTTTTGAAAAAAAATAAGAATGTCTTTGCAGAGTGCCCTAACTGCGGCTCGGCACTTTCAAAAAGCGCCATCAACGGAGCAAAATTGATTGATGGCTGCTTTTTCTTTGTCGAGTGCCGCCGTTGGCACTTTCGGAAAAGGATTTGCCGAGTGCCCGACAAATGGCCCTCGGCAAAGAGCCTCTTTGCCGTTAAATTTTTTTCCGAGGGCTCTTTGCCGAGGACGGTACTCGGCAAAGCCTTTGCCGAGGGCTTTTGGGCCTTTGCCGAGTGCCCTGGGCCCTCGGCAAAGAGGGCGCCTCTAGTAGTGTACTTCGACGAAGTGAAGACCTATCATAGGACTTACGTCGACGTCTTGCTGTTACGGCCGGTGGTGAAGGGGAACGTATAGGAGGACACGGCACGTCCTTCTCCTTCCCAGTTGTGGCAGATGGAGAAGACATTGCCTTTAGTGATGGACCATCTGCTAGTTGGGACACTTCTGCTGTGACCTCGGTCGTAGAGTGTTCAAGAGCGTCTTCGATGGTGATGAGATAGATGGGGTTCTCAACTATCACTTGTGAGACAGTTTCCTCATCATCAGATGCGTCCTCCACCAAAACAATATCCTCAACAGGAGTGACATCTTGAACACCAGAGGTCTCTAAGGGCATTGTAACAGGTTGATCTATTATCTTCTCACCCATGATGGCACATGTATCCTCACACACCAAGGAGTCGGCGCACCCCTCCACAATAGAGGCGAGGATCGACGGCATCGGAGAGCGCCAAACTAGAGAACTGGGGCCGAAGAGCTCAGCCATGTTGGAAACAGAGGTATGCTCTCCAGGTGGCTCTGCACAGGGAGCAAAGAGACCGGACACATCAACAGAAGGGTCCTCACTTGGCAGCTCAACATGCTTCAAGTGTGTAGCCAAACGTGCCAGCCACAACTTGATAGCTGAAATCTCATCTATGAGTGGCCGCACCAGATTCTCCAAATGGGTGATGATATGTTGTTGAAGCTCTGAGTGCAGTGACTGCAGTAGAGGAGTAAGTATGGATTGCTCGAGGCTGGTAATATCGGCCGGTGTTCTAGGTTGGTAAAATGCAGTGTAATTTTTTTTCATGATATGAACTTGTTTTGGTTATCCACAGGTTGCAGTGACACCACTAGTTTAGTGTTACTAGTGAACCTGTCGAGCAGTTCTGCTGCTATACGTGCTTACGGATGGTAGTTAGGACACGACTTTGAATTGGAAATGGTAGTGAAATAAACTCTTCAGACTGATGACTACAATGTCTAGTTTCCTTTCCCTAGCAGAACTTAATCGACAAAGATCAAAGAAAAAACTTACCATACTCCAGGTGCAATTGTAGTACCACCTCCCCGAGAACTCATTCCACGATATGAATCATCTGGCCTTCTCACCGCAATTGCAGAACACCGTTGGTTCATAATCCAATCGATGCTTGCGGTACCGTACCGGCGAGGGCCCAGACCAGTAGCTCCGCGAAGAGCTCGATCCACGTGGCTGGAAGGGCCTCGACAAACTGCCCTCCTCCGCCGGCGGCAGCCCCATCAGCTTACTCATCTCCCTCGCCCGTGACGACCGTGGCTGGAAGGCCTCCCCTGGCGACCGGTCATCCTCCGCCGGTGACGATCACGGCTGGAAAGGGGCCCCTTAGTGACCAGGGCCACGACGATTGGCTCTCACCTATCGGTGATGACCGCGGCTGGAAGGCCGCCCCGGCGACTGGTCATCCCCTGCCGCCCCCCTTCCCTTCGGCAACATAGCTCAAACCCTAGATGTGAGTGGCGAGTGATGAGATTTTATCCTTGTATTTCATTTAGTCAAAATACCGTGGTGAGATGTGGAGAATATAGTGGTTTGCCATTGGGTACCTGTCCTGGTTGTAATACGCCTATCATGGAGTATACATCTAGTAAGACCCAAGAAATTTAGTTCAAGTGTGCGCTCAACATATATGGTGTAAGTGCTCTTTGAGCCTGTTGGCTTCTGCTATTGCTGTGGCTGTCGGTGATCCCTAATCTCCACGAAATGCAGGATCCCAATCGTCTATGCTATTTCTACAGAGACATAAATGAGTATCGGAGCTATCTTGGTGACCCGGAGCCGTATGCATCATATATTAGACAACAAGCTCGTTCACGTGCAGCAATACGTCAATATGGTTCGGCCACAACTGCTACAAATGCTTCCCTAAAAGGATATTTCGCTTCAAAGTCACAAGTCCAAGATTTGAGAAAACAAATGGAAGATTTGGCTTCAAAGTCAGAAGTCCAAGCTTGGAGAAAAGAAACGAGTTACTTGACACAGCATGTGCCCCAAGGTAAACGTTCTACACTTCCTAGCAAGTAAATACCATACCCTTGATTTCCTTGGATCATCCCTCCTGTAGGGAATTCAGGACTAGGCATGCATTCCTGTAGTTTTTGGAGCTTTTATACTAAAGAAAGAAAGTAGAGTTTGTCCAGTTATTTTATCATCATGGATTCTGCTAATGACTGAAACAAGAATGTCATTAGTGAAACAAGAATGTCATTGCACGGTAAAGCTTTTGTAATAGACAAATAGGGAGTATAAAAATGGTTTGATATATCCCGGTTCATTTATTTCAGGAAGTTAATAAGCTATAGTGCTAAATAGGTCTATTGATTTTTTTCAGATCAAGATCCCCCAAGAAACAACACTAAATAATAAGATTGTTGAAGCGAGCAGCGTTGGGAGAAGAGTAGTCGAAGAATTGCACACCATGTTTTTCCATAGAGATATGGCCTGGGGTGTGTTTGTGCTATGTGGTTTTTCTTTTATCTATTGGATCTACTTGGCAGTGATGGAAGCGTTGAAAAGTCATTGAAGATCATGTGTTTTTCTTAGGGTGGCGTTGGTTCTTCAGTACTCTAATTTTATCATCAATTTGTCCATGTTTGTCGGTGTTTTGTAAACTGGATTAGTAAATTTATACGATTGTCGCGCTGCTCTTGAAAGACGATGGTAGCATCCAAAAGACACGAGGATTTATATTGGTTCAGGCTGGAGCCCTACGTCCAGTTTCAAAGATGATCGAGTGCATGTTCCTCGCTTGAATGCTCTGAAGTTCTTACAATGGGGGGATGCAAGAATGGTGGAAGAGATAGGAGAGCTAGAGCTACGAGACGGGCTGCCCAAAGGGAAGCTTTAGGAGCCCTTCTATAGTGTAAGAATGAGTGAATGAGAGTTCGGATCCCTGGAGATGGCGCCCTGGCTGCCCTTATATAGAGTTCGGGGCCAGGGCAGATACAGAGAAGAAGGTTCTCCCGACCGAGGGGTCGTGAGCCTGAGGGAGGGGCCTAGCTAACTTGACTTGCAAGCTACATGGTCTTGTGGTGCACGTATGGACGTGGTTGTCGTCTTGGTCTTGTGCCCACGTTGCGGTAAGGTGTGGCACTGTAGGGACGGTGGTGGTTCGCCAGCTGTCCTGTGTGACGTGGTCTCCACTGTGGCCTTCGTCATCGCCTCCTGGTTTCCTGGGGTAGTCATATAGGAGTCGTTGGCCGCCCCTAGATCGCCGATCGCCTGGCCGTCTTGTGGAGTTGGAGGCCACGATCTCGGACTCTGGGGTCGTGGCTTCCGCCGGTCTGGATGGCCTCCAAGACAAGGCCTCCGTCGTGGATCCCATCCCGTAGTGGGTAGAATCGTGCATGCATCTTGTCGGGCCGTATCTAGATGGCGGGCACCGTACCTGGCCGTCACCATCGTGTGGTGTTGTCTTGTCCGTGCTGTGTGACATAGGGATGGCGTCTGACCGGACCAAGGTGACCATTGTCCCCTCGATCCTTGCGGGGTCAGTGCAGCATGCTTACTCCTATCAGGGCAGGCACGCTTGGTGGGTCCGACCTCTCCTTGTTCCTCCTAGGGGTCGTGGTGGTGGAGAGGTCGTGAGTTTCTTGTGTGCCATGCGGCTAAGTCTGTTGCAGAGGTCGTGGCCGACTTCGGCCTTAGTGTCCGGCCTGGTTCATTTGGCTCAGCTGGGCCTCGGCCGTTCGGGCCTTCGTTGGTGGATGTATCTTGGGCCGCTCGGCCTACTAGTTAATCGGTGCCTTTAGACACCCGGGGATTATAACCCCGACAGTAGCCCCCGAGCATTTTTTGCGATCACGAAGTGATCGTGAAAGCGTTGTGTTGTGTGCATATCGGATGCGAGTTCGTAGTTCGCGGATTGTTTGAGCTTTGTCGTCCGACCACTTGTGGGCTGGTGTGTTCAATGTGGTAGGTGGCCGTTGTGCTCCACCCCGTCAGGATGCCCTAACGATGTGGTACGTGACCGCTGAGCCCTGTCGTGTCAGTGTGCAGTGTATCGGGGTTCATGACCCAGGTAGGACCGAGTGGTCTCATCGACACCGTAACGGCCCTATCTTTGTGAGAGTCTTGGTTTTCCCGGCCTCACGTGGGCATCTAACATTGGCCGTGACCTCCCATGGTTCACCACATGGCATGGGGATCTCAAGCTATTCAGTCCCTCTTTGGGCCTATAAATAGTGGCCTTTCTACCGTTTGAGGCACCCATGACAGTAACCATGAACTATTCTTTCGCATCTCTGAGCGGTCAGGTGTTGAGAGAGTGAGGAAATGGTTTAGAAAAGTTTGAGGAGAACTGTGTGGTTCACTTACATATCCCACTGGGGGTCGTTTATGGTGGCCGAAGCCAGTGTCGACCATTCCAGCGACTGGTGCTAGAAGGGGACTTTTGAGCAGGGGAGGATGAGATGCCATGGAGGCCGGCCCTACGATCATATAGCCTAGGTTTTACCTATGCCTGAGTGGCTCGGGTATTCGTGATGGCCTTTGATCGAGGGGAGGCTCGCCCCTCTACCACAGGCCATCACCGTGTGCAGGCAACAAGTCGGTTCTCTAGAGAGAACGCCCATCGCTCCATGACCGCCAAATGATGGATCCGGGGCTTTGTTCGTCACTGCGCCCTGGCATGGCGTCGTGATGACACAGCGAGATGTTGTCGCGTTGGGGCCATTTAGCCTTCCTCTCCTCCCTGCGTGCCTTGGTTTTTGGGATCACGATGCTTTGAGGTGGTCTCTAAGGTATTCTTTTCCTCCTTGTCTGACCATATTCACAACTCGTACCCCCGATGGCGTCATCCCTGAGGTGGCATTGGGCTTTTCCTTTTCTTGCCTTGGCGGCTTAGCCGCGCCTGTAATGCCTGTACCCATGGGATTCAATTTTTGTACATCGCATCCCTGCCTCATGGTCATGCCGAGCCTCCGGTCCACGAGGTTCGGTTGCGAGGCTCTATCAACGAGGTCAGGACTTCCGTGCGGATTTGTCGACCTTCCTTCCAATGGAATGGAAAGGTCACCCTTAGCTCAAAAGACCTTACCTTGTTTGTGCTTTGACTTGTTGGGCCAAAGTCTCCCCGTTTGTTAACAGGTTACGACATCGTTCTTGAGTGTCAGCGCGATCATGGTGTGTTTCCCTCTGGCCAAAAGTGGTCACTCAGGCTCGAGCAGGCCCAGACCGTGTGTGCTTGAACTATGGTCGGTTGTTTTACACGGATGTTGTTGTTGCCCTATAAAGAAGGCATCATCGCAACCCGAATGACCATCCGTGAAGGGTCGCTGACCTTTGTTGGTCTACTGGCTTCATGTTGCGGTTCTGGGATTCTGGTTGGAGCTCGTCATGGGGACTTGGCTCCATTTCTTTCAGGGTCCCTGGCGACCTCAGGAGGTCGCGGTGGCCTGTTTTTAGGCAATTTTGGTTTCACCCCAAGTGAGGAGAGGCATGTCCACCGTAACCACATGGTCAGATTGGTGCGCCTCGTTGGGGTCAATGGGTAATTCGAGTGGGACCTGATATCCTCACCAATCAACATGGAGTTTGGCTATGCCTCGTCAAGAGACGTCCCATAAATCATCGACCATCAAACCCGTTGGTCCCCAACCACCTCCACAGCGGTCAGAGGGCAAGATGCCTCCCCCTAGAGGGGGTCAACCCGGTCGACTTCAAAGCGGATGACTCGAACACATAGAGAGATGGTCGTGTGGCTCTGCACCACCGATTAGAGCCGCAGGGGCCCATCTCCTCCCTGCCCCTATGCCTTTGTGGACTTGAGCCCTTCTAAGGACTGGCCAGAGAGATGGATTCCTAGATACAACGCGGGGTCATGATCGCGGTGGGTCGCTCTACGCACGGCCCCAAGGGCTCATTGCACCTCGGGTCACGGCGTGACTTTGTGGCGACCACTCGCACATGAAGTAAGGAGAAATTGCATACGGAATTAAAGAAATGGACAAGGGGGTGCAGGTCTTACATATGCTTTGCCTGTCGCTTCTTCGTTCCTCACCCTTCGTCTTGCTCCACTAGGGCCCTTCCTATCTATGATCTTTTTGTGAAACATGTTAGTCTGTGAATTTGTGATGTCAGGAGGGTATATGCACATTTGGGAAGTGAGATTAAGGATAGAATCTGTGTAGCTGCTCGATGTTCCATGAGTTGGCATAGATCTTGCCATCATCATCCATGAGCCGATAAGATCCTGGGTGGATGATATCAGCAATGATGAAGGGTCCCTCCCAGGGCGGTGTTAGCTTGTGTATGTCCTTGGTGGTTTGGATCCACCATAGGATGAGATCGCCGACTTGAAAGGCTCGCTCTCGGACGTTCTTGTTGTGATACCTTCGTAGCGCTTGTTGGTATTTCACGAAACGGAGGAGCATTGTCTCACAGGCCTCGTCTAGCTGGTCAAGTGCGTCTTGTTGATCGTTCTTCGCTTTGGCTTCGTCATACGCTAGGACTTGTGGTGCTCCATAGTCGAGGTCGGTTGGTAGGATGGCCTCGGCGCCATATACCAGGAAGAATGGGGTGAAATCGGTGGAATGGTTTGGAGTCGTCCTTAGGCCCTAGAGTATGGCTGACACCTCCCCCGCTGTGGGGGTGTGACCCCTGGTACCCATAGGACAAGACATGGGCCACACCACTAGAGGTGCCCTAGCCCACAAGACTGTTCCTAGGTCGCACCACTAGTGGAGGCCTAGCTCACAAGACCATGCTGTACAAGGCATGATACCGGTTAGCATGCCTCGCAAGACTACATAAAGATCTTTGGCGATCTAGGAGACCTACTTGGATACACCAGATCCCATGATATCTGTAGCTTCCTATCTTATAAAACCGACCAGGATAGAAACAACCGATCTATAACCCTACCCCTCGAGCTATATAACATGGGTAGGGACCCCCTCGTTTTCATCGAATCATACGCAATACAATCCACAAAGACATAGGACGTAGGGTATTACGTCAAGCCGACAACCCGAACCTGTCTAATCACTGTCTCTTGCATTCTGTGTCACCATCCGGCTCCCTCACGCGCACCTCCATCGATTCATCTACTACCGTAGGCATACCCCTCGGTAGACTGTCGGACGTATTTCGTTGACAGTGGCACGCTAGGTAGGGGGTGTGCATGCTGATCCATGGCGAACCAGATGGTCACCTTCCCGAGCTAAATGGCCTTTCTTGAGCTAGGCCAAATCTTCACGGTCAGATCCATGACCTGGGTCATCGGCATTGACGGCAATGGTGAGATCGTGGAGGTGGTGCAGGATCACCCTACACTAATCGCGCCAACACCTGCAATGACATCTTCGATCCCGGTGCCCTACCGCTAGGTTAGGAGATCCATCAGCAAGGCTGATCTGATCACATCTATCGATCAGGTTACAGACCGCTTAACATAATGTCAGCTCCTCGTAGATTCGGTCTTAGATCAATCTAGAGTGAGCGATGAATTTCTCGTACTCCAAGATCACCAAGCCGCTGCAACCGAGTGACCTGCTCGGCCACACCGTTCAAGGCGGCCAGATTTCGATCTGGTGATCATGGCCACTCTAGAGGGGCACACGGTGCAGCGCCGACCACTTCCCGCTACTAGCCTACGTTTGGCTGACTATGAGGCCCCAATGGAGGATCCACCGAAGCCCTATCCTTTTGGGCTAGAGGGTGCGGGATCTGCGTGCCAGAATGAAATCCACCACCTCTTTGTTGACCACGTCACCAACCTCTACATGATCAACCCGACTGACTCCGGTCAGCCCGCGCCCGTGGTCAACATGTTGGCTATCCGCCAGCTTTCGGATGATCCCTCCCTCCTAATCGAATCTCTCCGTAACGTTCTGGACGAGAGCCCCGATGACTGTTCCGAGGGCTCAACCCAGACCGTGCCAAGCTGCCCTGCTTTCCCTCCGGGGTTTACGGGCGTGATTTTCATTGTCAGCCACGATAGCGTCACCAAGGATGCCGAAACCGCTGAAGAGCGCGTGGCTCATCTGGCGAAGAACGCCGATCGCCAACATCGCCGAGATGTAGATGCAGCCCAAGAGGCCCACGAGGATGGTCGTGGTCTGCCCCGCCATCAACGCAATCTGGAGGAGGCATTCGACATGGTGGGTGACTAGCTAGTTTATCAAACTCCGAGCTCTAATCTAGCCATCGCGTTCAACGAGCTTGACAATCTCCCTCAGACTCTGGAGGTCGAGAAGGTTCGAGCGCATATCATAGCAGTGTAGGTCCAAGTCAACAAGTTCTAGAATGATGACCTGTCTTATTCCACCGCATCAGCTTGTAGCCGCCGCTACAGTCGCGACGGACGAAGCTAGCATCATGGCGTCGAGGGCCTCCGACCTTAGGCTGGGGATCCCTACCTCCATAGAGGATCTAGAGGTAACTATGAAGCTCATTCACACCACGACGGCCGCCCACCCCGCCCCCAGGGATGTCAGGGCGACAATCGCAACCAGGAGGTCAATCAACCCCTCTCTCGCGACCTTCGTGACCACATCAACGCTGACACATATGTTCGCGGCCACATCAAAAACAGTAGGGCCGCACGCTATAATGCGGAGATGGAGCGTCGGCGGCAATTCAACGCTGAACATGAGGGATTTGCTGCCCGTCAAGCCCCACTTCCCGCCGGCGCATCAGGACTTTGCCCCTTCACGGAAAGGCTCCTTGCTATCCGGTGGCCTGTGGGTTTCAAGGTCCTTGGTGTTAATACCTATGACAGAAAGGCCAACCCCGCTCAGTGGCTAACTCTATATGAGATCACCGTGAGAGCTACAGGCGGACATGAGGACGTCATGGCGAACTACCTACCCGTCATGCTTAACCAGTCTATGAATAACTAGCTCTTTAGCCTACGAGAGAACTCCATACGATCTTGGGATGACCTCAAGAAAGCCTTCACCGACAACTATATGGCTACGTGCGAACAGCCTGACACCAAGTTTGACCTAGAGAACCTTCATCAGTTTTTCAGGGAGTCCCTGTGCGGCTTCATCAGGCGCTTCTCGAAGATAAGAAACTCCGTTCCTAACATCACTGATGCTGAGGCCATCGCTGCCTTCACCAAAGGGCTTTGGTACGAGCAACTTCATGGCAAGTTGTACCGCAAGAGGCCTACAACCATTGGCGAACTGATACAAACGGCAAACGGATATGCTGACACCAAAGAAGCCGAATGGGATGCTCGCTCTACACACCATCAACACCACGACAATGACCGTCGTGATGACAGGTGCTACGATGACCGCAATCGCCACCGTGACGACCAAGACCGCCGCGACGACCAAGACCGCCGTCATGATGACCGCGAGCCCTGGCGCGACGACTGCCCGGATAGCTCGAGAGGCAGCAAGGCCGCTGTCGCTGGCCTGATAACTCCATCAACACCGTCAACACCCATGCCAAGCGCACCTATGATGCTGATTTTGGCAAACTGCTAGACAGCCCATGCCCTATGCACAAGGATGGCAAGTACACCATGCGGGAATGCAGAGGCCTAAAGACAGCGCTCGGTGGTGAATCATCAAAAAGGCCATGTCGTGACGATGATGAGACCGAATACGGTCAAGGCAGAGAACAAGGCAAGAACAAGGGCCCAACCTACCAGGACCCCACCAAGACAAGCACGAGCAGAACCTTGTAGCCCGACATGTCATGTCGGTCACTACATATGATGGCCCTGTCACCAACACCAAGTACCTCGACTGGTCGGAGCACCCGATCACCTTCACCATGGCCGACCAGTGGTCGGACATCCCATACCAGGGCATTTCCCACTCGTCCTGGACCCTATTATCAAGGACGTACGCTTTCAGAAGGTCCTCATTGACGGAGGGAGCACCCTCAACATCCTGGTCGCTGGATCCCTAGAGGGACTAGGATCAAGAAAGAAGACCTTACCCCCATGGACTCTCTGTTCTGGGGGATGTAAAGCATCCCTACCTCTAGGACAGATTATACTACCGGTACAATTCGGCATTGCCAAGCACTTCCGCGTCGACTACGTTAACTTTCTAGTTGCCGATTTCAACACGGCGTACCATGCCATCCTTGGTCGACCAGCCCTTGCCAAGTTTATGGCCGTGCTGCACTACACGTATTTGGTGTTGAAGATGCCATTGGAGCAGGGGGTCCTCTCCCTGGACACCAGCCTCGACGTCGCCTTTGAAAAATGTTTGTGAAAATGCTAACACACTTGCACTTGGTGGTGTACACATTTGATCAAGGGTGGTGAAGTTTGGGGTCAAAAGGAGCTATTTCGTATTGACCGGACTCTGCCTTGGGTAGTGACCGGACTCTGACCCTGTGTTCGGTCAGTGGTGCGCTGTGAAGGCCGCCCTCGGTCCTTTGACCGGATGCTTAGAAGAAATAGGACCGAACGCGCTGGGGGTGTGTCCGGTCAGACTATGACGTACGCTGATGCAAGCATCAGAACAAGCCATTGAGGACCGGACCTTGAGCCACGTCCGGTCACTTGTGATCAAACACGTCCGGTCATGTTTTTGCCTCTCTGGAACCTTACGTGAAATGACCGGACTTAGGCGTAGCAGCGTTCGGTCATCCTCGCAGTGCGTGTCCGGTCGCAACTTAACCGTTGAGATTGGGCGCTCAGTATTTGAAGCCAGCGATGACGTGGTAGCCATCCGTTGAACGGACGCTGGCAGGGTGCGTCCAGTCGATTCTACCGACGGGCCCGGTCACCTCGAGTTGTGCCCAGTGAAAAGGTACAACGGTTCTTTTCGTGTGGGGGCTTATAAATAGCCCTTTGGTCGGCCTTTGGCCGAGAGCTAAGCAAAGCTAAGCACACTAGAGCCTTGGTGGCTTATGTGGTAGGGCTTGGGAGCCCTCTAACTCACTTGAGCTTGATAGTATTCATCCGATCGAGTGAGTGAGCGATTCTAGTGTGATTGCATCGTGAGGTTGCATCGAGTGGCACTAGGTGGTTGTCTTACAAGCCGGTGGTGTTTGTTACTCTTGGAGGTGGCCACCTCCTAGACGGCTTGGTGGTGGTCTCCGTCGAAGCCCGCAAGAGGCTTGTGCGGTGCTCCAGAGAAGTGATTGTGAGGGGGATTGTGCTCACCCCGCGGGAGCCGCGAAGAGCAACTCTAGTAAAGCGAGACGCGAAGAGCGACAAGTGGTCCGGCAGGGTCAAGTGCTAGAGCTTGTGGTAAGCACTCCACGTGGGAGAGTGTGACTTGCGGGTCACCACTAGCAAGAGGACCGGCGACAACCTTGAAGCTTGTCTCAACGGGGACTAGCGTGTTGACAAGCACGTGAACCTCGGGATAAAAATTATCGTGTCATCCTTTTATTCCTGTTGGTTTGCATCCTCATTATACAAGCTTGTATTTACTTCATATACATTGTGCTTGTGTAGTTGCTCTTATAATTAGTTAGCTTGTGTAGCTCACTAGTTACGTTCTTGCTTGTGTAGCATAGAAGTAGTTCACTTGCATGGCTAATTTGGTTTGTGTAACCTTGTTAGTCAAATTACTTAGTTTGTGCAGCTAAGTATTTGCGCTCTCTAATTTAGCATTGGTTGCCTTGTTATTGAGCATTGCTAGTGAGCTTGGGAGTTGTGCTTTTGCTTACTAGAATTATGTGGGAGCTTCGTGGTGTGTAAATACTAGTGGCATAGATTTGTGTGATCTTACTCCTAAAATTGGATATGTGAGATCTAACTAGCTTGGCACCTTAGTTGCTTAATTAGGATGTTTGCAAGGTGCTAAAGAACATAGATAGAGAGATGTAGTCTTGGCTAGACCGATAGTTTTAATTCCGCACTTGTTTCGGTTAGCTAGCGTGACTAAGTTTTAGAAAGGACTATTTACCCCCCTCTAGTCCGCCATCTCGACCTTACACCGGAGCGAGATCATGGAGTCGAGGATGGCGACGTCGCGGTATCTAGAGCTGTGGTGGTTGCAGATCTAGATCTGGAGATGCCGTCGCGAGAAAGAGCTATCGGCTGAGATGGGCCCTGAAAATTGGTATTGGGCTCAACCTATTAATAGAGATGGATCTCTTAAGAGGCCCAGCTCTGTTAATCGATTTTATGGAGATGGTTTTTTTTTCTGCCTCCTAAAATGGGTTAGGTGTCTTCGAAAAGGCCTACACATTTTAGGAGACATAAAAATTTCTTGTCCGCCTATGAAAATAAAAATGGCCTATATCCTAAAATCAGTTTTGTAGTAGTGTTGTGATTTTCAGTTACATGAACAAGCACATCTTAGCTTTCTCTCATTTTCATCTGACCTAATTAAGCATTTTACGACATTGGTGCTTTCATTCTTCACGAGCATTTAGTTTTCCATACAGATGACAGTAGTCGTAAGAATTAGGCTTATCCGCACATGTTTAATTTCATTGTCAACAAAGAAACTGAAGTATTTTATTCTAATTTTGTCTTTTACATGCTCACTTCTTCAGTTAAACTGGAAAGTCACAGCTAGACGCAGGGAGCTTTACATCATCATTAACATTCTGTCAAGGATGCTTACCTTCGCAATTAAATGGACCGCATAGCTAGGTGCAGGAAGCTTCACAACAGTGTCCTTATTTTGTCTATCGCCTTTTGCCTCTCGTCTCGGTGGTGACAGTAGCGATGTCTGCGCGTGACTCTCCTTACCGCCATGCCCAGTCCATCTTGTTCCTCTGCTTTCGAGGATACTCCTATGTAGTACCAAAAGTATATATATGGAGGGGTGTGTGTGGAGAATGATTGGAGCTGATCCAGGAATTTATATAGATGGCAGAGCCTTCGCTTGGACACTACAAGGCTACCCTGGTGTACGCAAGACTTGACTGTGATGGCTCCGAGGATCATGCTCAAGAAGAGGAACCAATCTGCCATGGCAATCGGTGTAGTCTTTAGAATTAGGCACATCCGCACATGTTTAGTTTCACAGTCAACATAAAAAATTTAACTTTAATTCTTTCTGAACAGTATGACCACCAGGGCTTCGGTCGTTGGCTTCCCTGTCATCAATTCACCAACTTCCTTGACCTTCCGGCACTGAGCAGGCGTCAGCCCCGTCTTACGACTATGTGGATACCTGTATTTTTTGTGAATTGTTGTCCGGCCCTGGTCACTGTAACCCCCTTTTGCGAGGGAGCACCCTTCTCCCAAAGTTACGGAGCAATTTTGCCGAGTTCGTTAGAGTGAGTTGTCTCTTCTACCTACCCATCAGTGTCGGTTTCGGATACAGGTACCCTTTTGTTGAAGGGGAATGCCTCCTCCTGTGAGAATAGCCAGTGGTAAACAACCATATTTGTTTACCACCGATCTTGAGCAACGTGGTGCAGGTTAAAAGATCGTTTATGCCACCATATACTTAAAAGTGTAGTCTACAACTTTAAATCTTTATTTTTAATAAAATAAAATACAAGAGTTAATAAAAGAGCAACTAATATAAGTTCAAATTTGAAAATCTAGATACCTCCACTGGAACACGTGCGAGTACAACCCTCTAATAAGTACTCAATCCATCCTAAATTGTAAGACGTTTGACTTTTTTGATACCAGGTTTGACCACTCGTCTTATTCAAAAATTTGTGTAAAATATCACTTCTTTCGTCGTGGTTTGGTTTATTAATAAAAATTCTTCAAGAATGACTTAAATTTGACTATATTTGCACAAATTTTTTGACTAAGACGAGTGGTCAAACTTGAGGCCAAAAAAGTCAAACGTCTTACAATTTGGGATGGAGGGAGTACTATATATATACCTCCATCCCAAAGCAGAGGGTGCTCATGTTGCTGAGCATCTCCCATGGCGACATGACATGACGTGCCCACTGGTGGTTTTTGCGGAGGCCAATGCTTGCACTGAGGCCGCGCCCACATCCGCTTCACCGGCACCGCCGTGCGGCTCTGGCACCACATCCTCTGTTCTACTCTGCTCTTCTAGTTGCTATACTCCGCCGATCGATCACAACCACCAGCAAGAGCAAGCGTCACGAATCATGACCACCAGGATCGCTGTCAGCCTCTCCACCCGAGGGATTGCTGAATTCAACGGCCATTTTTGTACCACAAGTCCACAACAAGCAATCAATGCGGGAAGTGATATGATAAATAATAAAGGGCTAACTGCTGTTGCAAACTCATGAACAACACCGTGTGTTTTGGCCTGTGCAACGTACAATGAAGATCAGGAGCACTTGACTTTACATGACCGGTTACAAACCTCTGCAGAGAACGGTGACAAGTAAAGAGCAAACTTTGGTTCTTTACGCCGAGTACAAACTTGTATGTGTTGTTGGCAGTGTATTTTGGCATGTAACAATGTTCAGGTGTACTGAAGATGACAACTATGCAAAAGCTAATGTTGCAGGCTGGTTAACAAACTTGTTACTCTGGGATTGTAAATATATTCTGAATGTTCTGTGTCCAGAGCGAGGCAAAAAAAAAAAAAAAAAAAAAAAAAAAGCTAATGGTCCTGATGGAACTTAATGGCATTCAGACAACCAGTTGTGTGATATGTCCAAATCCTAGTGATTCAAAATTACATATACGTTATATATGGCAACTAAGATGTCACAGAACAACCAGTCACCAACAGTTCAGTCTCTGATGAATCTAGCTAGTACTCCAGAAACGAGGGGCAACAGCCAAACTCTTGACAAGGAATCGAGTATTCTAGTCTAGATTCATATTGGAGTAGATCATAAGGCAAAATGATCTCATCGTAATCAAGATGTATCTAAGTAAGAAAAAGACGCCCACCGTGAACTCTACAGCCAACAGCGCCCAATGGGAATCAAACGAGCTCCATGACAAATAAGCATTGCGTTGCCAATCATCGTGCCCCATTTCTTTGGATATTCCACATCACCCAACTGAGATATCACACAGGCATTAACATCCATCAACTGTATTTGATTTTTGAATAAACATGGCTGCAGAGATGAGTTAAAAGCTGAAAACAAAAGGATTGCAGAATCTCAGTATGCAACATCTTGTTATTACAGACTACATAATTAAAAATAAAAATGCAGCTTCAAAAGCAAAAATACGAGGATATCGCAGAGGCAAATTTCGGAGACTGCAGTTCACAAATACAGTAGTACAGTACTATAGTGCATATCACAAGCAGGGTCGTATGAAGAATGATGGATTATCTCACTACGCATCATAATCAGACAGCCAATTCAGATTCAACTGCATGGTGGACTGACGCCGCTGTCACTAGCAAGGTTTTCATTTTCGGAAATTAAAATTTATCGGGGGTCACAGATAAAGAGGATAAATAGGATATATCGGAAATATCGGATCAAATTCAAATAAAATTTAATTTGAATTTAAGTAAATTTAAATAAATTTAAACAAAATTTGTACGAAAAAAGATAGATATTTTCTTATCGGCACCTACAGATAAAAAGGATATATCGGAAATATCAGGAGATTTCGGCCGATAAAGGAAACCATGGTCACTAGCAGGAAGCAGAAATCCGATGCAGCAGCAGCACACAAGTGGGTATTTATTCGAGCAGAACCAGAATGGCATAAGAAGGTGATAGCGATCTGCGTGGCAGGTCGAGACGAGAAGGGTCGTTGCAGATAGAGTCAGGGGCTCAGGGCACAGGCATCTGGCACTAGGAGGCAGCATCAACTGGAACGGGTTGGATTTCGCTGGAAACAATGCAAGAAAAGAGACGAGTTGTAAGCATAAAACATGATGGTAATAAACTATATGTGCTTATGGCGAGCGGGCAGGAGCAGGACTGACCTGTCGTCGGTCGTTGTGATCACTTGGGAGCTCTCTTTGGTGTCATCAGGCTGAGGTTCGGTTGCTTCCTCTTCGACACCGGATCCGACGACATCTCCCAGGCCATGGTACTTTCGGTCCTCCTTCAGTCGCAGCACGGCCTTATTGGGATGTTGGTTGACTTCCGCTTGCAGCATATTAAATCCTGCCACCTTGCAGCCGCGACCAAGTGAAATCTCCTTGAGTCTTGGAAGGTGCTTGATACCAATAATCCCTGACTCTAGCTTCAGATATTCGATATGGATGCTTTCCACGAAGGGTGAGGCGTCTTCCTCAAATGTCACCTCTGTCAATCCCTCTGGTTGAGAAAGAACAAGTTTCCTGAGACCTGGGAATGCTCCAGTTCTGAATGTTAGTTTCTCCCCACTATATGCCCTTCTAAAAAGCTGAATGAGCATAAGGTTGGGCAGCGCCCGAAGTATCTCCAAGTCCTCTAGGTAGGTCCATTCTAAGTACACCTTGACCAACTGCCCAAGATCCCCAAACCAAGCGGGTGTAGTCCCTATCTTTCCAATCAACTTTAGGCTCCTTAGCAGCGGGGGAGGGGAGAGAGAAGAATCTAGCCACTTAAGTGTTCCAACACTAAGGTAACCAGAATCACTATCCACATAGATAGAACGAAGAGAGGCGAGCTTCTCAAGGGCTTTGCAAAAGGCCTCGCATTTTCCCTTTGCTGCCCATCTTGTCGCCACGCTTAATTTTATTAGTTGACTTAGTTCACCCAACTCTTCAATTGCTTTCATACTAGTGCCTCTGAGGTCCACAACCTCTAGGATCTGCAGTGCTTTTAGGTTGCCGATTCCTCTTGGCATCCGCACACCTGGTACTCGTAAATAAGAAAAAGAGCTAGAGAAGGCTAGATGTGCCTCAGCAATCATTTCATTGCGGTATTCAGAATCAACTTGGGGTGTGAACATTATGGGCAGGTGCAATATGTTGTTAAAACATTCCAACTTGTGCCTTGGGTTGAAATTATCCATAATATCTTTATATTTGCTACAGCGGAGGATTCGCAGACTCTGGAGTTTAGTGACCTCAGTTGCTAGTGCCGAAATACAACTGCCTCTTAGGTCCAGGACTTGTAAGCTCTGTAATTTTCCGATAGATCTAGGAAGTGCATAAATATTTGAATGACTATATCTTGGACCATCATACTGAGCATTCACATATTTCAAGTGGCGCAATAATCCTATGTTGTCTATGTCTTTTTGCGCAATTTTGAACTGTGCATCCTTCAGATCCAATGTTCTTAACATCCTCAACTCCGGTGAACAAAGTGAAGGTGCGGGCTTCATTGGTCTCTCACCAAAGGAAGTTAATGATCGGACACAGCTCCAATCCACTCCAACATTTGTGCAGCTCTTGCCATGGTATGCCACATGACGGAATTTCTCTCCAACTACTACTCCAGCTACATTGTCTTCTGTCAAGTAAACAAAATTCTCCTCTCTGGATATCGAGATTATTGTATCACGCACGATATCATGAACACGGCAGCTCTTAACAACTCCTTCTATATTCACTCTTGCTGGTAGAATCATGCTTCGGCTGATTAGCTGCTGAAAGTAACGTTCTCCAACTTCCTCAACTGTTACTCGACGCCTGGCAGTAACCAGCCCCTCTGCAATCCACCTATCTACCAGACGCCTCCTTTTAATTTCAAAGTCCTCAGGAAAAATGCTTAGGTATAGAAAGCATGGCTTGAGATAGGATGGCAAATGAAGAGAGCTGCTTATTAAATTTCTCCCACTCCTCTATCTTCTTACTAGCAAGGATGCCTCCTACTGTGAGAATAGCCAGTGGTAAACAACCACATTTTGTTGCCAACTGTTCTACTGTTGTCATCAAACCCTCACTCATGGTGGCTTTGGTATCTTTTTGTGCCTTCCTTAGAAGCAACTCATTGGCATCACCTATTTCTAGAGGTTGAAGATGGTAAACAAGAGAGTCATTAGAACTGCATGCCTTTGCTATAGCAGCATCACGTGTTGTAACTATGATCCGACTACCTTTGCTTTTGTTGCTTAGAGAAGCAAACTTATTAATCCAATAACATGCTTCAATGGTCCACAAGTCATCAAGAATAACAAAATACATTTTATCCTTTAGCCCTTGTGTGAGGTAGCTGGCAAGGTCATTTACATGCAATCCCTTTCCTTCAAGTTGTTTCAAGCATCTCTTCAATGATTCATCGCCCAACAGTTGCCTAATCATATCTTTCAGAAGCTCTATCTTCAAAAATGATTGTGATACAGTGACCCATGCACGGCATGTGAAGTTCTTTGCAATGTCTTCCTTGCTTTCATATATCTTCCTGGCAAGAGTAGTTTTACCCAAACCTCCCATGCCGACCACTGAGATCACACGTGCATGTCCATCATCGGCACGAACTTCTTGTATCATCTCAAGCAACTTCTTCTTGGGTTCATCAACGCCTACAAGCTGTGCTTCATCGATGTTGCTAGCCGAGTGGTTGCGAATATCTTCCAAGTAGGACTCTGTCTCGTCCATGGTGGTGTTGGATGCCTCTGTCTTGATTAAGTGGTAGCGTGTGTTCCTCTTGCTCACTTCTTCAACTCTTGCCTTGAGATTGCGGATCTGGACAGCAATCCGGTGACGGTCTTTCAGCTTCATCATCTGTTGTGACAGGCTTCGGCTTCCAACATGTACTGTGAACTCGTCAAGGCAATCCTCAATGTCATATGACAGATCTCGTACTTGCTTTGCCCAGACCTTCACCAGTTTATCTTTTTTCTTGGTTACTTCAGGGGCTACCAAGAACGCTTGCATAGTTTCTAGTTCATCTTTCATGAACCTGCCGGTCAAATTAGGTTCAAGAAGAAATGTATCATTTTCCAACTTTTGGAACTGTCACAACTTTTATATTACACTTAAAAATACATATTGATCACTCGGACAAATGCACAGGAACTGATTGGAGCGACTAGATGAAAACGTCGCTGCTGCTCGTGCGTTTCTGCATGCATGCGCCGGACCAGAGCTAGCTTGAGCAAGGGAACCTTGCTTGCCGCCCAAATGGCATGCATGGGGCAAGCTAAGGAAAAGTTTGCTGCTTGCTATTAGGACGAGACGACGAGTGAACTAGCTAGCTACCTTGCCAGAGGAGAGCAAAGCAAAGCTGTAGAGCCTGTTTGGAGGAACTCCGGCAGCTCCGCCTGACTGTAGCACCACTGTGGAGGAGCCGCCCGAGCCTCTAAATCACAGCTCCTCCGGCTCTGTTGGTTTCGCACTGCAATTTCGAGAGAGCCAGAGCCATAGTGGGAGCCGCTACAGTCACCAACAGTGTTTAACAGAGCCCGTGGAGCCATGCCCAACACTGCCTTATTTTGATTGCCTACGGATGCAAACTACAGTAGGTACTAGCCTCGCTTGCTAACACGCCCAATTTCTTCATTCAACCCAAGGAACAACTTAGCTATAGCCAGTGAAAGCCTGAAAGGTATATTAGAGCATCTCTGAGAGGCTCTCCATATCCTTCCTACATGCTAGGAATAGAGATTTTGATGAAAAACTATCATCCAACAGCTTTTCTAAATGATCATTCAAATATAGCCATCTTCTATTCCGGATTTTTCGTTAGCTAAAAATAGAAGATAAGAATGGCTCTATAGAGTGTGCATGAGATATAGAAAAATAGTTGGAGAGTGAAAAGATATAGAAAACGATTTTTATATAAAGGACTCTCTAAATGACGATTTAGAGAGTGAGATTCTCTTACTCGATCGAGAGTAACTAACGGATCGGAGACGAAGACGGATGGATCGTACATACGTACCAGATCTCCTTCTGCACCCCGATGAGCAGGCTCATCTCTTCCGAGGCAGCCGCGGCGGCCTTGCTGACGGCGCTCCCCAGCATGGACCTCGCCATGCTCAGCACCGTCTCCGACATCTCGCTCAATCTCGCCGGCCAGCCTCTTTCTGATCTTTCTCTACCAGCTGAGAGCTGACTAAGCTAGTAGAGGATCGGAAGAAGCTCGCAACAGGGGGCGGTGACTCGAGAGATCGAGATGCACTGGTCAAGTCATGTCTTGCCGTCTTGGTGGCTTTATTGTCTGTAGTTGTAAGTAGCAATTCAAGCACGTCCAATAATTGCCAGCGAATGGCCCCGGCCACCTGGCCTCCACACGAATAATGGCTGCCGTACCGATATTTTTGTATATCCACCGGCAGTGGCGGGGGCATATTTAAATTTGGTTGGTAGCTGGTGTGTTTCTAAACTCGTGTAATTCGCAACAAACTCTATGGTATGTTACTTCCTCCGTAAAAAAAACTATATTTTGTGATTCAAAAATTGTTCCAAAAAAACATGAAGTTTTAGCTCTTGAAACAATAGATTTTGTCATATCAACTTGAAATTATGATTTGCATGCCTCCATACATTCCTTTTAATGAGGGATTTATTCCTTAATTATCATAGTTTACCTTAAATAAATAGGGATACATGCGTAATTTTCTTTGAAATTTATCCTAAAATATAAGGAATTTGGGAAAAAAAGATATTGTTTACTAAATACAAATATGTTATTCAGTACTTGCATTTAGTAAATTAAATGAGGGGTACAATTAGTAAATTAAATGAGCGTTCATGCATTTTTGTACGTGGAAACTGGGAAGTCCACCCTTATTTTAATAGATTAGTAAATTATAAATGAGGGGTGCATGCATTTATTGCACTCTCCCTTATTTTGTCTGATAATGACTATATGTTTCAGGATTGAGGGAGTAGGTATAAATAAATGAATAAACAGTACATGTGTATAATTTATGCTAGCTAAAATTCTTTATCCGAGTTGTTATTGTAAATCAAGCGAGGATAATGGATTGGTTGTTATTGTAAATCATAAATCAAGTGGGGATAATGGATTGGTTGTTATTGTATAAATAAATAAATAGTACACGTGTATAATTTATGCTAGCTAAAATTCTTTTGTATACATAGCCATTTGCAATAGTACACGTGGTGGTATAATAATGTATATAGGCCCACTACCATCGATATAGGTCGAGGCTGGCGAAGATGAGGCACACCCGAGCTAGGGTATGTCATCAGATGTGGTGCTTAAGTAACCTAACGCGAGGAGATTAGACACTGACTTCTATGGGATACGATAGTCATTCTCTTGTTATTTCTTTGTAACTAACTAGGAACCGATGGCCGTCTATGTAACCCTACTCCCGGTGTATATAAAGCGGGGTAGGGAGCTCCCGATCTATACCTTCACAATACTCAGCAACCCCTTATAAACTCAAGCATGCGAGATAAAGATATCTACTCTAAACTGGACATAGGGTACCACATACCTAAACTAGCATAAATTTATGTCCCGTGTGCTACCCTTATGATTTCCCTATGTGCGATACGCTTTGCCGGGGTCGAAAACTAATATCATCTATACATAATTCATACTATTTACCCACAGTTGTAGCTGTAGGGTCACGGTTGCACACATTGAATCTAAAGTCAGTAAATAGTTGTATAGGTAATCTCTCGCCATCATGTCTGCAAATTGGTGCGCCGAGGGAACATGGAGGACACTGACATGGCCCATGATGACCTTTTCACAAGCGAAGTGGATGTCAATCTCGATATGCTTCATTCATCGATGATGAAGGGGGTTGGCCGTCATGTAGATAGCACTCATGTTGTCGCATGTAGACAATCCTTGTGATGGGATCGAGAGGTGGATCTCTAGAAAGACTTGCCGCAGCAAGCAGCACTCAGCAACACCCCTAAAGAAAGAAAGTGAATTCCAATCTACGTGAGTCACGAAAGAAGCTCTACGCGATACACAGACAGATAGAATAGCCGGAGTACGGTAAGAATGGACTGCTGCCATACTTATTTTTAAGACATTACGCTGCTCGCCAACATAGATCCTGCCCCTTCCTATTGAGAACTGTCTTTATAACTTTTTCTCATGCGGAATGAAGAGAAGTTTCGCGCTAGTTTCTCAATCCATTGCTTGTTTGGTTCGAGGTTGAGCTCGAAACCTACATTCCCTCCAGAACCACTCTTTCTTATACATTTTTTCGGTTGACTACGTGATACCGCGCTTCTGCGTTTGAGTGGGAGATTGTGGTCTGGCACTTAGAATAGACCAGCACACTAGGTTGTTGCCGAGGAAGATGCAAAAGTTAAAAGTGGAATGTCGCGACTCCTAGCAGTCAGTCCAGTCAGCGTTGGAGTATGCAGTTAGGGAGATAACTAGTCTAACACTAATGTGAAGGCTCACAGAGAGGATGCCCTTCACAAATCGGAGGATCTACTTGATCGACGCGAGATGAAGCTCGTGAAGATCATGCATGAACTGACAGACCAGCTGAATTGCCTACGACAAGTTTAGTCGCATCAGAATGAGGTGTTGGAGCGCACCAGTGAGGCTCTGGTACTCCGAGAGGTCACCATGGTGGCAACTTTGGAGGCCGACTGCACGTCCACTGGCATCACGATCGAGTGGCACTGATCCATCTCCTAGGACATTGAAGGATGTCAACAGCGTACTAGCTCTATGACAGGAAGAGGCCGTCGCTGGAGCACATCACTGAGATGCCAAGGAAGTGGTGCAGATCCCCAAGGTTGGTCATGGAGAACTAGTGATATGCATGAGTAGTGCCGAGGACGATGCCGTGAGGATGATGTCATTGACGTAGTAGAGCAGTAGGTAGGTGATATGGTATCCATCTATGCAAACAAAGAGAGACACATCCGACTTGGAAGAAATGAAACTGATGATGTAGATATCCTCGGCGAAGCACTAGTTCCAAGCTTGAGATACCATACATAGATTTCTGCAGGAGATAGACATAGTTAGGGGCGGTAGGGTCGACAAAGGTTGATGGATCTTGGCAGTATACGGTCTCCTCCAGATGGCTGTGAATAAAGGCATTCTTTTCGTCTTGCTGATGAATCGGTTGGCCAAATGGAGTATTCTTTCCCTACAAAAATGGTGGAATTCTCTAAGTGTTTCTAAGTAGTAGTAAAACACTACCACTAGTCATAGCACATGAGAATCCTCACTAAGAAGCATTTGGTAGGGAAAGTTTATACTAAATTTTGAATACTAAAACACTAGGAAAATCCCACCTCACTAGGAGAAGTAGAAAATTCTGGTTGTGTTTATACACCAAAGAATAGGGGCGGGAGCTAGGAATTTTGAATTTGAAAATTCAGAATGGGTGTTTGCTTAGCAAATGGCTTTTTATGTTACTGGGTGAGAATAGACTATGGCAAGATTTACCTAAGAGAAAATATTTACACAGTAAAGCCATTACTCATGTTAGTATGAAACCAGGAGACTCACAATTCTGGTCAGGTCCGATGCATATGAAAGACCAATTCTTGTTTTTTAACCTCAAGGTTTAAAATGAAAAGCAAGTTAGATTTTGGGTGGATCTCTAGAGTGTTAATAAATCTTTGATGTTGCCTTATCCTACTTTATATAGAATATAGAATTGTTGGACATAAAGTTGTGGATGATGTACTTGATTTGGTTCCTCTCAACGTTTCTTTACATAGAGCTTTAGTAGGGGATATATAACTTAGCAGCATGGTTGGATCTAGTTTCAAAAGTGCCACTGCTACTATATATCCATGTAGCAGAACCAGATGGACAATGACATCTGCGGTAACACACGGATCATATTTCATATCCTTCATGGAAGTCTCATTGTTGTGCAAGCAACACAACTTATGGCCTATTTAGTATGGCT
This sequence comes from Miscanthus lutarioriparius, assembly GCA_904845875.1. Lineage (NCBI taxonomy): Eukaryota > Viridiplantae > Streptophyta > Magnoliopsida > Poales > Poaceae > Miscanthus > Miscanthus lutarioriparius. Next base: position 118,718,756 of record CAJGYO010000003.1, on the reverse strand, counting down.
CTCGCACCGGCTTCTCCATGGAGATGCGAGTTGTAACACCACCATAACGTACTGTGTGCCCTAGATGAATAAATCAATTTGCAAATAAATGCACCGTAAGAACAAACCGGCGATGAAACTAGCAATCACAGCCGGTTCGGCGGATGATGCGCGGTGGTCCGAACCATTGTGGTTTCCACCATCGGATCATCAGACGAGCCAACGGTGGTAGAGATTTCCACCGCCGGCTCTAACGGGCGTGGTGCATCCTTCCATCTTCAAACTAGTGGCGAAACTTCTTATCTCCGCCGGTTTGGATGTGTGTCACGCATTGCATGAGTAACCAGCGGTGCTAAATGGTTACACCGCCGGTTCGGCGCACGATGCGGTGGCGAAGACTGGCATTGTGTTTACTGCCAGATCATACACCGGGCCGGTGGTGAAAGTGTTTATCACCGTCGGTAGGTCACCCAGAAGGAACCCCTCAGGTCATAAACCGGCGGTGATTAAACTTTCTGTAGTAGTGACACTTGCCCCAAGTGCAGAGCTGCACTAAACGCCCTCGAGTGGAGAAGCGCTTCTTGACCAGCAAAACACGGAGCCAGAGCCGTTTTCGTGTATGGATACAGAGATGAGAAAAATGACTCCGCCCATGGGGTTCCGGCTCTGGCTGTTAAGCGCGCGTGGAGGAGCGCTGCCAAACGCGTTAGTTGAGCTAATTGTCGACGAAACCGCGTTCTGCTCACTAAAATTATTTTCTTATGTATCATGAAAAAAAGGAAACGTCGTATTCGTGTATCATTAATTACCACAGTCCCGTCGCCAGCTGCAGTCTGTATACTGGACCACGAACAATTAGACTTCTAGAGCGACCAAAAAATTTCTCTGTGTGCTCAAACAAAAAATTCCCACCACGAACAAAAAATTCAGACTTCTAGAGCGAAGACCCGGCTGGAGGCCGGTCCTCCATAGGGATTCTCCCCGAGCAAGGAAATTACAAGCTTCGCAGCAATCACCTGCCAGCAAAGCATAATAACGGCCTCATACCAGTCAAAGGTAGCTCAGCATACAAATCGGCCTCCCTATCGCCACCGGCTGCCAACAGCGCGCCGCGGCCTTGCGCAGCACCAGTCAACACAACCAAACGCCAACGCCTCCAAGCCGGCGGAGACGTACCAACAATGGCACCACCGCGCCGCGTGTACCCGCGCGACCACGCCTACTTCTTCCTGCTGCTCGCGCTGCTTCTCTTCTGCCCTGTGCGCCGACGAGCGGCTGCGCAGTCCCAGCCGGCGGACGAAGCGCAGCTGCTACTCCAGATCAAGAGCGCGTGGGGCAACCCGCCAGTGCTCGCGCGATGGAAGAACGCCTCATCCCCGGGGGCGCCATGCACCTGGACATTCGTTGGGTGCAACACGGCCGGGCTCGTCACCAACCTCACGCTCGGTAGCGCCGGCGTTGCGGCCCCTTCCCGGACGCTGTCGGCGGCTTCTCGGCCCTGACCTACCTCGACGTCTCCAACAACAGCATCTCGGGCGCATTCCCGACCGCGCTCTACCGCTGCGCTTCGCTCCGGTACCTCGACCTGTCCGAGAACAACTTCACTAGTGAGCTGCCTGCGGACATCGGCCGCCTAGGGGAGAACCTGACCACGCTGCTCCTAGACGGGAACGGATTCAACGGCACCATCCCGGCGAGTCTCGGCGCGCTGACAAGGCTTCGGACCCTGTGGCTGGCCAAGAACCCGTTCCTTGCGGGCGAGCTGCCGGTGTCGTTCAAGAACCTCACCAACCTTGTCAGCCTCTGGGCAGAGCAGTGCAACCTCGTCGGCGACTTCCCGAGCCATGTGCTTGAGATGAAGCAGCTGGAGGTACTGAGCCTATCCAATAACATGTTGAAGGGAAGCATACCTGCGGCAGTTTGGAGGCTCAGCAAGTTGCAAGAGTTGTATCTGTACAGCAACAACTTCAGCGGTGATGTGGAGATTGATTACTTCGCCGCGGTGAGCTTAATGTTTATCGACCTTTCAGAGAATTATAAGCTTACTGGAGCTATCCCAGAAGTCTTCGGGACCTTGAAGAATCTCACTGAGCTGTATCTCTTCAGAAACAACTTTTCTGGCGAGATACCAACGAGCATCGGCCAGTTACCGTCACTGTCAGTATTCAGGCTTGCAAATAACAGGTTTACTGGCACGCTCCCGCCAGACCTTGGAAAGAATTCGGTCTTCACCGTTGTTGAGGCTGATTACAACGAGCTCACTGGTACCATCCCGGAAGGTCTGTGCGCCAGAGGCCAGTTCAAGTACCTCGCTGCCAAGGGCAACCAGTTGAACGGCTCTATCCCGGCAGGCCTAGCAAACTGCACAACTCTAAAAACCCTGGCTCTAGATGATAACAATCTCTCCGGAGATGTGCCAGAGGCTCTATGGATGGCACCGCAGCTTAATTACTTGACACTACAGAGTAACCAGCTCACCGGGAGTTTTCCAGCCACCATGTCTAGCAGCCTTGCGACATTGAGCATACGCAACAACCAATTCAGTGGCAGCTTATGTTCGTGACGCTAGAGCAGTTGCGCACTTGCGCTCAAGAAATTCATGCCCAAAAACAACCAGTTCTCCTTCCCAATACAGGTCAGAATTGGTGACTAGAGTAAAATTCATGGCAGGTTCTTTAACTTCACAAGGGGTGTTATCTAGGCCCTCTAATCCCAAAATGCTATTTTTAGGTTATGAACTTAGTCTTCGGGATTTCATCTAGGTCCAAAAAGACACCCGATAATTAAGTAGGACTCATCTGCCTTTCTAATTAGCTCTTTCAAAAGTTGGGTTTTCCCTGGAGTTGGTCCATGTAAACTTCCTGTTAGAGAGAGGAGAGTTTATATTGATATGTTACGAGAATTCAATTAAGTAGGACTCTTCTTTGAGAAACTTAGAGTAATCTGTGATGCTAGCTAGTTGATCTTGTTAAGTGATCTATTCTAGTTTTTATCAATTCAACACCACATATCCTTTGCGTGAGTCGATTCTTATTAGTCTGCCTCTGTTAACTAATTTTAGAAGATGGTACTTTATCGGGTGTCTTTGTAAATAGGCTGACAGCTTCTGAAAATCACGAGGTTTTTTTGGACAGTTTGTTTACCACCTCTGTTAATGAAAGGAGCTCTCTCTTAAAATCGTTTTTTATCGTGACCAGAGAAGCTAGCTACTAGTCGATCTTATCTGCCTTTCCGGATTCAATAATATCCTTTCAGCTTTCACCGTCTCAGATTTGCACGTAAACATATATGTGCCACTACTACTATCCATTTATATGTAGCAGAACAGGATGGACATGTCATCTGAAACACGGATCATTTTTCATCGTATATCCTTCCTGGAAGCCCCTCCTCACTGCTGTCCAACAGTGCAAGTGTAAAACTGTCAACGAAACCGCGTTTTGCTTGCTGAAATTATTTTCGTATATCAGAAAAAAAGGAAGCGTCGTATTTGTAATATCATTATCGCAGCTACTAACTAAGAAATCCCCTGCTAGCTGCAGTCTGTATACAGGACCAAGAACCCACCAGCGTGGCAACCCTGCCACGCATGCCAAAACAGTTCTAGGATGATTTGTTTTTCGTCACGGATCAAGCCACTTCTATGACGAGTTAATTAGATTCGTCATAGAAGTTCTAAGTATGACGCGACTTTTGTGACGAACTGTTTTTCGTTTTAAATTCATCATAAAACTCAATTACAATGAATTTGACTTCTTCAGTGACGAAAGTTGTTCGTCATGAAAGTGCAAATTCCTAGTAGTGATTGAAAAAAATCCCTCTCCAACAACACTCTTATTTCAACTCACAATCTTTCTGCACTTGAGAAAAACGGATATAATCGTGCGGAAAGGCATGTGTACGTATCCAATCGGCAGATCAGGAGGTGGAAGGACGTGGAGAAGAATAAGGAGAAAAGACATGATTCTTATTGCAAATGTACAAGAGAGAAAGAAAGTATAAAAGTGGCTTCAGTGATTTGAAAATAGTTTGAGGTTCCTCATATAAAATTAGCTTCTAACTAGCCAGATATTTAAAATAGTTAGAAAAAGCTAGCAAATACACTCCCTATTTTTTACGACTTGAAAGCTCATTGATTTACCAATTGTTCCTTTAGGATCTATTGGAGATGTTCTAAGAAAGGGTTACAAAAGAATGGACCTGCTAACTTTGTCCTTGTTGTATCTGAGAGTGGCCTTGACTTCTGTTACTTTTCTGGGTGTTTCTACCACTGTCTTGGAACTGTTTGCTCTAGTTTTGTTCTTCTATTCTTCTATGGAGGTCATTGTCAGATATGTAGTACTTCTCGAATTCGCTATAGAGGTCTTCGATGGTCCTTGGTTTTCTCTCTTGCTAGGTGGGCTGCGAAGGCCCTTGATTGCTTCCTCAATTGCGACGTCTTCCGGGACATTTTGTGCCTTTGCCTTCATTTGTACAAACTTTTGGAAGTAGTCTTTCAGCACTTCTCCTTGGTTTTGCTTGCATTGGAACAAATCCATTGAAGTTAAAGATTCATTTGTGAATCCTTTGAAATTTGCTAGGATTTTGTCGCGGAGGACCTCCCATGAGTACACGGAGCTTGGCTTTAGCATTGAGTACAAGGCTAGTGCGTCGCCTTCGACTGCAATGACAAAAGACTTGGCAAGGACCGTGTCATTTCCATCAGCGGAGGCCACCGCTGCCTCAAAGCTCATGATGAACTGTCGTGGATCTGACCTCCCATTGAATTTTGGGAGAGTGATGGGTTTATAAGCGGTGGGCCAAGGTGAGTTTTGGATGCCTTCGAATAGGTGCAATTTGGGGTCGGTGGTTCTGTGTACTTGTGGCGAGGTGTAAGGTGTGCCGAAGGTTGGTTGAGCTGTAGTGCGTGGTGGGGGTTGGGTTGGCTTTGGTTCGCTAAGTGAAGTTGATTAGATGTGTTGAAGCTAGGTTGCAAAGGCTGCATACTTTGTATCTTTGCCTATAGGACGGCTAGCTGTTGCCTGATTTCTGCTGCCTGAGCTGATGCTTGGATCGCTCGCTGACTTGCAGCGAAGGCCGTTGTGACCCTGTCTCTTTCTTGCTGCATGGTTTGAAGCTGAGCCTGCAACTATTGAAGCCCTTGCTCTGGAGTTGGGTCTAGGACCTGCTGATCGTCAGAAGCCGGAGGCTGGTCTTCGACGATCGGCTCTTCCGTGGCTTGGTCTTCTGCGGCAATGGCGTTGGTGCTTCGGACGCCATGCCTTGGTCTTCTCCTTGGTGTGGGGTCCCTCGATGCCGTTGCAGAGGCTGCTCTCTTCTTCGCTATTGTGAGTTTTGCTTGGCCAACACGTGGTGGGTGCCACTATTGGAAAACTCAGGGTTTCCAACAAGTGGTATACGGAAGGCCTTCACCCAGCCGATTGCTCTGGGCGAAGGTATGAGAAGAGGAAGGTGGGCCCAAGCTCATTAGGGTTCCACAAATGTACTCACCAATCAAAAAGTTTGCACAGGACACCTTCCCCTTTTATAGGGTGCCACTTGCTAATTTCATACATTACAAACTTGCCCTCTAACCACTCAAGCATATTCCCGAGATATTCCTACACTAGTTCTAACCCTCTCCTGTACCGCCTGTGCTCCTTGGGCCTGATTTCAGGCATCGAAGAAGGACACGTATAGTACGTACATACCAGATCTCGTTCTGCACCCCCATGACCAAATTTTTTACTTTTTAGCCCTTTTTTTAAAAGTTTCTCACAAATAGACTCATGGAGGAAAGATTTCAGAATATGGACCCTTAGCTCGGCGCCATTGATGCTGTCGCCGAGCTAACACGTCTCGGCGCCAGCGTCCCTGGAGCCGAGCTCCTGGGCTCGAAGCGAACGTGGAAGGTGACATGGCAGGAAGCTCAGCGCCAGTCACCCTGGCGTCGAGCTCAGCGCCGTAGATCTTGCACCGAGCCTTTATTTTAACCCCGGCCCAACCTTCCTGCCCGAGCATTCTTCCTCTTCTTTCTCCTCTCTCTCGGGTTTTTTCTCTCCCCACTTCACCCTACCTCACGAATCGGCATATTGGACCTTAGAAACTTTGATTTGATCCGTAGATCTTCGAGAGCAAGGTATCCTCGCTCCCCTCCTAGTTTTTTTCGCATCGATTCGGATTTTTGAACTTAAGAATCATCATCACTTAGGCTTTCATTCTATCCCTCAATATATGTATTATACAACCGTAGGATGATGCCAAAGTGTGGAAAAGCTAGCAAACCTAGGCGCATGTAGTTATGTTATGGGTTCATTGTTGTGTATTAAATGGGAAACCCTAGGTTTAGGGTTTAATGTTAATTGCTTTCGGTTCTTAGAATGAAATTGGTTGTATAGTAGTTATGGTTCGCATTGACATTTATTTGTGATGTTTTGAATTTTGTTTGTTAAATTACATCCATTTTGTTAGATGCAAGAAATGTTTTGGGAGGAGTTTTGGCGAAAATGAGGTCGTCCTCAAGAATTATACCCCGATGCGTCTAGCAAAGATGCCCCTGTCCCTCCTGACCTCCCTGTCCCTAACTGTGACTGTGGTTTCCCGGCCCATGTTTTTCAATCGAAACATCCGGACACAGTGGCGCGTTGCTTCTACACATGCAGTCGTTTTAATGTAAGAAATTATTTCCACTATCCTTTTTCTTTATTTGTGTAAGTATGCTACTAATATTTTGTTGGAATCTTGTTGTGTAGGACCATGAGGTGCTTTTTCTTTCAGTGAATCGACGGTGCAGACAAGTTTGATCCTAGGTACCTCCTTTTCGACGATTGGTTTAGATGGAGACATCCACGTGAGCACGTCAAGCGGTGGGTTCCACCCCCCTAACCCTCCACCAATGACGGCTAAGGAGAAGCACCTAGCCGCAATTAGACGACTCGAGGAACCTCCTCTGTGCGATTGTGGAGATCGAGCTGTGATAAACCCTGAGAATATGTTGGAGTTTGTGTGTCCAAACAAGCATGAAGTAAGTGCAAAGTGTATGTGTTGAAATGTTGAGCTATATATGTTCATATACTAATGTCTACTTATTTAGGTGTTTTCAATGGTGAAGTGTCGTTTCAAGGAGTGGTTGTATGGTCCTAAGAACCAATGGCCGGAAGAACCGCAAAAGGTTAAGGAAAAAGAAGAAAGAAATGGTAATTTACAAAGCACCTCCTGTCATGTGCGAATGTGGTGTTAAATCCAACTATGGCCTAGTCCCTTCGGAGCTTGGAATAGGCCATTATTGTGGCCATATGGTTGAGTATGATGAGGTTGGTTATTTTTGTGGTAAACATGAAATCATATTTTGTTTCTTTTGCTAAGACATATATGATATAATTTTTTATTTGAACAGAGCACTAGGAAATACAGGTTGGAATGTTATGATGGTCAAGCTAAGTTCTTGGATGAACTGAAGAAGAGGCAAGTAATTGCACGAAAGAGGAGATATGGACCTGACTATGTCAACCTATTCGTTAAACATTACAAAGAAAAGATGTGAGTTTGCTAGACAACGCGGTATTTGTAACCTGATCGATGTTGGGCTTAACAAATGGGGATTTGAGAGACGGATGACGTTAGAGGAGGAGAGGGCAAGGAATGAGGCAAGGGAGGAGACAAGAGTATAGATACAGGTCTTGAACGAGTATGTTGTTGCATTATGTGCCTGTGAGTGCTTGAAAGCATTTTTTCGTTGCCTGATTTTAAATGTAATATAATCGTGTTGCTAACTGATTGCATTTTATACATGAAGGGATTGGTTGCAACGAGTAACATGCCACAGAGCTGGCTCATGCAAGGTATGAGGAGAAGAAGTTAGATGAGCATAGATCGTGAGTTGGTCGCATCGTTCAATCACCGATTGTGTTGTCTGATGAGGGGGACGAGGATGAGGACGACAATGGCAGGCTAAGTGAGCTCATTGCTCTAGCAGAGGCGGGCCTACAGGCGTAGGAGGCTGAGGACGTGTCGATGCGAGACCTACGGGATACCCCACAAGGAAGAGAGGAGATTTAGTTTGATTAGGATTCCTCCCATGTAATCCTAGTAGTAATATTACCCTGTAATACTACTAGGACTCTACATTGTAAACCGGCTAGGACTCTGGCCTCCTGACTATATAAAGGAGGGCAGGGCTCCTTAGATCGGGGGGCAGAAGAGAGTTAGAGAGACTGGACAATCAATCTAACGCAAAGGCTAACGCCGACTGGACGTAGGGCTATTACTCGATCACGGTCGAGGGCCCAAACCAGGATAAATCGACTGTCTCTTGCGTTTACCGTCGAGTTCTGCATACGCTGAAGCCCGAACAAACTACCCCGGGTACCCCCGTGGCAGGCTATCAGTGGTGAAACATCAACATGACGATACTGGCAGACTGAGAGAGCTCATCGCTCTAGCAGAGGTGAGGTTGCAGGTGGAGGAGGCCGAGGAAGACACTGACAGACTGAGCGAGCTCATCGGTCTAGCAGAGGCGGGCTTACAGGCGGAGGAGGATGACGATGCGTTCTTCACTCAAGCCGCAGCGGCCGTAGATGAAGCGGAGGCCGCTTACTGCAGGCGATAGGCAGGTCAGAGCAACGCAGGTGAGCCTAGCCACAGCAACAGGGTTGTAGTAGAGGACTGGTACTCGGATGATGAGTTGCTTACTCAGAATGTTTCAGACTGAGGATTTGGAAGTGCATTTGCCCCTATGTCTACTGTCGGCATGTACGTCTAGTTTTATTATGTTGTTTAATGTGACATAGTATTGAACTTTTCATTATGTGGTTGTTTTCATTATTTATGGTCTCAATATTCCGCTTAATGTTACGGACGTATTGAAATGTGAACACGTGCTGCAAATAAAACCTAACGACATACGTCATTATATAATTCAACACACAAAACACATGAAATGTCATGTGAGAACATGTACCGAACCTGGGTACATAGTTTCCTTCGACTAAACCTAACATGCCTTAGGTAATTAACCCAGACAACAAACACATAGATGTGGCATGTGAATAAGATAAAGTCATCCTAGTAGTGTGGCCACATAGCAAATTGTGTTGCACCTTCTCCATAGTAGCCTCCCTTTGTTGTTGGTGGTGGTGGTGGGGGTGACGGGGGAGGCCCCTTGTTCTTGTGGCTAGGGCAGGTGCAATATGAATCATTGCAGAGTGCCTCCTATGAATCGGCACCATTGTTGTTGTCGTCCTGTCCGTCGTCCTTGTAACCGCTGCTAACTTCCCTTTCTAGATCGAAGATACGGTCCTACAGGTAGTAGATGTACTCCGTATGCAGATAAATAGGTCGAGGATTGACCCACCTAGTGAACCCATAGTTTTCTTTGGCCAAGGAAGACTACAATAAGTATGTCGTGTAAGTTATATAGAAGAGGAACATATTGAAGAAACAAATAGTAATAGCAATTACCCATGCTCGCGGGCATTTGAAGAAACGATGACCTCCATCTATTCCCTCGGTGAACATCTGCACTAGGCAGTCATCACCATGCATGCATTTTGGCCACTCTTCTTTCCTTTCATCGTATCCTCTCAGTGGTGCCTCTTTGGTGAAATCACTTTTGCTCTCAACTGGGAACCTCTCATAAAAAGCTTCCTCAAAGAAATCGGGACCAAGAGGACCCTCCCACCTAATGGTAGTTCCCTTCCCCTTTCTCTCCCTCTGGACAACCCTCCAGACATTGGTACAGCAACGAAAGAAAATGTTGAATGTTCTTCTTCCTTGTTGTGTGTGTGAATGAGAGGGAGTGAGTGGTTATTTATAGGTTGAGAGGAGGAATGGAGGCCTCTCAATGTGCCGTGTTAGTGATCCGTGTGCCTCTGCACCTCAGCCCTTGGATCAAACAGTCATAAGATGGATGGTGGAGATAGAGTGGAGTTGTGCTTCCTTGCATGCCAGTACTATGTTAGTGAAGTGATAAATCACTGATCTCCTTGTATCTAAAAATTCTATTTTTATTGTCTAAAAAGCGTAGATTCGTTCACTGTTGCTTGGTAACCCTAGATTCATCTACAATGCGTATGTATGATACATTTGGATTATACACATTCTAATAAATTTACATTTAATCTGTGTACTACATTTGTACCTTTTTAGCAGTGTAGTATGATTAATGATTCACAGAAAAAATTCGCAAGAGTTTCCCTTGTTTTAGGAGCATCCATAGTTACAAACAGAGACATCATTATATATTCCAAACATTTAACATTCCAAGGAGCAAAATGCAACCACAACGAATATCACAACCAACATAATATGTCCTACATAGTCCAAATAGTCCACAATGTCCATACAGTCCCAAATAGTTACAGAAAAGTAAATACAAAATCAATAATAGTGCATACTAACAACTACCACATCCCTCACTGCCTCTTACTCTTGCCCTTACCCTTGTGACCGAGAGCGCTCGTACCTAGAGTATAAGGGTCATGCGGACGGCGTCGCCTAGTGCCTGGAGGTGGTGTAGGATGAGTCGAGGGAGCATCATGGAGCTGAGAGGGGCCAAGCTCCTCGTGCCTCTTGTCTACGTCGTCGTTGTCGTCGTCTTCCTCGTCCTCGTCCTCGTCCCCTGTAGCTGCTTGGCTAGAGGAACCCAAGCCTCCTCTGCCTATGGAAGGAACGTACACGTCTTGCATCGTGTCTGTCCTGCAACCACAACGACCAGCCGCACGGCGTAGACGACGTGACAACCTCTGTTGTATAAAATTATATTAACTGAAAGAATCTAACGTATTAATGATATGTTTGAAAGAATAATTTTAATCTTACGTCCAGGAAGCTAAGCATGTAGTCGTCCCTGACTCTCGGCCGAATGCACTCAATCTCTTCAACTGAGCATTTGAGTGTATTGCCCTGCAACAAAGTTCTTAGTAATAATACTTCTGAACATATAGCAATAGGTTTTGTTTTCTTTTGTACAAGAATCTAACGTATTATCAGGGTGATGCGGCTCGAAGGTGGCACTAACTAAAATAGATAACTCCTAATGTCAGTCCAAGAAGGCTTAATGTACTGTTGTGCAACTTAACGTAGAAAAATAAGGCAATTGGCTTACCACTCTGTCTAAGATCGGTCCCGCCTCCACCTGGCTTCCTGCACGAGTCGATTGGTCGTACGCCGTGTCTTCATCATCGGAGGACTCGATGTCGGTGTTGTCATCTTCTGTCCATTGTACCCTCAGCCTGCAACGTGTCGCACACTGGTACCAAGCTTGGTACCGCCTGAACTCACGGTTCGTGTGCGGCTAATTGTTGTCGTCCACGTTGTCATGCATCTCCTCCCATTGCTCAATGAAGGACTGGTGGTGCTTCTCCCAGTCAAAAATCTTCTTGTTCTTCTGATGATCCAACCTACACGTATGTCATCATTACTTGAATCCATGTACATGTCACCATATTAATAGAAATGGACCATCACAAGACATTTGAAATATCAAAACACTTACTTATGTAAGTCAACGCTAGTCGAGAACGGAGCCGTAGGCCAAAGCTGTCTCACTCCAAATTGGCGTGCAACCCTATCTGGCAGGTGAAACTCGACAACATAGAAGCAGATTAGAGGGCACCTCATCCTATAGAAGTCGTCGTCGAACCCACAAACTTTGCTCAACTAAAAAGGAAGTGCGCCGTCTCCACCGTACGGCTCCCACTCCACCTGCAACATGTCCAAACAAGATGTTAGATGGTATACTAATCCTTTTCAAACCAGCATGGAAAATAAAATTTACTTACACTAGGCGCCATCAGCGTGTCTAGCTCGTTCGTGACATCAATGTACGCCCGGTCTAACCTCACGTATGGAACCTTGACCTGGTCCCAAAGGTATGCCCACGTCGGCTGATGACTTGGAGGCTGACTTTTGAACCACTGACGACGAGCCAGAACATCTGGATGGCCAACTGGAAGATGAGCCCACATCCACAGCTGTAACAGGTACACGCATCCACCAAGTGGCGCGTTGGACGAAGACCGACGACACCCCTCGCATAGCTGCCGGTATAGAAAACACAAGACTACAGAGCCCTAGCTATAGTGACCCGTCTGGTCCCAGTCACTTAGGTAGTGGACCCACATCCAGGACACCCTGTCACCCATGGCATCGGGGAAGAGAACGCAGGCAAATAGGTGTAGGATCCACGCCCTGCAGTAGCACCCAACTGTCTCCTCATCTGCCTCCTTGAGGCACTGTGCGAACTCTTCTCGTAGCCAGGAGATGAGAACTCCAGAAGTGCGAGCCCCTTGCTCGCCAAGCTCATGCCCAAGGAAGGCCTCCACTCGTGCTCTTTAGCCCTCTAACCTGCACTACCCGATGACTGGGTTGTCGTGAATCCTTAGGCCTAGCATCTTCTGACTGTCCTGGAGCGTGACTGTCATCTCCCTGAAAGGTAGGTGGAAGCTGTGAGTCTCCGGCCGCCACCTATATTTAAGACAAAGCAAGATTACCTATCAAAAAGTTAATCACATGAACAAATGGCCATGAATGGAGGCAATGATTCAATTTAATACCTGTCAACCAACGCAGTTATGGCCGCTGAGTAGAACTTAGGCAACCCATGACGAACCTGAAAAGAGATGACATCCAGGCCAGCTCTTTGTAGGAAAGGAGTGTACCTGTCATCGTACCACATGTCCAAGAACCCACTGTGGGTTCTAGGACGAAGGAGCAGAAGGTCCTGCATCGAATAAAATAGTCCCCTATTACTTCACGAACACATGTATGCTCACCAAATTTTGAACAAAACTTATAGATTATTACCTGCCCCAGCGCTATGAGACATCCTCGGTGGGTCGCCTCGTACGTCGGGTCGAGCAGGTGGAATTGCGCCATCCTACAAAAAAAGTGAAAATTTAGAATTTTAATATACAATGAAACATGAACTTAGAAATATATAAGTAATTGACACGAATACAAGCATAAATTGAGACATGCATAATTAATTAAATGAATACGACAAATATAAAATAATAAAATCAACCAATAGTCGCACCTCACTAATCGGCCAATGGCAACTTCATGAATTGTGGCAAGTCTACCGCACTTGCCGCACTCGTACTGCTCGGGGTCAGTAACAAATGGAGTTCCTCTCCCACGCCTCGTTCTTCCGGGTATCTGATCCATAACCATCCTATGCCTCGTCCTCTGCCTTGATCCATGCTTGTTCCAATGGTAAGCTAGATCCACAATGTACTTTGGCCCATCATATGGAGGCCACTCTCCAAGGTCTCGGAAAGGCATGAAGCGGGGGCTCCATGTGTGCACAAGCTTGTCGACACTGAACTCGTGAGGTATCCTCCTCTCGATATTATAGTTGCGATGCCTAGCTGCTGCCACCAAACGAGAACATAGAAAGTGGTACTGCCTTGGTTTACCACAAGTGCATTTGAAATCTTAGAGGACAACCACATGGATCCTCGACTCTCGGACCTCGCCGTCGAACATTGTACCGCCCCTATGCTCGACCTGATAAGTCCCTGTGGCATGGTCAAAGCATGTAACCTCATGTGTGCCAGCCCTTTCTCCCTGCAAAATTCCCATCAACCACTTGGCAATGAGGGTAGATGTCAACTGCCGATGCCTTAGTGTCACCTCATGGTCAGCACAATTGTGTGGTCTGACAACTTTTGTGATCTTCCATTTTCCGGTGACCTATTGCTTTCTTGCACAAACCCTTCATGGGCAGCGTTCCTTGTCACACACAACTATGTAACGGTGCTCTGCATATGAATGCAATACCTTGTAAGGTCTCTTTCGTATCACTGCAAAAGCCTGCAACCACCTCTTCAATGTAGGGAGGTCATTGAACACCCTCCCATTCTCAATTACCATGTTAGGACCGGCCTCAGGAGCTTCTAGGAGCTCATCATCATGTCCTTCTACAAATGCCTAATCGGAATGAGCAAGATCGCTGAGCTCGTGAACTCTAGGATCACGGCGGCCGGGAAAGATACGCCTCAGCATCTCAACATCACTCTCTGTCAGCTCTCTAACAGGGCGATCATCATCAGAATCAAGAGCCCTAGCCATCTCCTATGGCTCCGAATCATGCATAATTTCAACACTATTGGAGCCACGGAATCCATCTCCAAAGTGCATTTGCGCAGCAACAGGGGGCACATCCATATTCTCAAGAATGTCTCCTGCAACATAAGTAGAGAAATAAGGAAAGAATGAAAGAAATAGATGTAAGGAACGGGATAAGCTCCCAAAAATCATGCGGTTAAGACACTTACTCGGATGATTTTGTGTCAAAGGGATCTCATGAGGAGGATCTGCCACGAAAACATGAGTCTGACAACCATCTCCAACTACCGCATTGGGGGCAGATTGAGCATCGAGAACCGTAGGTGCAATCTCCACATGCATATAAGGTTCTGGAATGGGAGGGTCGATGTGTGCTTGCTAATCCATTGGTGGGGAAAACCCATGAGGGATGGGATCAACTAACACCCGACACACAACCACATCCAAACATTCCAGCTAGCTCTTCATAGCCGATCTCACATAGTTCTCCCACTGATCCGCACAACCAATTGAGATCATTCGCTTGAGGATGTTGGGAGGAGAACCTAGGTGCAGTACACCATCAACTGCAATGCTATCATCTCCAAGGCAATGCAGCTCCTCCCGAGCCCTTGCAACCATCTCACTAAATGAAGGCCTATCATTGAATAGCACAGGCACGCTTTGCATGTCAACAAACTTAACATATCCATAGCGATCGCTTTCAATGGTGCCTCCATGATATATGGTCACTAAGTTATCCATCTAGTTCAAACACGTAACGAAACACATGTTCTTTAGTCCAAATTAGACGATAGATACTACCTAACAAGTACTTTCTAACTACAAACTAAGTAAATAAGATAATAACTACATATATATATATATATATATATACAGTGTACTCACTAAATAGTTAGATCATATTTAGTTAACTAAATATGTAACTACATATCTAAGTAGCTATCTAACTATATCTATGTACCTATGTATCTATGTTTCTATCTATCTAGATCACTAACTAAATCAACTACCTGAGTCATCACATTAACTAGTAAATAATAAATGCCAACTAAGTAGGTACATTGCATATTCATAATTTTTACCTTTCCAACGACTGATCCACGGATGTCAACGGAGCCGCAGTGGACGACAAGAGTGGGTCAGGCCGACGATCTGGGAAGGTGGTGGCATGGTCGGCCGCTGTAGGTGGTGGGGCCGGCGGTGGCATGACCGACGATAGCGGTGGTGCGCAGCGGGCGCGGCGGACGACAGCGGTGGCGCGCGGCGGGCGCGGGATGCTCGGGGCTCCGCACGGAGAGTCTGGCTCGACGGGCATGGGAGGCACGGTGGCCGCGGCTGAGGCCGGCAAGGCGGGGCGAGGCCAAGGCGAGGAGAGGGTGCGGCGCGGGCGTAGGAACCGGCGAGGGGACCGGGGCGCTGGCCGCGGCGCGGCGCGGATGGCCAGCTGCGGGCAACGGCGCTGTGGGGGGGGGGGCGGCCGCGGGGTGCGGTGCTCCTGCACGGCCTTGGGGCGTGGGCCGTCCGCGGTGGCGCGGCGTGGGGCGGCCTCAGGGCGGCCGCGGTGGCGCTCGGCAGGCTCGGGGCGCGGGGCGTCCACGGTAGCGCGGCGCGGCGCTGGCGAGGGCAGCCGGTGGAGGCGCGTGCGCGGGCGGCGGTGGCGACGACGAAGCTCGGCTCTGCTTTGCTAGGGCGAGAGAGGGAGAGGAAGAGAGGAAGATAGGGGCGGGCCCATAGGTAATAAAGGCTCGGCCTACGGCGCCAAGCTCGGCGCCAGGGTAACTGGCGCCGAGCTTCCTGCCATGTCACCTTCCACGTTCGCTTCGAGCCCAGGAGCTCGACGCCAGGGACGCTGGCGCCGAGACGTGTTAGCTTGGCCCCAGCATCAATGGCACCGATCTATATTCTGAAATCTTTCCTCCAGGAGTTTATTTGTGAGAAAGTTTCAAAAAAAAAGGTTAAAAAGTAAAAAATTCAACCCCCATGAGCAGGCTCATCTCTTGGGAGGCGGCCGCGGCTGCGGCTGCCTTGCTGACGGCACTCCCCAGCATGGACCAGGCCATGCTCAGCACCGTCTCCGCCATCTCGCTCGATCTCGCCGGCCTCTTGCTGCTCTCTCTCTCTACCAGCTGATGACTAGTAGAGGATCGGAAGAAGCTCACAACACTGAGGGAAGCTCGGAACACTGGGAGTCTAGGACTGGGAGATATGCACAAGAACAAAAGAACAAGTCTTGGTGGGTTTACTTTAGTAAAGCAGATGCAAAGCACGTCCAATAATTGCCGGTGCATGGGCCCGTTCTGTCTCCCACAGACCCGCGCCAATCATGCATATGGTTCTGCAACCGCTGCCTCTGAAGCAAAACAGGATGTTTTTATTTCTTTTCAAAAAAAAAAAAAGAAGCCTAAGGATTGGCGCGCGCCAGAGTTTTCAACTGACTATCATAGAGAGCTACTACACACACTGGGTCTTAACACAAGGAACAAAACACGTTTCTTCTGCTTCACATTTCTATGTAGAATAATACTCCCTCCATTTCAAATTATAAGACATTTTCTTCTAGTACTACTCCATAATTCTTTCCACTCGAGAGACCAAGGGGTTGCCTATGCCAGGCAAGGAACCAGCTAGGCATCGATCTCAACCCAGCAAGGTGGCTAAATCAGATGCCTCAAGAGCCTCCCTGGGCCAAGCAACCTTGCCTAGATAGGAACCAAGCAAGCCCCAAGAAACAGATGGAATTATGCTCGATCCTAGGACAAATGCTTTAATTTGGTTCACCTTCACCCAATGTCCAGTTGACATGCATTGATGCCTGCTCTCACACGCTTCTGCTGTTTTTTTTTCACATGCATGTTCATAGATGCACCTTTACACGAGATGCTCCAACTGAGTGAAGAGTGCGTCCCACTCCCACCCACAGGATGCCAAGAGAAGGGGTAAAAAATTCCATGGGACCATCTGCATCTGGCACGGTGCGGACGTAGAACCAAATCACAACACATGGCAAGAGAGTTCGGAACCAACGCTAGAAAGCCAAGGCAGCAGGTTAGATCAAAAAGTCACAAGTCAGCAATTGGATGGACATCCGCACGCTGTAGGGTGCGGACAGTCCCCATGATTTTTTTTTCCAGAGAAGAAACCTGTTGGACCAAGGGACCCCCAACATGCATGAGCCACACGCCCAATGGCCTAAGGGCACCCGCAGTTGTTGGAAAACTCGGGATTTCCAGCATCTAGTATACGGAAGGCCTTCGCCCAGCCGGTTGCTCTGGACGAAGGTATGAGAAGAGGAAGGTGGGTCCAAGCTCAGTTAGGGTGCCACTTGCTAATTTCGTACATTACAATCTTTCCCTCAAACCACTCAAGCAAATTGCCGAGATATTCTTACACTAGTTCTAACCCTCAGGGTGCCCTCTGACTTTGTTCTCCTACACTGCCTGTGCTCCTTGGGCCCCGATTTCCGGCCCACCAAGGGCCCATCTCCAGTTTTTGGGTTGTACTGTCTCGGCCGTCTTCCGCACAACCAGGTTCTTTGCTCAGGGCGCAGGTGCCTCCGTCCTTCGCTTTGGGGCCTCCGCCTTTGATTTCGTGCCGCCCCTATGTGGGCCCATGGGCAGGCCTTCGCCCATCCCGTCGGTTGTAGGCGGAGGCCTCGCCGTGCCCGGCGAAGGCTCTGCGGGATCGCCTTCCGGGCCCCCCTGCGTGGGCCTCCGCCTTCGCCTCCTGGATCTCCGCGTCGTCCTAGCCTTCGAGCAAAGGCTCTCCGTCGGGTGCTCCTGCAAAACATCCAAAGACGATCCGAGGTTGTTGAGCGATGTTAGCCCTTAGCCTCCACGAATCCGTGTTCTAGTGTCCCAACAGCAGTGGTGGGTTGACTCATTGTGGAGAGAGAGAGAGTGCCACCTCATCACATAGATCGAGTCGACTTCTTGGAAAATAGTACAATGGGGCCTGCATATAATGTAGAAAAAATGAACCCTCAATTCATAAGGCCTCTAATCCGTCATGCATGCAATTGTGGGACCCACAACCAAAGTTGTTTTCTCTGCTACGAAGTGGAGCACTCGTTCTATACATGAATATTTTAACAGAGACGAGTCGACTCCTTATCTTGAGTCGATTCTTTCTCTCTCCTGCTTGAGTCGGCTTTCTCTAGTCGTTTGAGTTGACTCACAAAGGTCTAGCAAGGATGATGAGTTGGTTTGGAGAAGCCCTAAACACTATAGTGCTTCATGAACAGAGAAAGGAAAGAAACCACGTGTCGGAATCGGGCACGTTGTTCGAGTTGGACACACGACGACACGCGTCGTCAACGTCCTGGTCTCTGAACGAATCGGACGAGCAGGGAGGGCGTGGCATTCTTGGCCTTTGAGAGCAAGCATGCAGCTTCAGTTCAGTGCTAGCTTGTGCTTCATTCACTCCACGCGACTTTGATATTATTGTTGTCTATATATATAATATCAGAACCAGGCTCTGGAGATGCAAAACTATACAGGCGCTCTTGACGATGATTCTTACCTGTTTGGTTTAAGGAGTAATGACATCCCGAATGAGTCCATGCGGAACGAGGTGGTCCGGTAGTTTTTCACGAAATGAGTCGGTCATGATGGACTTGGGCACGAAAACAGGGTTACTCGATGAGAGATGAGTTGAACCCATGACAGAAACCAATCGCTGTGGCTAGCTTCCTATCTAGGATCGGATCACTCCGCATCGGTGCATTCTCTAAACCAAACACGCTAGGAACGTAAATTAACATAGGCATGGATGACTTCATGCAAAACTATGTTCTATAACGGAGAGCGTCATAATCCTTGCAGCCATTAAAAATTGGTAACTATACAGTACTGTTGCTTTTCCTCTAAGTTGTCACGTCATTTCAAAATAATATTATTCGTAATTGTACCTACATTACTCCTTTTTTAGGGAATATTACACTCTCTTTTTTTTTTGCAACCGAAACTGACTGATCTTTGCCATCTATCATTGACCTTAAATTCACTCCTAAACTTTTGCATCAACGGAAATTCACCTACTTCGTCCCAAAACAGAGGTTGCAACTTCCTTTGCTGGGACACCAATTCAAGGAATGAATGGATTTCTGATTGCCCTAAGGACAGACGCTACGGTTCGCCCAATGTCCAGTTTACCGCGCATCAACACTTGTTTTTGTTGTCCTTCACGCGCGTGTTCCAGATGATGTTCCGTGCATGTCCACCATTGCTTTGTTCTTCTCTTGTTCGCTCAGAGCGCGGAGCAGTAGGATGCCAACCGGGTCCAGGCGACGGCGGCCCTCATCCTCATCCTGGCCCGCGTGGTCGCCGCCAACGGTATCTTGTCCTCCAGCCGTAGTTCTGATGTTGCTGAGCATCTCCCACGGCGATATGACGTGCACGCGCACACCTCCTTCCGCAACCTTCTAAGGCCCTGCAACGTGCGTGCACCGAGCACGCCCGCATGCCGCATCCATGTCACCCGCCTCGGCACCCGACCGCTTCTGAGTCCTGATGCTGGTCCATGCGAAGGAAAATAGCCACCGCCCACCGGTGGTTTTGCGGAGGCCGAGGTGTGCGCTGAGGCCGCGCCACCCGCTCCACTGGCACTGCTGTGTGGCTCAGGCACGACATCCTCTGTTCTCTAGTTGCTATCCTCCGCCGATCGATCACTACCACCAGCAAGAACGGCGTCACGAATCACGATCACCAGGATCGCTGTCAGCCTCTCGACCCGAGGAATTGCTGAATTCAACGGCCATTTTAGTACGACAACAAGCAATTGATGCGGGAAGTGATATGATAAATAATAAAGGGATAACTGCTGTTGCAAACTGATGAACAACACCGTGTGTTTTGGGCTGTAGAAGTCCTTTATTATTTGGATGACCGGTTACAAAGCTCTGCAGAGATCGATGACAGCTAACCAGCAAACTTTGGTTGTTTAGGCCAAGTAAAAACTTATGTGGTTGGCACTGTATTTTGGCCTGTAACAATGTTCATGTGTACTGAAGATAACAACTATGCAGAAGGTAATGTTGCAGACTGGTTAACAAACTTGTTACTTTGGGATTGTAAATATATTCTGAATGTTCTGTGTACAGACTGAGTCAAAAAATTGCTAATGGCCCAGATGAGACTTAATGGCATTCAGACAACCAGTTGTGTGATATGTACAAATCCTAGTGATTCAAAATTATATACGTTAACATGTTATAATATGACAACTAAGATGTCAATGACAACTAAGATGTCACAGAACAACCAGAGTCACCAACAGTTCAGTCTCTAATGAATCTAGCTAGTACTCCAGAAACGAGGGGCAACAGCAAACTCTTGACAAGGAATCGAGTATTCTAGTCTAGATTTACAATGGAGTAGCAGATCGTAAGGCAAAATGATCTCATCGTAATAAACATGTATCTAAGGCTCTAAGAAGAACAAGACGCCCACCATGAACTCTCCAGCCAACCACGCCGAATGGGAATCAAACGAGCTCTCTTTGGTGTCATCAGGCTGAGGTTCGGTTGCTTCCTCTTCAACACCGGATCCGACGACATCTCCCAGGTCATGGTACTTTCGGTCCTCCTTCAGTCGCAGCACGGGCTTATTGGGATGTTGGTTGAACTCCGCTTGCAGCATATTAAATCCTGCCACCTTGCAGCCACGACCAAGTGAAATCTCCTTGAGTCTTGGAAGGTGCTTGATATCAATAATCCCTGACTCTAGCTTCAGATATTCGATATGGATGCTTTCCACGAAGGGTGAGGCGTCTTCCTCAAATGTCACCTCTGTCAATCCTTCCGGTTGAGAAAGAACAAGTTTCCTGCGACCTGGGAATGCTCCAGTTCTGAATGTTAGTTTCTCTCCACTATATGCCCTTCTAAAAAGCTGAATGAGCATAAGGTTGGGCAGCGCCCGAAGTATCTCCAAGTCCTCTAGGTAGGTCCATTCTAAGTACTCCTTGACCAACTGCCCAAGATCCCCAAACCAAGCCGGTGTAGTCCCTATCTTTCCAATCAACTTTAGGCTCCTTAGCTGCGGGGGAGGGGAGAGAGAAGAATCTAGCCACTCTAGAGGTGAGCTTCACAAGCGCATTGCAAAAGGCCTCACATTTTCCCTTTGCTGCCCCTCTTGTCATCACGCTTAATTTTCTTAGCTGACTTAGATCACCCAACTCCTCAATTGCTTTCGTACTAGTGCCCTTGAGATCCACAACCTCTTGGATCTGCAGCGCTTTTAGGTTGCCGATTCCTCTTGGCACCCGCACACCTGATACTCGTCCTCCATAAGAAAAAGAGCTAGAGAAGGCCAGGTGTGCCTCAGGAACCATTTCATTGCGGTTTTCAAAATCAACTAGGGGTGTGGACATTATGGGCAGGCACAATCAAGGTTTTCATTTTCGAAAATTAAAATTTGATTTGAATTTAAGTAAATTTAAATAAATTAAACAAAATTTATACGAAAAAGATAGATATTTTCTTATTGTCACCTACGGATAAAAAGGATATATCGGAAATATCAGGAGATTTCGGCCGATAAAGGAAACCATAGGCATAATACGTTTTTCAGACATCTCAATGGTCTCCCGGTGTTGAAACTATAAATAGCATCTGTATATTTGCTACAGCGGAGGCTTCGTAGGCTTTGGAGTTTAGTGACCTCAGTTGCTAGTGCTGCAATACAACCGCCTCTTAGGTCCAGGACATGTAAGCTCTGTAATTTTCCAATAGATCTGGGAAGTGCATAAATATTTGAATGATGATAGCTTGGACCATCATACTGAGCATTCACATATTTCAAGTGGCGCAATAATCCTATGTTGTTGATATCTTTAATTTTTGCACGATTTTGAACTGTGCATCCTTCACATCCAAGGTTCTTAACATCCTCAACTCAGGTGAACAAAGTGATGGTGCGGGCTTCATTGGTCTCTCACCAAAGGAAGTTAATGATCGGACACAACTCCAGTCCATCCCTACATTTGTGCGGCTCTTGCCATGGTGTGCCACATGACGGAATTTCTCTCCAACTACTACTCCAGGTACATTACCTTCTGTTGAGTAAACAAAATTCTCCTCTTTGGATATCGAGATTATTGTATCGCGCACGATATCATGAACACGGCAGCTCTTAACAACTCCTTCGAAATTTACTCTTGCTGGTAGAATCATGCTTCGGCTGATCAGCTCCTGAAAGTAACGTTCTCCAACTTCCTCAACTGTTACTCGACCCCTGGCAGTAACCAGCCCCTCTGCAATCCACCTATCTACCAGACGCCTCCTTTTAATTTCAAAGTCCTCAGGAAAAATGCTTAGGTACAGAAAACATGGCTAGAGATGGGATGGCAAGTGATTGTAGCAGTGATTGTTACTATCCTTCGCACAGGTTCAAGGCCTGGGTTGTTCTCAAGTTCTGAAGGGAGCTGCTTATTAAATTTGTCCCACCTCTATCTTTTTACTAGCAAGGATGCCTCCTACTGTGAGAAGAGCCAGTTGTAAACAACCGCATTTTGTTGCCAACCACTACTGGAAAACTGGACTTTGACGTGCTTGAGATTTTGCCGAGTGCTTTTTATCGGGCACTCGAAAAATTTTTGCCGAGTGCTTTTTTCGGCAAAGCACTTTGCAGTGCCGACACTTTCTCGTAAAGCTTTGCCGAAAGCCCAGGCTTTCGCAGAAGCCTGGCTCTCGGCAAAGATCCCACTCGGCAAAATGTTTTTTTTTTATTTTTTTTAAACATATTTTGCCGAGTGTAAGCCTTGGGCAATCGGCAAATTTTTTTTTTAATTTTTTAAAACTTATTTTGCCGAGTGCCAGCGCCAGCACATTCGGCAAATTTTTTTTTATTTTTGAAAATCAACTTTGCCGAGTGCCCCTGGGCCGGCACTCGGCAAAGCCCACTTTGCCGAGTGCCCCCCATGGCACTCGGCAAAATATATTTTTTTTGATTTTGGGCCCAAATTTTTTTCTGGGGCCTTGTGACAGTATTTCAAACTCTATTTTAAAATTTGGTTCAAATTTGACTTTTTTTGATATATTTCATTAGTTTATTTCGTTTCGTTGAATTTTTCGAGATATTTCAAGTTTGAACTGCAGGTACATGGAATAATGGACTTTGGTCATCCAAAAATTGATACTCATGATATTTAGGGTATGTTTAGGCTGTATCCAGGAACTCACATGAAATCTCGAGCATCTCGTTGACGTAACATGTTGAGGTACTTGCCGGAAATGTGATTTTAAATTATATAAAATGCAAACGAAGTCCGAAAATCACGAAACTTGTCGAGGCATCGTGTTATCGCATGTGGAGGTTGTGGTAAAAAATTGAGAAGGTTTCAACAAGTTGTGATGTCGGATGTCAAAAACCCAGACATCTCCAGCTGAGAAACCTTTTCAATTTGTGATCACATGTGCTGGGTGACAAGTTCTGCTCCAAATACAAGATGCCTCCTGGGAGAAAGGTGCAGACTAACAGGACAGCTGAGACGCCCACATGTAATTCCTCAAGTTTGAGCGCCGGGAAAGGGAACAACGAGTGGATCTGAGGGGTGCCGATGGGATTTGTTTTTTTTTTGTTCTGATGTTCGAACTTAGGGTTTGGGGTGAGAGGTTTTTGGTTCCTGTGCCTGTGGGCGAGTCCGCGTCCAGCAGCAGCGAGTGGGCGACGGCCGTGCGCCTCCGTCGGCTTGAGCTTTTGGTGGAGTGGGCAGCGAGTGAGGGCCATCTGGAGCAAGGAGTGTGGCCTGGTTGATGGCTGTCGCCAGCCCTGTTGTTCCTCTGCACGGACGAGTTCGTTTCTCCTCTTTCTGTTACGCTTATGCAAGAAGATGAACAGTAGAAGCTAGTTAGCATGTATGTTTGTACCATTTATTCATGGTTTTTGAAAAACGAAAGGAAAATAATGGTAGATCCATATGGCTTGAAACTAATTTTGTTAGTTTACCAGATCCATCCTATACACAAGAAAAATATGTTTATGCATTTTTTTATGGTCTAGATTTCTATGTTTATTAAAATGTGAAGAGAATGTTTAAAGCAAAATAAATCTTGAGTGCCCTTAACATTAGGAAAACTAATTGTTTTTTTAAGCCAATTGATAGTTTTCATATACAAAACATTGAACAGTGAGACAACATATTCAGCTGATTTCCAAACATAAGAAATCTAAGTAGTTTCATGTAAGATCCAGCTATTAATCCATTATATATGTGTATTTTCAAAAGTAGTAAAACCAGAATTAAATTTGGTAAATAGGGGAAAGCAAAGTTCCACTTTGCAAGGATGGTTGCCTAACAATCCTGAATACCACGACTAAGGAGATCCTTTGATAGTTATTAGCAAATATTGAACTGGCCTTTTGGTGAATCCGCAGCCTATCTAAAAGTTCAGAAGTTCTACACAGGACTTGCAGGAGCATTTACATGTGTGGGAAATCAGTGGTAATCTAGAAATAGTAAATAATACAGGATCTTTTTGCTAGCAGCAGCCGCATACACTTTTTGCTAGCAGCATACGTTTTTATTTTGCTAGCAGCAGCATACATTTTATTTTTTGCTCTGACTACTCCCTTACAGTTGTTTTAATTGAATGTACAGAAGCAATGGCACTTGAATATTTAAGACAGAGGGATCAAAACATTATGAGGAACAGACCAATTCTTCCAAAGCCTTGGGCTCAGTACCCTAGATGCACAAGTTAAGGGTAAAAGTGCAAGGAACAAGGATGATGTTCCTGAAAAATCTAGATCTCTGTACAATCCTGAGAATGACGAGGGCTCTAACCAACATGACGAAGATGAAGTCAGCATGGTACAAAGGATTGTTATTGATCATTATCATTTTGGTGACAACACTTCCATTATTTTTGGGTCTAATTCTTCTTGTTTGCTTCATACTAAGCTTCTAAGGTGGGTGAGGATGTATGTAACAAGAATGTCCAACATATTGGCAAGTTCTCTGCTAGAGGTTCGAAAGCATCAAAGAGAGTGATGGCACCACAAGAAGGGGAAACTACTAGAGTTACTAGGCAAAGGACTGCTGCCAATCCAAGCCTCGCTATTGTCACACATGATGCATTGGCATCTACCAATACTACTACAAGCCCAAATGAGGAGCACATCAACAACAATGATGAAGGCAAGTTACTAGATCAAAGTTACTGGCTTCATTTATTTCTATCATGATGCTTCATTGTAGACTTCATTGCTTGTTAGGTGCACATCAACATTCAGATATGCTAATAAAATCAGATTGATACTTATTTAGTAAATCTGGAATATATTTGCTACTAACTCTACAAATGAAATCTTGTTAGGTGCATTATTTGCAAGTGCACAGCAGGTGCCACGGAAAAAATATATGGGCAAAGAGCTGGATGCGTTGAATAGAGGGCTAGGGACAAAGATTAAAATTGACATTACTGAAGGCATTTGTAGTCCTTTTTTAGTACTTGTTTTTGTTTCCTTTACCTTACAAATTTGTGTGGTGTACAGGACACTTATGTCAAAAACCAAGTTAATCATGCGAAAGTCCATTTCCATCGGCGTATAGGTTCTCGATGTTACATTGCACATGCCTATGTCACGGTAGGACAAATTTAATGCTATGTGATCTTGTTGCTTATCTTCTAATTTACATGAATTATAGATAAAGTCTGCAGCACATTGTTTGAAATAAGAAACCATGAAATTGGTTCAAGCTAATAAGAAACAAGAAAAATATAAAGACACAGAGCCCACTGCAATTGATTTGTTCAAGGAGATGCATTGCAGCAAGAAAAGTGGTTTTTGTGAGCCTGTCAAAAATGCAATTGTAAGTACTGTTCCCCTCTTCTGCAAGACATACTTGAAAGTCAACTTGAATATTTGGCCTGATCGGCTGCACTTCTTGTGCTGCAGCTGTTGCTGCATGCTGCTTATAATCTGAACCATTGAAATCTGATGCATAGAATCTGAACCTTTCAAATCTGAACTGTGCACGCAGCACCGGCTGCAGCTATTGCCTTTACTTCATGATTGGAAATGATTGTGGGCTGTTTTTGCTATTGTCAGAAATGATGTTGCAAGAGTTATGATATACTTTTTGCATGACTACTTTGTTACATGATTCATTTCCCAAGTTGGGTGTATATAGTCTTCTAAATTCAAATATGATATACTATAAGTATACTGTCTTTTCCTTCATATACTGCTTTTAGCTCTTGTTTGAGTTTAACTTCATACATGCTTGAAACAATGTTTGAGGCTATTTTGGCTAAAGTAAGGTCATTTTTTAGTTCTCTGTAAAGTATTATTGTAGGTTATTTTTCCTATACTGCTAGAAATCTGTACCAAAGTCAATACTAATTTTTGTATCATTCTGTTGCTAGGCTGCTATGGAAGCAATTGAGGTTAAACCAATGCAAGAAGGCCAGAAGTCGATGTCTTCTATTGAAATTGTTTCCAAGGTGCTGCCGCAGTTCGGGGGGCCACACCTGCAGTCTCCGTCACCGCAGTAGGGATGTTGAACTTGTGATGTTGAACTTGTAATAATAAACTTGTGATATTGAACTTTGGTGCATTTGTGATGGATTTTCGATGGATTTATTAAATATGCGTGTGCTTGTGATATATAATGCATGTTGGTGATATAGATGTGATGATTGATGTATATATATTTTTGATGTAATAATAAACTTGTGATGTTGAACTTTGGTGCTTGTGATGTTACAATGGAATGTAAAAAAAAATTTGCAATTCTCGGGGTCTTTGCCGAGTGCCATGGGCAAGACACTCGGCAAAGATTTTTCAAAAAAAAAATATAAAATTTCTTTGCCAAGTGACTCGTCGCGGCACTCGGCAAAGTATTTTTTTTTAAAAAATTCAGAAATTCTTTGCCGAGTGCCTAAACAGGGGCACTCGGCAAAGAAATTATTTAAAAAAAATAAAAAAAAACTTTGCCGAGTGCCTGGGCAGGGGCACTCGGCAAAGTAATTTAAAAAAAACTTTGCCGAGTGCCTGGGCTGGGGCACTCGGCAAAATAATTTTTAATTGCCGAGTGGTGGGTCGGCCACTCGGCAAAATAACCATTAACGGTCGCGCCACAACGGCCGAAAATATTTTGCCGAGTGCCGCCCCAAGCACTCGGCAAATTTTTTTTATTTTGCCGAGTGCCC
Organism: Miscanthus lutarioriparius; assembly: GCA_904845875.1. Taxonomy (NCBI): domain Eukaryota; kingdom Viridiplantae; phylum Streptophyta; class Magnoliopsida; order Poales; family Poaceae; genus Miscanthus; species Miscanthus lutarioriparius. Next base: position 118,691,575 of record CAJGYO010000003.1, on the reverse strand, counting down.
CGATAAAAAGCACTCGGCAAAGACCCCTTGCCGAGAAAAATTTTGGCGAGCGGACTTTGCCGAGTGCTACACTCGGCAAAGCCTTTGCCGAGTGCAAAGGGCTCTTTGCCGAGTGTAAAAACACTCGGCAAAGCCGCGGCCTCCAGTAGTGAACTGTTCTACTGTTGTCATCAAACCCTCACTCATGGTGGCTTTGGTATCTTTTTGTGCCTTCCTTAGAAGCAACTCTTTGGCATCACCTATTTCTAGAGGTTGAAGATGGTTAACAAGAGAGTCATTAGAACTGCATGCCTTTGCTATAGCAGCATCACGGGTTGTAACTATGATCCGACTACCTTTGCTTTTGTTGCTTAGAGAAGCAAACTTATTAATCCAATTCCATGCTTCAATGGTCCACAAGTCATCAAGAATAACAAAATACATTTTATCCATTAGCCCTTGTGTGAGGTAGCTGGCAAGGTCATTTACATGCAATCCCTTTCCTTCAAGTCGTTTCAAGCATCTCTTCAATGATTCATCGCCCAACAGTTGCCTAATCATATCTTTCAGAAGATCTATCTTCAAAAATGATTGTGATACAGTGATCCATGCACGGCATGTGAAGTTCTTTGCAATGTCTTCCTTGCTTTCATATATCTTCCTGGCAAGAGTAGTTTTACCCAAACCTCCCATGCCGACCACTGAGATCACACGTGCATGTCCATCATCGGCACGAACTTCTTGTATCATCTCAAGCAACTTCTTCTTGGGTTCATCAAAGCCTACAAGCTGTGCTTCATCGATGTTGCTAGCCGAGTGGTTGCGAATATCTTCCAAGTAGGACTCCGTCTCGTCCATGGTGGTGTTGGATGCCTCTGTCTTGATTAAGTGGTAGCGTGTGTTCCTCTTGCTCACTTCTTCAACTCTTGCCTTGAGATTGCGGATCTGGACAGCAATCTGGTGACGGTCTTTCAGCTTCATCATCTGTTGTGACAGGCTTCGGCTTCCCACATGTACTGTGAACTCGGTAAGGCAATCCTCAAAGTCATATGACAGATCTCGTACTTGCTTTGCCCAGACCTTCACCAGTTTATCTTTTTTCTTGGTTACTTCAGGGGCTACCAAGAACGCTTGCATAGTTTCTAGTTCATCTTTCATGAACCTGCCGGTCAAATTAGGTTCAAGAAGAAATGTATCATTTTCCAACTTTTGGAACTGTCACAACTTTTATATTACACTTAAAAATACATATTGATCACTCGAACAAATGCACAATTGCACAGGAACTGATTCAAGCGACTAGATGAAAACGTCGCTGCTGCTCGTGCGTTTCTGCATGCATGCGCCGGACCAGAGCTAGCTTGAGCAAGGGAACCATGCACACTGTGGAGGAGTGGCCCAAGCCTCTAAATCACAGCTCCTCCGGCTCTGTTGGTTTCGCAGTGCAATCTCAAGAGAGCCAGAGCCTTGATGGGAGCCGCTACAGTCACCAACAGTGTTTAACAGGACCGAGGCATGAGGAGCCGGAGCCCCTGGAGCCACGCCCAACACTGCCTTATTTTGATTGCCTACTAATGCAAACTACAGTAGGTACTAGCCTCGCTCTCTAACATGCCCAATTTCTTCATTCAACCCAAGGAACAACTTAGCTATAGCTAGTGAAAGCCTGAAAGGTATATTAGAGCATATCTTCGTGAGATTCTCCATATCCTTCCTACATTCTAGGAATAAAAATTTGATAAAAAAACTACCCTCTAACAGCTTTTCTAAATGGTCATCCAAATTATAGATGTCCAACGGGACGGCCCGGCTCGGCACGGCACGGGCCCGTGCCAGGCATGGCCCGATGGAGTTCGAGCCGGCAAGGCACGTCGTGCCTACCGGACCGTGCCGAGACGGGCACTGTGCCTGACCTACGGCCCAGGCACGGCCTGCTGGGCCATTTATCGGGCCGGGCCGGCCCGAGAAGCATGGCTAGTCCAGCGTGCCGGGCCAGCCCGGGGCCCACAGAGAGAGGGAAGGGGACGTAGGGGCAGCCGTGGAAGGTGGTGGCGGCTATCAGCGTGCTTGTCCCCGAGGCAGATCCGGCTGGAGGCGGCGGCCGCGCACCCGCGCGTGGCAGGAGGAGGCAGGGGCAGCCCGCGGGAGGTGGCGGTGGACGCCACCGAGGAGGATCTGGCCGCGTGCAGCAAGAGGAGGTAGGGCCGTAGGGGCACTCCACAGAGGGGGCGAGCGGCACGCCGGTCGTCGGATGCGGATCCCGACCGGCGAGCGGAGGTGATGAACCCCGAGCCCACGGCGGCGTACCTCACCGGCGGAGTGGGGAAGGAAGGACGGAGGAGTGAGCTAGGCAAGACGCGGGGAGGAGCGAGAGTGCGACGCACGTAGGGAGCCTACGGTGCCGCACCTGGCCAGCGAACGAAGAGAGGGAGCGAGGGAGAGAAGAGATGTGAGTCAAAGGCGAGAGTGGCGATGTTGCTCGTGGAGCGTGTGGGAAAGGTGGACGGCGACTGGGGATACGGGGAAATGAGATAGGGTTATGAGGAGCCGGGGAGGTGAGATTGAGCTGGGGGCGCGGCCGCACGGGGTTGGCATGTCGGGCCGCCAGCGGGCCTCCGGTTGAGGAGCGGACCGCACGAGGTTTGCATAAAATGATTTTTATGCAAATGACTCTCTAAATAATGATTTAGAGAGTGAGATTTAGAAAGACTCTTCGAGATGCTCTTAGTCGATCGAGAGTAACTAACGGATCGGAGACAAAGGCAGATGGATCGTACATACGTACCAGATCTTCTTCTGCACCCCATGAGCAGATGAGCAGGCTCATCTCTTCCGAGGCAGTCGCGGCGGCCTTGCTGATGGCGCTCCCCAGCATGGACCTCGCCATGCTCAGCACCGTCTCCGCCATCTCGCTCAATCTCGCCGGCCAGCCTCTTTCTGATCTATCTCTAACAGCTGAGAGCTGACTAAGCTAGTAGAGGATCGGAAGAAGCTCGCAACAGGGGCAGTGTCTCGAGAGATCGAGATGCACTATTCAAGTCATGTCTTGCTGTCTTGGTGGCTTTATTGTCTGTAGTTGTAAGTAGCTGAAACATCCTCAATTTTCCTCGAAGGGAAAATCCACATAATAAATTCTAATATGATAAAACCAAGAACTGATTCCATCATATTATCATATTTTAGTCGATGTCACAATCATACATCGTAGGATTACAAGAATACAAGATATTACATCACTGAGGAACACACCTATTACAGAGTTAATCTAGCGGAAGACTATCGAGTGAAGGCTCCTCCTTCATGGGTATCATCAGAGTTGGCGTAGTGCAGCGTAGATTTCATCTCCGAACCAAACTTGAGCGTAGGCACGAGACCTCCTAATCCTTCTAAAGTCAGCATCTCTGAGAAGCATGAGATCTGCACACCGCCAGATGTGTGCAGGCCATGGTCAGCACCGATGAGCTTTAGTGGAAAAAGATAAACAAGGGATCTGGCGATCCTAATATTTGGCTGTGGTTTGCATTCTTAGCACATGAGAAGTAAATAACAATTGTATTATAATAATAATAATATCCAATTTTTAACACATTCACCACCACACCATCCATATCCATCCACCAACCATCCATCCCAAACCATCTCCACAACACCACACCATATCTCATCTCACACACTCAGGTCGACAGGTCAACTCCCTCTCGGCCTTGTCTCAACGGCCCACGCCCCCAAGGCTCACGACCAGAAAATACCCCAACCCTGGAGGGAGGAAAGAAGAACTCATCTCCTATCTAGTTTAAGTGAAACCCAGGAAAGGTCCATAGCCGATGAGTCAGCATATGTATCGATCGATCAACCATACACTCTGCAGAGGTTTCACATACCCACAAGATAGCCATCCTCAACAATGCCCCATCTAGGCAGATTCCGGCCGCTTGCTAGCCTAGAACGATGCCACCCTACCTCTCAGCCCTAGAACATCCCAAGTCTAGTCTGGGATGGCTGATACTGTGAGTCGTAGACAGAGCCGAGGCCCTCCGGATGTCAAGAGCCGGGTCCACAAGGCCTCCTGAAGTCTCAAAAGGGTGTGGGGGAAAACCGCGTGCCCCGTACCTCCTTGCACACGTTCGCCTAGCAGTAGTGGCATCGCTCTACCAAGTAGTCCGACCGTCCCGCACCATATAGGGCGAGTGGGATGTAAAGGATTCCCGGTGAATCTAAGTACTAGTAAGTCCTTAGGGATTGACCAAGCTAGAATATCTTTATTAGGGTTTCCATTTTACGTGCCACCATAGCACCTCCACCCTGGGCTCCTCCCATCACAGGTTCATACCCAAGGCCACCTCTAATTACCATTTACCCGCCACAGGTATTCAACATCCAAGTGCCCAGGTAGCACCACATGGCAAGACTCGCCCCAGGCTCGTTGTTATTCCAGCTCGGTCGACACAACCCTCACTCTCCACGCACCCAAGACACACGCAGCACGCTCACGCACCACCAAGTCCGGCACCCATAGCCAAACCATTCCCAGGGGGTTCACCACCAGCATCACATCCCCTATATAATGCGAAGTGGAGTTAATAATAAGTATAGTGGTGTAATATGCAAGCAAGCAGGCAAGTATGCATATATAAGCGAGCGAATGCGCAAAGCAGGGTGACGTGGTAGAGTGGGTTGCATCAGGGTAATAATGGCTCAGGTAGTAGCATGCATCAAAGTACTAGCAAAGGAATAATTATAAAGCGCTAGCAGTTCTAGAATTTATGCAATGTCTAATAGGATTCTCTAAAAGAGGGTGCTGCCATGACATATGCGATGTCGAGGTAGTAGTGGTACAAATCTTTGTTAGTTGACGTAGTCGATCAGCAAGGTCTACTCTTCCCAGGGTCCTGTCGTCGATCACGTTCTCCTTCTCCATCGGGTTCCGATCCAACGTTGTCCTCGTGGCAATTACCTCCAAAACACACTCAAGGCGAGAGAACAAACAATGTTCCAAAAAAAAGCGACAAGACCCAAAAGGAACACAAAGAGGAATTGACTTGGCCCTCTCGGCTGATGTCCGATCCATGGGCCAAAGAAACACGAGTGGTGGTATGCTGAGCACAAGCTTAAGTCATGGCCAAGCCAGTATGGCTTTACGATAAACGGTTTAAGCCAGAGCTTATCCAGAGCAAACACCACGGTTCACGATCTTCGATCCGGTATCATTGAATTGACAGGGATTGGAAGTTGGGCCCCAAGAAAGAAGAACGACGGGGTTCGGCTCTTATAGCCTTATCCCACAAGTCACCATTGGACATGAGTAGCAGACAAGAACGATTACCACTATTGTAACTTGACTCCAACGTATTTCGGCTCGCCCGCTATGGTAGAAAGCGGTAGCGCAAAGAGATTGGACATCAACGGTTTCCCTCGATCCACACGACACAATAACGTCGGGAGCCGAGAAGAGAGTCGCTCAACACGGCAAAAGATGCGGGGGTTAGCTAGGCACATCCATGTCATGTTCTCAGACACATCTTCAGGAAAGATGGTTTTAGACGGTCGATCGGGTCGACGTGCATGGGTCCGAGGTAAGACATAGACCATAGCTTCGCTAACCCAAAGGGAATAGTCCGGTCTTTGATCCAATCGTCATGGGCAAGACGGAATCGAACAGAGTGGGCTAATGGTGCAACAAGAGCAAGAACAATAAGGGACAAGGTCTACTTCTTCCAATGCTCGCGCCACGACGAAAGACGAGGCATTGGAAGGAAGCGACAAACACCAAGTGCGCAAACCACTCGTAGGGTACCCAACTTAGGTGCACTGGCACTAAGACATCTCTCTAATTCATAGCGGTGCGGTTGTCACCACGGGAATCAAAGAAATGTGATGGTCATACAAGGTACAAGCATACGGGGGTTTGTGCACGAAGAGGCAAGTAAAAGCAAATGAGTGGCGTAGCTCAATGGTCATGGCGAGGCAAACTCGTGGCCACAAGCTATACCAACATGTGTTGGCATCCATCGTTCCATGATTGTTATCTCCCAGGTCATCTCCCACAGGCTAAGTCGCGAAAGGCTCGATGTGAGCGGGTGATATCCGCATCGATATCGATATCGATATCGAATGCATCGCGACCATGTTCTAGGGCCGAAGGCAGGAGCTAACACTCATGGTACTATGAAGTCAACTAAAAGCGAGGGGCCGAGTTACACTCGGCATCATGGTCACGGCGAGACAGATCCCGCGATCGTAACATCCGAACGAGGTACGATCCCTCAGCCGGCTCGAAGGCTCGTCACACAAGTAACAACACCAACAATCAGCGATAAGAACCAAACACGACCGAAGATGCAACAACTCGACACGACTACGGAGTAGCACATTCCATAGCTGGGTGATGGATAGATCCTGTAAGACAGTCATGGACAGATAGGTCGTAAGAATAGGGCCCAACAAGGTAGATATGCGTATAAGGAAAGATGCGAGATGGGGCTTTCCATGGTCTCGATAAGACATACGACCAGGGTTCATTGTCCAGAGGGTACAACTCGCAGTAGGTGGGGTCATGATATCTCCTCAACGGCACGCACTTGCAAGGCAAGGCGACCGAAACGTCGGAAAGACTCCACTTGTCATCGGTACGATGCTAGGGATCACACGGTTTCTCAACGGCTCACCCTTGTTTAACGAGGTAGCCGGAATGTCAGGAACAGACTCAATACAATGATGGCACGGTGCTAGGTCATGCGGTGTATGTCAGGGCTTTGTCCGTGAGTTGTGCAATGAGACTACTTCAAAAGGCCTTTGGTGTGGGTCCCGGTAGATCTCGACGGCATGTTCTTGTAACTCGAGGTAGTCAGACAGTGGTGAAACACGGGCACAGGGTTCCACGGAACCGTCAGGGCAACCAAAAAGGGAATCCTGCAGTCCATGATGCGGCGATCAATACCACGTGGTCCAATTACGGCTTTGGGGCTCACGATGAGGTCATGGTAACTCTTCGCCGTGGCATGGCTTGGCCACGATGGGTTTTACAGGCGACAAGTCCTTTCCGGCGTCTCCTACACCGTGGATCCGTTTGGCTAGGTCCGGTCTCGTGCTAGTGAGTGCGGGCGTGTCTAGGAGCGGTAGAGCTCCATCACAACGTTAGAGACGGTGATCAAGGCTTGACTCATTCTGGCGTGGTTCACGGTGGACGAGACATGGCTTTAGAGAATGCTTCAATGGTGGTTGGCAACCACACCGGCGTTCTTGGAACTCCGGTGGTTCGATTTGTCTTGGGTTAGTCACGTGTGTGTGTGTGTGTGTTGTGTGTGTCCAAAGGCCGGAGGTGGCCTCGGTCTACGCGTTCCATGGTTGGAACGCCATGGTCGGTAAGCAACATCGGGGTTGGAAAGAGGGACACAATGGTGGCTCACCGAGGTTTGTCGAAGTGAAAGAACGTGACCCGCGTTGCTCGGCATCATGATCTTGGCGGAGCTTGTAGTTGGTCGCACCTGTGGTCATCCAACGGTTTCGGCTCATCCGGGTGATCGGGCGATGAAGATGTAGCACCTAATCGAAGCACTTGGGAAAAGAATTCGAGGTACAAGAGATAGACACGCGTAATAGATAGATCGTCATGAGGGGAAATGGAGACAAAGGAGTAGACCGGCGGCGATGGTCGGCACAGGCATTTACTAATCACTGATAGATAGATGATACAGAGATGTTGGTCATGTGCGAATGAAAGATAAACACATGTTCACAAAAGTGGGAAGGATATAGATTGCCGAAGAGGTGGCGGCTGTTGGACAGAGCTTGGCCATGGTTCGCGAAGGATGCCGCAAGGGGTCGGCTTCTTCCCTGCACATAGAGTTACACGGCTCGAAGGCCGGTCATAGAAGATGACGACGGTCGATGCCGGGAAGATGTTGCGGTCCATTAGCGAAGTGGTAGGTGGTGCATAGCGAGGAAGGGCTGCTGCTGCTGTCCGGAGGCTTGGAGCTCGAGCAGGGGCGTGCCTCCCGACGGGGATGAAGAGGTGCTCAGCGAGGTGGTGACCGCGGCAGCCGAGGATGGAGCAGAAGGTGACCGAGACAAGGCGACATCGTGGTTCGACTCAATTTCATGGTACGGGCAGAAGTAGAGGGTGCCGATGCAGCATGCGTGGGCATCATGGACGAAAGTCGGCGAGCGCTGCGGGATCGGGAAGGGCGATGGCTTCAGCAGTTCTGGGCGTCGTGGATGAAGGCGTGCGCGGCAACATGGCCGTAGCGTTCGGTGAGAATGTGGGCGAGGCGCGGAGGGCGACGAAGCATGGACGCTGAGGCGAGGCGTCGTGGTTGCCGTTTGAACGGCGAGGATGACGTTGGGTGTGGACGCGGCTTCGGCGGTTCGTCATGGACGCGGTGCTTGGGGACGGGGCTAAGCTCAACGAGGTCGCGGCTCCATCAGTGGTCCTCGCGGACGCGTCATGGCGAGGTCGGCGTGGTGGACGCCACAGATGGAGAAGGAGCTTGCGGACATAGTGGAGGTCGAGCTCGGCGTGGCTGTGGACGACGTTGCCGTGGCGAGGCGCCGGCGGCAGCGTGGGTTCGAGGTGGAGGACGGTGAGCGCGTGCGCCGTCGTTGGCTTGGCGAGACTGTGGTGGTGGCGAGGCCGGCTGTGGTGGGTGGAACGGCTTGGCGAGGTGCCGGCGGCGGGGTTGCGGAACATGGAGAGGCAAGCGGCGGCTTGGAGGAAGAGGAAGAGGGGCGGCCGGTTGCGGCATTTTAAAGGGCGAGCGGCTAGGGCTCCAGGCACTGTGGGCGGCGATCCTCGGCTTCCGTGTAGAGAAGGGGCACGCGGCGCGCATCGAGCGGGGGTGCGGAGCTTGGCATTGCGCGCACGCAAGCTCGCAGTGGGCGAGCGGCGGTGGCGTGGGAGCGGGGTCACGGCGCGCGCTGCCTAGGGTTCTCGAAGGGCGTGCTGCGCGTCTTGGGCTGGCTGGGCAAGGAGGGGTGAGAAGGGCGGCCGCAAGGGGGGCAGCTGGGCCGATCTTGCTGGGCCGCTTGGCCGTGCGTGCGCGAGCGGGCTGAAGGGAGGAGAGAGGGGCAGGCGGGGCTGCTGCGCCGGTTGGGCCAAGCAGGCCACGCGCGTGCGAGCGGGCCAGAAGGGAGGAGTGGTGAGCTGGGCCGAGGGAGAGAAGGGCGAGCGGGCTGGCGGGGCAGGCTGGGCCACGGCTCGAGTGGGAGAGGCTGGCTGGGCCTGTGCAGGAAAAGAGAAAGAAGGGGAAGAGGGGGAGTGTTGGGCCGGGCCAAGGCGTGAGGGGAGAGAAGAGAGAAGGGAATAGATTTTCCAAGTTATGTTTAAATGGTTTTGAATTTGGATTTGAGAAGAATTCACCACATCTTGCGAAGGGTTTCCAAGGTGAAATATAAAGCGGTGTTCGAGGAATCTTTCGGAGAGATTCATATGAACTCAAGACGAAATTTCCACGAGTGTTCGGATGGGAATTTTTCAGGGGATATTCGGAAAGACTCGAAGGAAGAATTTGGGGGGAAATTCGGGGAGATCTGCGTGGAGTTTGAATAGGAATTTCAAGAAAGGGGTATTGATGGCACTTGAGATGCGAGCTCCAAGAGGGGGCTCGAGATGATTTACACTGGCGACTAGAGAAGAGGGTCTTTTCCTTTGATCTCCTACTCCTAGGTCTTATATGTGTGTACCCGCATGTATTAACAACATGCTTACTCATCGTGGTGGTCTACTAGGGGTCTTAGGGTTTAGGGACTCCGGTCCAATGGTTGGCACAAATATAAATGGCAAGTCCAGGTTCTAGTGGAGTTCGGGATTATAGAGAGAGATTCACGGAAGACTCGAAATAATCCCGCAAGGATCACAAGGAGGTTGCTATGGGTTGTGCTCTCCAACACAAAACCTTAAACCAACTAAGGAACCCCAACAAACTCCTACAAGCAACACTATATGTATGCAACAATTTATTTATAAATTGTTCTTTGTTTGACCTAGCATCTACATGCTTCACATATTGCAGGAAAATTTTTAAAAAGTTCGTATTTTTGGCTTCTCCAAAAATCCGGGTTGTTACGGTAGCAATTCAAGCATGTCCAATAATATTGCCAGCGAATGGCCCTGGCCACCTGGCCTCCACACGAATAATGGCTGCCGTACCGATATTTTTGTATATCCACCGGCAGTGGTGGGGCATATTTAAATTTGGTTGGTAGCTGGTGTGTTTCTAAACTTGTGTAATTCGCAAAAAAAAAACTCTACGGTATGTTACTTCCTCCGTAAAAAAAACTATATTTTGTGATTCAAAAATTATTCCAAAAAAAAATGAAGTTTTAGCTCTTGACTAGGTAGCGTGCCCATGCGTTGCTACGGGATAACTAAAAATTTATACTAAAAACACACGGATCGCACGATAAGATAACAATACTGTTAAATTAAATACCAACGTTAAATTGATATTTAATCCAAAAAGCAAAGTTTATGAATTTAACACAGTCACGGAGTGCGCGGCGTTGCAGGCTCACAAACTCTAGAGCTTTCAGAGATTGGGTCGAATCCAACCTAGAGCCTCGAAACCCTACACCTTTTCCTAGACGGGCTTCACTTCGGATGCGCCAGTAGCAATATCAACAATCTCCAGTCGATGGACCAAGTCGTATGGATCCCCATACAATGGCTCAGACATGTAAATTTTCTTCTCCTTGTACTTGGATATACTTGTTCCACTAAAGCTTTCATTGAAATGTTTAGACACGAATAGTGTCTGATCACCGATGTCCTCACCACTCGACCACTCCGAAAAGAGGAAAAAGCATTTGCAAATGGAGGTTGTACTTGTAGATCAGCAAAGAGGTTTCTGTTGGTGGTGAAGCTCGTGTCATGTGCATGCAATGCAATGTGGTGTTAAATCCAACTATGGCCTAGTCCCTTCGGAGCTTGGAATAGGCCATTATTGTGGCCATATGGTTGAGTATGATGAGGTTGGTTATTTTTGTGGTAAACATGAAATCGTATTTTGTTTCTTTTGCTAAGACATATATGATATAATTTTTCGTTTCAATAGAGCACTAGGAAATGCATGTATTTATTGCACTCTCCCTTATTTTGTCTGATAATGACTATATGTTTCAGGATTGAGGGAGTAGGTATAAATAAATAAATAAATAAACAGTACACGTGTATAATTTATGCTAGCTAAAATTCTTTATCCGAGTTGTTATTGTAAATCAAGCGAGGATAATGGATTGGTTGTTATTGTAAATCATAAATCAAGTGGGGATAATGGATTGGTCGCTATTGTATAAATAGATAAATAGCACACGTGTATAATTTATGCTAGCTAAAATTCTTTTGTATACATAGCCATTTGCAATAGTACACGTGTTGGTATAATAATGTATATAGGCCCACTACCATCGGTATAGGTTGAGGCTGGCGAACATGAGGCACACCCGAGCTAGGGTATGTCATCAGATGTGGTGGTTAAGTAACCTAGCGCGAGGAGATTAGACACTGACTTCTGTGGGATACGATAGTCATTCTCTTGTTATTTCCTTGTAACTAACTAGGAACTGATGGCCGTCGATGTAACCCTACTCCCGGTGTATATAAAGCGGGGTCGGGAGCTCCCGGTCGGTACCTTCACAATACTCAGCAACCCCTTATAAACTCAAGCATGGGAGATAAAGATATCTACTCTAAACTAGACATAGGGTACCACGTACCTAAACTAGCATAAATCTATGTCCCGTGTGCTACCCTTATGATTCTCTATGCGCGATACGCTTTGCCGGGGTCGAAAACTAATATCAGCTATACATAATTCATACTATTTACCCACAGTTGTAGCTCTAGGGTCACGGTTGCACACATTGAATCTAAAGGCAGTAAATAGTTGTATAGGTAATCTCTCGCCATCATGTCTGCAAATTGGTGCGCCAAGGGAACATGGAGGACACCGACACGGCCCAAGATGACCTTTTCACAAGCGAAGTGGATGTCAATCTCGATATGCTTCATTCATCGATGATGAAGGGGGTTGGCCGTCATGTAGATAGCACTCATGTTGTCCCATGTAGACAATCCTTGTGATGGGATCGAGAGGTGGATCTCTAGAAGGACTTGCCGCAGCCAGCAGCACTCAGCAACGCACGTGGTCGATCACACGATACTTCGCTTCTGCGCTTGAGTGGGAGACTCTGGTCTGGCACTTAGAATAGACCAGCACACTAGGTTGTTGCCGAGGAAGATGCAAAAGTTAAAAGTGGAATGCCGCGACTCCTAGCAGTCAGTCCAGTCGGCGTTGGAGTATGCAGTTAGGGAGATAACTAGTCTAACACTAATGTGAAGGCTCACAGAGAGGATGCCCTTCACAAATCGGAGGATCTGCTTGATCGACGCGAGATGAAGCTCGTGAAGATCATGCATGAACTGACGGACCAGCTGAACTGCATACGACAAGTTTAGTCGCATCAGAATGAGGTGTTGGAGTGCACCAGTGAGGCTCTGGTACTCCGAGAGGTCACCATGGTGGCAACTTTTGAGGCCGACTGCATGTCCACTGGCATCACAGTCGAGTGGCACTGGTCCATATCCTGGGACACTGAAGGAGGTCAACAACGTACTAGCTCTATGACAGGAAGAGGCCGTCGTTGGAGCACATCACTGAGATGCCGAGGAAGTGGTGCATATCCCCAATGTTGGTCATGGAGAACTAGTGATATGCATGAGCAGTGCCGAGGATGACACCGTGAGGATGATGTCATTGACGTAGTAGAGCTGTAGGTAGGTGATATGGTATCCATCTATGCAAACAAAGAGAGACACATCCGACTTGGAAGCAATTAAACTGATGATGTAGATGTCCTCGGCGAAGCACTAGTTCCAAGCTTGAGATACCATACATAGATTTCTGCAGGAGATAGACATAGTTAGGGGCGGTAGGGTCGACGAAGGTTGATGGTTCTTGGTAGTATACGGTCTCCTCCAGATGGATGTGAATAAAGGCATTCTTTTCATCTTGCTGATGAATCGGTTGGCCAACTGGAGTATTCTTTCTCTACAAAAATGGTGGAATTCTCTTAGTGTTTCTAAGTAGTAGTAAAACACTACCACTAGTCATAGCACATGGGAATCCTCACTAGGAGGTATTTGGTAGGGAAAGTTTATACTAAAATTTGAATACTAAAACCCTAGGAGAATCCCACCTCTTTAGGAGAAGTAGAAAATTCTGGTTGTGTTTATACACCAAAGAATAGGGGCGGGAGCTAGGAATTTTGAATTTGAAAATTCAGAATGGGTGTTTGCTTAGCAAATGGCTTTTTATGTTACTGGGTGAGAATAGACTATGTCAAGATTTACCTAAGAGAAAATATTTACACAGTAAAGCCATTACTCAGGTTAGTATGAAACCAGGAGACTCACAATTCTGGTCAGGTCCGATGCATATGAAAGACCAATTCTTGTTTTTTAACAGCAAGTTAGATTTTGGGTGGATCTCTCGAGTGTTAATAAATCTTTGATGTTGCCTTGTCCTACTTTATATAGAATATAGAATTGTTGGACATAAAGTTGTGGATGATGTACTTGATTTGGTTCCTCTCAACGTTTCTTTACATAGAGCTTTAGTAGGGGATATATAAGTTAGCAGCATGGTTTGATCTAATTTCAAAAGTGCCACTGCTACTATAAATCCATGTAGCAGAACCAGATGGACAATGACATCTGCGGTAACACACGGATCATATTTCATATCCTTCCTGGAAGTCTCACTGTTGTGCAA